>VZRE01013482.1:162189-177661 GCA_013396775.1 Cephalopterus ornatus
CAGGGAAGTGATTCTTCCCCTGTACTCAGCACTGGTGAGGCCACACCTGGAGTACTGCGTCCAGTTCTGGGCCCCTCAGCTCAGGAAGGATATTGAGGTGCTGGAGCAGGTCCAGAGAAGAGCAGTGAGGCCAGTGAAGGGACTCAAGCACAAGTTCTGTGAGGAGAGGCTGAGGGAGCTGGGGTTGTTTAGCCTGGAGAAGAGGAGGCTTAGGGGAGACCTCATCACTCTCTACAACTCCCTGAAAGGAGGTCGTAGCCAGGTGGGTGTCAGTCTCTTCTCCAAGGCAACCAGCAGTAGGACAAGAAGGCATGCTCTTCAGCTCTGTCAGGGGAGGTTTAAGTTGGATGTTAGGAAGAAATTCTTTACAGAGAGAGTGATCAGACGTTGGAATGGGCTGCCCAGGGAGGTGGTGGATTCTCCGTCCCTGGAGGTTTTTAAGATGAGACTGGATGTGGCACTTAGTGCCATGGTCTAGTAACCACGGCAGTGTTGGATCAAGGGTTGGTCTTGATGATCTTGGAGGTCTTTTCCAACTCAGTTGATTGTATGATTCTATGATTCTTGTTGGTTTGGGGGTTCTTAGATCTGATAAATACCTTGATTTTACATTCAAGTTTTCTTTTAAAGTAATGGTAGGATCTGAAATTTATTTCTTCTGTAGGTTGTTCTCCTGACCTCTGTTCTATAAAGTATGGATGAAGATCAGGACAAGGCAACAGTGTAATCCCAAGAGATGTATTGCTTACTCTGGTGGGACACAGTGTTGGAGACAAGTTAAATATAAATAATTTGAGGTTTGGAGGGTTTGGTGTGCTGGCTAACTAGTGAAAAAGAAATAAATTATCTTGGGCTGACCTAAGAATGGATGTGCATTTTTGGAATTGTTAGCAAAACAGAAAGTAGAAACTTGAGTGGTGATCTATGTTCTACACAGTGGACCATGGTTATTCGTCAAGGAGTTGAGAGGAACGAAGTTTATATTGCATCTTTAGCTGATTCAGAGCAGATATTCTTCTTTGAGAAATGTTATATTTAATTTCAGTTTCCATTTCCTTGCCTTGTCTTCTTGCAGTTACTCCACATTATGGGAGAATTTAGATGACTTAGTCATAAAAAGAATAAGAACAGATAACACATATTCTGGTTATGACTCTCACAGCAGAGTGAGGGGGAGATACTTTTTTCATCCAAATTCTAGTGTGTACTATATAGTAAGATCTATTTATCTGTCTCTACCTAGAAATTTTGTGTAGGCTATTCTGGTTTTGTGGCCTGTGCTGGAGTACTCTTGGAATCCAGTTATGTTAGCTAAAGTATTTGAAAACTAGTAAAATAACATGTTAGCACTTCCAAACCCAGTTATTTTCTTCCTTATTTTTATCCATCTTCCAAGTACAACTAAGATTAAGTGGTTTTGAATAGAGAGCCATCCTGGAAATTCTAAAACTCTGCTGTCTTATCATGAGGTTTTTTACTAAAAACAATTTAAGCAATGAGAAGTGAAGGAAGTTGCTCAGTGCTTCCTACTGGCTTCATTGTGGCCAGAGCTATGAGATAATTGAAGCACTACCAGGATTTCATTCATGTGACAAATATTGCCCTCACTTTCAACCCATGCAAACTTACTGGAATTGAATGCTACAGAACTTGTCTGCTTCTCCTGCCTGCCTTTCCTTCTTAGTCTCAAGAAAGAACTGAACTTGGCTGGAAAATTTGACTCTCCTTGAGTTGATAAGATTTTATTCCCAGGAATTTTCATCTGTATATTATTTCCAGTGATTCAAAGCACTGGATGCTTCAGTAATATTTCCATAAATGCTCAACAGCAGCATGCAATAAAACTATGCAGTACTACCATTAGCAGCACACAGCATGAAAACCTTTTTCTCCTCAATGGGAGACTATGGAGCAAGTCTGCAGGCTGTGGAAACTGTCAGTGAATGGATCGATCCTGATTCACTTCATCACAAGAACTAGGTTCAAATCTTCTGACAGTGTTCCCTCTGACCGCCACACCAAATGTTGGTTTGTGAAGTGTCGACTGAACGAGTAATACTATAAAAATGAGTTTTATTTCAAAATTCCCCCAGGACTTCCACAAGAGTGTCCACTATATTGTTTTTTAGCTCCTAGATATCTCTGGTAACAACTTGTGTAAGACTAGTATGAGCTGTAGCTGAGAGGGCAATGGTAGGGCAATACGGGGTGAGTTGTTCCTATCTGTGTTAGAGGAACTGGTTTAGACAAGAACAAGAAAGTAAGTAATAGATGCTTTAATAGATGCTTTTAAACTTGGTGGTAAAAGACAGACTCTCTCAGGTGCTTTGAATGATGTACGTCATCCAGACTTCTCCTGAGACCGTTTAAAGTTATTATTTGCTGCCCCCAAATCCTCTAGAAACTATTACCTTATATGAAACGCAAAGCCACTAAATTCTTTCCTAATGACAGTCATTCAAAATGGATAGTTTAGAAGAGTTATGGCAAGCCTTATGCCAGAAACTTTTTATAGTGAAACAAGACCTAAGCAGTACCTTTCTCAAACATACCTTTCAATCAATGTAACAAAAACTGTCTCCGTCTAACAGGACAGAGAATTACACAGGAGAAAGGTAATGATTTTCTGCTCTCTCTGCCTAGCGATATCCATACTGACCATGCTGTGCTGAAATGGAACAGATTTGACACCAGGGTGTTTTGATTTTAGTAAGAGCAACATTTGTAAGCAATTTCTTTGTGTTCTTGTCTAGCTCCACCCAACTTATGATTAACTGATGATACAGATTTCAGTGATTGCACAAAGATTTAATTTGCATTAAATATGGACCACAACTGTTTTAATTTAGGGTGTTACTGTGTTTGAAAAGTGCTTTTTGGGCTGTTCACTATTTTTTTCACTCATTTCTTTCTTATGTTCCTGTTTAAATATGTCTGCAGGACTGAACATGTTTAGTTACTCAGTGAGGAATCAGAAACATGATTATGGGACCTAAGTGATGAATTACACAGCAGAAATGATGCATGGAGAAAGTAGTTCCCTTGTGAACAACTTTCAAGAAAGAAATTGTTGACTTGAACTACCTGAACACTCACAAGTAGTTAATCCAGTCAAAACCATCTGGATTATGTTTTTTAAAGTTGATGTAAACTTTACAACTATTTAAGGCCCTGTTCCTTCATAGATTTCTTCAGATTTATAAGGCTTTCCTCAATATCATACAGCTAGTGGGAAATATGGATGTTAAACTTGCAGCAGCCTGGCAGCAAAGTGGCTTCTCTTCAGTACAAAAGGTTCTTGAGACCAGATCAGGTGTCAGTGTGTCTCCTTTCTGTGAGCCTACATGGAGAGGACTTTGATTTTCATGAAGTTCATGTCAGCAAAGAAAATAACCTCTGATTAATTTAATTTGGGTATATATTCTTGTTCACTCTCTCCAAAGTGCAACGGAATCCAGAAAGCCATACTGCCAGGCCATCCGAGATTTTGTCAGATGTCTCTGACTGGTTCATTTGCATAAAATGAAAACTGAGATACTTCTACAGCCAAATATAACATACACTGGCTAACAAGAATACCTATAACACACAGTTCAAAGTTTATTAGTGAACTGTACTGAACAGCCTCTGGCACTTAAATTTGTTTTCCATCAGTGAGGGAGTGTGAAAGTAGCTGCCAGGCACAACTTTCACAAACCTGCATGTTTTCAGGATGTATTCAGGCCAGGTCCTTCTTGAGCAGCTTTGAAGACTGAGCTTGAAACAGGGACAAGACTGGAGAGGTGATGGCTGCAAAAGTAGAGTACACCCCCTGCATGCTTCAGAAGATGTGAAGGTCAGCTATTTCACTCTAACATGAGTATAAGGTGCTTCCTGCATGTAAAGTTTGACGCCATCTCTCTCCTTGCATTTAAAATGGTTTCTCTTAGTACTTCAAACATACACAAACAGTTTATGGTTAAATTGTTTAATGTCTCTCATTGGTAAGCAGGCACAGTTGTAAGCTATCAGCCAGCCCAATATCACAGGTGGCCTCCGATAGTCACACGTGTTTGCATGAAATCTAGTCACAGCAGCTCTACATTTTTCAGAAGGTCCTGAAATGCCTCTGAATTACTCCAGGGCAAGGGCATGTGCTAATAGGAAAGAGTATATGGACAGGACTTCATCAACATGTGTCTCTGTCTATCACTGTGGAACAATGCATCCCAAGACCTCTAATACCACAGCTGGAGGTGGAAGAAGAGACATCATTGTCAAAAGCCATGCTGAAGTACTTGGTTTTCAGTGTGGGTTGATGAAATTTCACCTCTTGATTTGCGTGCTGAAATGTGTGTATAGAGCTTCACCCTGCCTCTTCTGAGAATACCCATTCAGCCCCAGCACTGCTTTCTAAAATACCACAGGATGGCCATGGGAGCAACAGGGGAAGGATTGACTCAAGGTAGGAAGGTAATTAACCTTTTCTGGTATCCTAAATTGCTCCCAAAGTTGACTTCCTTCCTTTATTAGTTGTACTATGGTCTGCTGGGTTCTGTGGAGCAGCTTGGAAGGATGTCTATCGTCAACAATATCTTGGTGGAATTAGCACTTGTGGAAAGGAATGGGCTCAGCCCATCTGCTGTTTGAGACTAGCTCTTGTAGAACTACCAGCATGAGGAGCCCCATTGAAGCTGCCTCACCTGATTCAAAGTACACTTGTGGAAAAACTGCGAGAGGCATGCCCTGAGTGAGGGATCATCACCATCTCAACCCCTTCAGATAAGTGCAGGTAACCTGGTCACTTGTCCTCTGGAAAGGAAGATCACTTGTACTGTAACTCACTGTGAGTCCCACTCCCAACAATGACTTACTGTGTTCTTTCTCTCCAATATCCTCTTATATCTAGGATTGAATGATGGAGCAATTTTTAAAAGGTCCTTCATGCTCTATGCCAATTCCTATATCTCCACCATTTACAAGTCCAGAGTAAGACACATGACTTCTGTAACCTCCATTCACAGGGCATTAAATCAATTTAATATTTCAGACATCTTACACAGGAAGGCTCAATATTTTTGTCAAGAGTTGAAAGAAACAGTAAGTTATTTATTTCCATCTCCAAGATCCATAAGGGCCAGTGTTGTGAAGAACTAGTGTGTGCGTGACTGCCAGCTAGTGAAGGCTCTGTACCACACCAGAGCAGTGTCCTGGTACTGACCTCTGGCCAGACTACTAGCCAGAGCTAGTATCTTTTATATGTTTTTATTTTATGCACTTAAAATAAGGCATTACCTCTCTCTAATGGCCTGTGTCACCTCTCCCTTGATCCCTAGACTGCTATTTAAAAAAAAATAAAAATTGCTAAAATCTCATTCCTGTCTCCCCCTCATCACAATCTTTAAAAGCACAAGGAGTGATAAGAAACATGAGAAATTATTGCCAGATAGACGTATAGGCGGTATGTCCGAGCTTCCTCTAGCCAGCTGTGTCTTTCAGCCTTGTCTGCAGCAGCCTTTTTTGTCAGAAGTCGATTCAAAATGTATTGCAGATGATGATAAATTGTGGTGGAATTTTGTAATATGGGCCATTACTCACTGGACAATAGATTTGGAGACCCGTAAGCTCATTTATAGGTCTCACAAAACAGACATATTATCTCCACCAAATTGTGTACTGGTCTTCCAATAAGTGCAGCTCAGTGATCCTGGTTAAGGTATTTGCAAGCAACAAAGAATAAGCCAGCACAAAACACTGATTCTGCATGCCATGGTAATATAATTTATTGGCCCCTGGGATTCAGAATGACTCTATTTCTCTTCCTCAAGACAGACAGCTATGAAAAGAAAGATGGCCTTGTGGTTAAGACTTTGGATGTTAAAGATATAGTCTCAGTTTCCAGCCCTCTCTCAGGCTTCCTGTGTGGCCTCAAACAAGCCATTAATGCCTTTGTGTTTTTCTTCTCTGTCAGTAAGATGATGATTATACTAGCAGGAAAGATCTGAACTGGACTGGACGCAGTTATTTCTGTTTTCTTTTTTCTTGTCCCCCTGCCCTCCCTCGCACCGCCCCCAGCTCTCAAATTGGTAGTTTCCTTACAGCTTGATATTCTTTGGTTTTACACCAATTCCTGGCTGACAAAGTTGCTAAATCCATTCAGTATTTACAGAAGAACAATGGCATTTTATTTTGAGTGTCTTCTTGAGTTCCTGAGGAATGTAGATAACCCAAACACCCTCTGAATTCAGCGCTGTGTGCTGAACTACTCTGCATCAGAGCTGAACACCAGTCTTGCCTTCTGGAAGCGTGCACCTCTCCCTCCAGTGACTGTAGAGGGAGATCAGGGTGACAGCGCTCAAAATCTTGATGGGAAGAATGCAAGCAACTGGCTTTTGGCTTCAATGGATCTGCCAGGGCTGGAGGCAGGCTCCCCTCTCCAAGCACTGCTGTTGAGTTTGAGACGTTTTGAGGAAATACTTTGTGCTCAGCAGATTTTTTTATGTCACTTTGCAACTATCTCTCTATATAGAAGCACTCCAAATGGAAAGGAAAAACAGCATTAAAAGCCTGTTAAATACCCTGCTGAAAGATTCCTGTCTTGGTCTGTTTTTCTTCTCATCACAGCCTGTGGGATTTTCAGAGGTTTTGAATGGAATGTAGACCCAGCTTCCTAATAATAATTATCTTGTTTTTTCATTGTGACATAAACAATAGTTTATTTTCTGTGCTGTATGTGGACTCAGTCCAAAGCCCTAATTTTTTACGGTCTACAGGAGAAAAACTGCAAACCAGATCAGCATCTGAATTTTTTTAGCCCGTAATTTGAGCAGTTGAACCCAGCTCTCCATCTGAAGACCCATGAACTCTGACAAACTCAGTCTGAGTCCAAGCTTTGTATTATCTCTCTGGTATCAGTCAAACCAACTACAGGAACAGTTTCAAATATAAACCCTCTCTTCCCATGCCCCTTTTTCATTCTTGCAGTGTCAAGGCAGTGTTAAGGATAGTTTGATGTGCTGCCAAATGTATGACTGTAAAGAATGGTTAGCCTTGCCTGGCTTTTGACCTCCTGAAGGCAGACAGCACTAGCAACAGAAGAGATGTGCAAGTGGTAGAGGTATACTTGTGACCCTCCCCCCACCTCCTCCTCCTTCTCCTCCATCTTTTCCAGTCATTCCTCAGAGACTAACTGCTTTAATTATTTTTTCTAACATGGAGAAGATCTCAGACATAGCTGTTGTCTCCTCCTGTACATGCACACACTTTTGCCTAAATACCAGTTAACTACACTAAGGTGCTGAAATTCCAAGTTATTCCAGAAAATGAGTTGCAAGCCTTTCCTGGAGATCACAGGGAGGATGAATTATATTTTTTCAAAATTCTTTTCTATTTTTTTTTCTTTCCCTCTTTTTTTTTTTTTTTTCCCACAGAGCAGGGTGCCATCAGCTGGGTCTCCCTCTTGGCAATGATGCGATAGATGGCAATGCATCTTATGTTTGCAGTGAAGGCTGCTTGGGCTTGTGTCTGTCCAGCTAGCAAAACAGAGGGAGCTGCCAAAAAAACCAGCCCGAGGTATGAAAGTTAACAGTTAGCAAAAACTGCGGTGTGAAACATTCCCATGAAATCCAGACATCAAGGATGCTGCTTGGAATAGCTTGAATGTCCTGCATTCTTTTCCAGTGAAAACAAAGTAATAGACCAGCAGCGTGGGAGACAGCAGCCAAGGAAGAACACATGAGTCCCAGAGAACAGGCCATCAATTTTCTTACTGTGGCTGACTGAAGGAAACTGAAACATATATTTCAGTGGCTGGTATATAATACCAGCCACTGCTATGCATGTTGCACTTCAAACTCAAAATATGCTACCCCAAAAATTAAACAAAAAAATCCCCAAGCTATTAATAGATTTGTATAAAGAAATGCCTTGTAGTTTTTAATCATATACATATGGAACAGAGAAACCAAGCATAAAATATCAGTGTGGCTATTACATGGGTCAGTGGAACAGGTTTATGTTAGCTAATATGCTGAAATAGTAGATTAGGAAGAGGATAGTTTATAGTCTTTAGTTCATTTGTTGACAGGAAGAATCAGGAGCAGATTTGTTTTATGCTTGATCCCATCGCAGAACAACTAGGAAGGGAGCAGAGCTTAAAATCCAGGCAACAGAAATGGGATAATGACTAGACTGCATATACATTTTTTTGTGGGTGAATGAGATGCTTGTGAAGGGGAAGAGCTAATGAGATCACAGAAATTAGCAGGGCAGAGCATAATGCTCTTGCGTGACCCTGTGAAGTGACTCAGCAGAGAAGTATTGCTTGGCATCATATTGCAGAGATGGTGCATGTCCCAACCCCTCATGTAATGCAGCACTCAGGAGGAAAAGATCTCCCTGAGACCTGTAGGAAACAAGGTTATTCTTAGAAGAAAAAAATGTGCTATCCTATGTGGTGATACAGATGTTCTAACAGGACACTAAAAATAGCAAGGATTTTCCAAAGTACAGCCTTCAAAGCCTGGCTCAGTGTAAGGCAGAACAGATGGGCAGTGCTGTGATTTCTACCAGGCTTAAGGCACTGCAATATTTTCCTTCCACCTTCATGTATGTTTCTATTTTGTGATAAATTCTGCATGCTATTTTGGCTCTTCTGACATCCTGTGAGCTGTGTGGAGTGCTATTTCAGAGAGGACACCTGCAACAGGGCTTTCCTGGTCCAGGTCAGGGAGGCAGCAGGGAGCAACCTTCATCCAGCTCGAGAAAATCAGCAGATTTCTCCTCTGGTTGCGGGAGATCTGACCAAGTGTAAGACAGCTCTGAATTGTCAGTTTTCTCCTGGCATGTAGTCAAGGGTCTCAACTCAAGCTGTCAAAAAGCAAAAAGAAATGGCAATCCTAGAGAGCACGGATGCTGCTGAGGAACAAACCCTGCAGTAGGGGCAGGTACAATACCTTCCTTGGATCTGTATCTAACCAAAAGCAAATCTTTTTCTTTTCCTGTCCACCACAAGTTTTATGTTTACTATTTTATTTATTTTCAAGCAGTAGAAAGCTTTTCACCTCCATCTGTCAGGCTGGGGCAGCACATCTCATATCTTGAAATCTGCTGTCACCAATGAGAGGAGAACAGGGATTTATAAAAATTGAATGTACATTTGCATGCAAATAGTGTTGCAAACGGATATTAAGACGTGGCATCCTGATCCGCATCTTTCATGAAGAATTATGTCTATTGTGTTATTTTCATTTTTTTCTTTTACTTGAAAAACAAACTTTCACAGAACTGGCAGGAGAGGAAAGTTTACATCCAGTTTTCAAAGGTTCATTTGAAAAAAGTAAGGAAATTAGTTACAAATGTTTTATTTCATTTATGATATGATTTCTTTTCACCTTCATCTTCAAAAAAACTTCAGTGTATTTCACCACAGCTCTATTTCACATATTATCTTCAGACCAAACTCTTTCTACATTGCATCCTAATGGACCATATACTTTGGTATGTAACTTGGTACATATTGGCACAGACATTAGTGTAATACAGTTTCAGTAACCTTACCTCTCATACTGCTCAGGTCTGGTATTTTTTCTCTGCAGAACAGGAGGCATATTTTAATGACAGGCTGGGGATGGTGGCATATTCCTGAGAAATTCTGAGATTGGGAATTTTTTTAAAGCCGAAGGGGGAAGGAAAGGGGAAAAGATCTTTTATTTAGATAACATTTTTCTCCTGTTCCTATTTTATGTGTCTCAAACTTGAAATTACCCAAATGTAAGGGAAAAAATATCTTTGATGTCTCCACATTTTAGAAATGACGTACTCTTCTCATTTGGAGCTGGTCCTCAAAATTACTACTTTAATGATTCTTGCCACTCCTGCAGCAAATTTTATGTACCCACCTTGAAAACTGAAATCTTGTTCCATGATGCCACATATATTGAACAAAGACCCAAAAGGTAGCTCAACAGTAGATAGCCTGTCATTATTACAGGCAGAGATGAAGTATACTAGTCTTTAGGCCATTTTGTCTGCCATCACTGGGAGATCTGCAATCACATCAAGGCTGTCCTTTCTGGAATAGTGTTGTGTGATTATGGAGCCAAGAGTAGCTGGGAGGACAGGATTTATTTTCATTAGTTCAGGACTAGCAATCTGAATGTATTAGAGAGTTTATCCAACAACAGAGCTCCAAATTGTGGCTAAGACCTCCAACAGCAGGAGGTGGAGGGGGATGCTCAGTGGCATCTCAAATGGCAGATATTTGGGCAGCTGAACTGAGCCTGGGTTATTTCACTTTATCAGAACCAGAAAAAATGGAAAATCACACGATGGTTTTGAGGAAAGAAAAGTAACTGCCTTTCTCTGCTCTTTCTAGATGGAAAAGATTTACAGAAACAATAATTCTATAGAGGAAATGAAAATAATTAAGAGGTGTCATTTCATAATTTCTGACTTCTTTTTTCAAGGAAGAGTAGAGGAAGGAAACTGTCAAGGTCATGTATGGTTAATGATAGTAAATTGAGGGAATACTACCTCCTAATACCTTGTTGCAAGCATTTTCTCAGTGATTACAGAAATTTCTCACTAGAAAGATTGTCTTATATTACTTCTTTCTTGTGGGATTCTCTTCTCCTAAACCAACACAATTAAAGTTATAGTTTTACCTCAGGATCTTTGTTACTTAGAGGTGATACTTTTGTTCTCTTGGAAAGAATTGCAAAGGATTTTTAAGATTGTTTTTTAGGTTTCATGTGGAGGAACAGAAAGCTACAGGTAGTAGTAGAGGTATTGTTGATGGTTGGGGCTCGTTCCTCGACCTTCAACTTTTAAGATAGTACAATTTTTCAGCTGAGATATTTCTAATAGGTAAGTGAGCTATGTTGTTAAGTCTCCTCACTCTGGATGTTGGAAAGGGTAAAGATTATTCAGTGGAGCAAGGAAAGGCTCTCCTTCATAGTGTACTTGTCTCATAAAAATGCAAGCTTAGATATTCTCTGTGATGCTATAGTTCAAGCCTAAAGCAAGACCACCATGCCTCAGTCCAAGAGAAAACACGGGCATTTTTGAGAGAGGTACATTTTCGCCACAGGAGGAAGAAAAAAAAAAAAGAACTTGGGGGGGGAGAAATCAGATTTTATGTCTCCAGCAATCATTTCTTAAGGAATTCTTATGCATCTGCTATGTATTTGGACTGGTTTACTAGTAGCTTTCTATTTAACCAGGTGAGCAACTTTACCTATGACAGAGGAAAAGATAACGAAAGCCTATGTGGTGCATTTCTTATGGTGAGAAAAATGAGAGTAAAAATATCATTAGATTAAGAAACACTGTGAGTATTGTTAGAGCCATCTCTCTTTGTTCCTCTTTTTATTGCAGAGTCCTGTGGTTTGGAGGTACTTGGCATTCTCTTAGCTAGTTCTGCTTCCCTCCTACGAATTTCCCTCTAGGATTAGACAGCAGTACAAATATTATTGCACTCTGCAGGCTTTGCCTTCTGACCTACTCTACAGAGACATATGTGATGGAGTGAGAACTGCTGAATAGAAAATGTCTTTTTTAACTCTACAGCACTGGAAGGATGCCAAGGTCCAGTAGTTCATAAAGGAGATGGGGTTGGTAGGATTCCTGAGGGAAGTCAGACCAAAGAAGGAGCCCCAGGTATTTAAGGAAAAGTGTCAATTAAAAAAAAAAAAAAATATGGGAAAGGGGGAAGAGAAAGGGGTAGAAAAGAAGGGGGCGAGGGGGGTGAGGGGAAGTTAAGGGTGTTAGCTGCGATGTCTGATTCCTTCAGCAGTGGAACACGTGTTTCCGCAGGAGCTGTGTCACAGCAGCTCTCAGTCCACCCCACTGGCCTTGCAGACCAAACATGTTTATTTTGATGTTAGCAGAGAGGGATTCATGAAGAGCCACTGTGTGTATGTATGAGTGTGTTAAGTGTGTTTCACGAGGCAAGACTCCTTGGAAGTGAGCTGGATGAGTCAGAAGTGCTAATAGATGGGAGGGCTTTGCTGCCTGGTGCTCCTGGTTAGCAGCCGTGATCCTGCACTGTGCTGCTCAGCTGCCAGCTCCTGGGTCAGGACCTCCTCTGTACTATTTCCCTGTCATCGCTAAAGGACTGGGAACCTTTCTGGGGGGATTTGCCAAAATGTTTATTTATGGTGATACCTTCTGCGGTAGAGTAACTCTAGTGAAAAGGAAGGGATTGTAG
Source organism: Cephalopterus ornatus (assembly GCA_013396775.1). Lineage (NCBI taxonomy): Eukaryota > Metazoa > Chordata > Aves > Passeriformes > Cotingidae > Cephalopterus > Cephalopterus ornatus. Next base: position 174,377 of record VZRE01013482.1, read on the forward strand.
GCTTGTCCAAAACCAGGCAGAGTATCGTCTGGGACTGTGCCAGACTCCTCCACAACTCTGCTAACACAATGCCATCCTGACCACAAGCAGCCTTTCTGCTTCAGTGCTGTGGGGAGTGGCTGGGGAGTCTCCAAACCCTTATCTTCCAAATGCACGTAGTGGAGGCTGTATTTGTGTGCATGCCAATGACGTGGACAAAATTCCTCCAGGGAATAGGTCTAGACCACCACCATCACTCTTCCTTTGACCTTGGCCAGAGTTTGAGCTACAGCTGCCAGTGGTGGAAATCTCTGCCAAGGCACTGGACTGTCCTGATATGTGCGCCATGCTGTGCTGGAGACTGGAGAGGCTAGGGAAGGGGATCAGCCGAGATAAAAATCAACAAGAATCTTCTCCCATGAATACAACCCAGTCCAAACTCAGATGCTCATGAGCTCTGCAAAAGGCTTGTTGGTTGTACTTGGGTTTTATTTAGCTTTTCTCAGTAACTGCTGTTACTCTCTCGTTCCTGACTCCATTAAGGGTCTGAGAAAAAATTCTAACATACCATGAAAGCAACTTGTCTTTTTCTTATTGAAAGTCGAAAACATAGTAAAAGTAAGTCTATCCAGGGGCTGGGCTGGTCCTTAGCATTTTGTTAAAATTACAAATTATATCTCCGGAAAAGAACAGAAAGATTTTATTTCTCATGTAATTGAAATCAGGAAGCACAAGAAATTTTCAGAGCAGCTTGTTTTGAGTGCAACCTAATCTGTGTATCAAAAGGAATTAGTTCACTGAACAAACTACAAAATTCACGTTTTAGTCTTACCATTACTTAATTTTTTATGACACTGCATTAATGAAGTTTTTCAGCTCCATTTCAGTGAGTATTATATTTTTTGAGAGAAATACATGGTTTGTAGATATTTGTTTCTGTTTTGCTCTAAGGGAAGCAGTTGCAGTTGTCAAGAGTCAAACCAGGCATTGAAAATTAATTGCCATCTTTCCAGTGTGAAGTACTGGGTGGTAAACACTAGAAATGTGTGGCTCACTCACACTGTAAATACAATGTATACAAAATCCACAAGAAAAGAATATGCTTTGGGTAAACAGAAGTGGATGATCCCATACAACTAATTTGTACCCCTATAATTTGTAAGTTTCACAACCGTTTCAATTTGAAGGACATCTTGCAAGACCTTGCTACCTCTTGCCATAGAGGCTAACCTTTGGTTTTAATTATTGGACTCTTAACAGCTTGTGCTATAGTTTTGGTATTAGCATTTATATGTTGAAAGAAAAAAAAAAGGTACAGCTTTTAAATCCTTATTTTTCTAACACATCCAACAAAAGGTTTTTTGGTCTGAACAACTGCAGTTCAATGCATTTAAATAAAAAAAGAATGCAAAGCTTGTGGCAAGCTTGATACCAAGCAGGAGCAGCATGAGTGGAAATTGCTCAGTGAGGTCCTTGCACGGCATAAAGTTTACATGAAGGTCATTACACAGTCTAGTGGCCACTGGGTGAAAAACTGCATCTCTACAAAGCAGAGCTTCTGCTTCCCACATCAACATGCTTCATAGAGCCAGTGATGGGACAGACATCCAGAAGTTTTACTTTAGTTGTTTTATTTTTTGCTTAGCTTGCCTGGTCGGTAAAAAGCTGCATTTTATTTACCATTAATATTCCTTTAGAGGCAAGGTTCCAATTTTATCAGTTTATAACTCTAACAAATGGGGTTCCTCATTTTCCTTTGGAGATTTCACATGACCAGCTAAGTTTCCTGGCAAGCTGCGTTTCATATTGAAGGCTTTCCTCTGTGGAGTCGGCTGGACAAGTTTTTACTGAAACTAAAAAGGGACAACATGAGTCTGCTGAGGAAGCGTATCAAAACCCTGAGCTGAGAGTGTCTGTATCCAGTGCTGCGCCCGTGCTCTCAGCAGAAACCAATGCCTCTGGAGTGCCACCACAGAGGTTTTCCTCTTGCAGGGCATCCAGGCTCAGAGTATAGCGTTCATTGCACCCGGGTTTACCTCTCATTGTGATAATTCAATGCGCTTGTTAAAGCCTTGGTTAAGAAATCTTGTGGGAGTTGAACCTTGATAATCTCAACAACGACTCTGTGCTCTCTAACATCTCTGCTTTTCTTCTGAAGCCACAAGGAGAATGGAAAGAGGGTGGAGCAGGTGGCAGCGGAGCTCATCTGGCAGATTCACAGGGTCACACCTTCCACTAACATGGAAAACACCGGGGGATTGTCATTGTCTTTATGAATATGGATGAAAAGGCAGTGCCTGAGCTGATACTTTCAGGATTTGGTAGCTGCTTTTTTATTTTCTGAAGACTCTCACTGACCCTGTAATTAGGAACTCCAGTGTATATACACGTATAGTGGTAGGTAAAAACTAAAGGCAGTAGAGTATAAGCATTTGGTGACACTAAACCAGAAGTGTTACACTCTTGTGCCTCATGAAAAAGATTGTATCTACTGCTTTCTACCTGTCTTATTACAGAAACTGAGAAACCTCAACATCTTAAGTCAAACTCTACATTTTAAATATTATGTCAAGATTTAGATTACCTCCCATCTCAGCAACTCATTGTCTGCTTGTTCTTGAAATGTTATTCTGTAGAGCTATGGAAGAAAAGGATGAGGGGTTTACAGGGTCTAAGGGCATTTAGAATAAAGAAAGGTCTGGCTGAATTTGCTGCCAGAATTTGTTACATGTAATTCCCCATCACCCAACATTTGTCTGAAAAGTTGTAGGTGACCTGCTTTTTTCATTTCAGGCTTTAAGCTGGATCTATCTGGCCTGGGAGCTTTAAATTTGCGTGGTTCCACTTTTAGAGGGTGTCATCTTCAGATGAATCCCTGTGTCTCCCCAGGAAGGTTGGGGCACATCTGTCCATAGGTAAAGGCAAAGTGTGGAGGAAGAATGGCACTTTCTTAGGACATACACAAGAGAATATTGTTTCCAGGCTTGCCTGTAATTTCTGTTAGGCTGATCAAATTTGCAGTCTCTCCAAGCGGGACTCAATATCCAGTGGTAAGGAGGGGGTCCTTCTTTGAAGAATTGACATCAGATGCAGAGAACTTTTCGCTTTATGGCCCTGGGCAGCAAACACCAACTTTAATTGACAGAACCCTAGGACTGCCAATTAGAAACTGGCAAACCCAGGACATCTGGACACCTTATCAGAGGTTTATCAAGATTACTGGTATGATCCATACACACCCTTAATGGGAATCAGCTGTCAAACAAGTGAAGTAATTTAGGCAAAAGTTGCAACTTTTTTTTTTTT
>VZRE01013482.1:177680-242345 GCA_013396775.1 Cephalopterus ornatus
TGTTACAACTATAATGTGTTCCAAGCTGAGTTCTCAGTGGCTGTAATAACTGTGCAGTTTCATAACCACTGGTTTTTGCTCACTGTTCGACTCCCTAGCCAAAGAGACTGGACTAAATTCAGAAAGCAGTCAGTGCAGACCCCTACCTACACCAATACTGGCTCTGAACTTGGCCATCAGTTGTGAGGCTGTGCCCCTCTCCATCAGCAAGGCAGTTTTAAATCTTTTTGACAGCGCTTTCAATCATGAGAACTCTGCCACATCATCTTGTTTTTATGTGGTCTGCTAAAAGGGTAATAAAAGATGGTAGGGGAAAGAAGTGACTTTGTAAAAAAAGGTACAACTGAGTGTGTGGTCTCACATTTTCCACAGGAGAGATTGGAAAGAGATTATGCCTCGGTTTGCACAGTCTGAGGATTATAATCATTGTTGAGTCAGCATCTTTTATTAAAGTGAAGGAACAAAAGTCATCATCATAAAGGAAAGATGGCCTTGGGTCTTGTGCTCTGGGAAGCTATGGGTGATTTAATTCCACATACTGACACCTGGGGGAGAACTGAAATCAAAATGGTCCTTTTTTAATATATTTTTAAACACATTTTTGTATAAATCTTATTGAAACCATAACCAAAGATAGCAATCAATGAAATGTGAAGAAATGGAGTTGATGTCTGACAGAAGGTCCACAGAACACAGGGAGCACCATCCCACCTCCTGCTCGTGTTAACTCTGAGATGTGCTAAGAGCCTAAAGGAGGGGCAAGTTCACGGTTGGGCAAAAGAGCCAAAAGAAATTGTATCTGGAGTTGCTAGGTTGCCTGGGTTGCTGACTACCCTGTTTTGTGCCTTAATCTGGTTTGAGACACCATTCTGAAGAAACTATCATAATATATGTAAACTGAAGTCAATTTTAGAAGAAACTTACCAAACCATTGTTCTTTACATGAAAATGGAATTTCACTGTCTTAAACAAGGTTGACATTCATGTGAGCAAATCCAATCTCACTGTTTTTAAAACTTCAGACATAGTTTAGCTCTTACAGTGATATGATTTTTGCTTCTGGTTGCAAACTTTCCTTTGGTTACATTTTTTTCAAATGAATGATGGACTTACGGAATATTTCTCAAGACTGAAAAGTGAGAATTTATTGTGAGGCTGAATGCTTGCACTATTTTGTCAGATTAGGAGGTACTTGGTGAACAGGGAGTTGGAAAGGACAACACTACAAACATGAGCTCTCCAGATCCACTGGCTGTGCATAGGGTTTCGGCTAAAACCATTTAATCCGTCCTCCCATGGGCATATATGGTAACTTGACAGCAAGTCAAATCCTTTAGAAAGATGGGACATTTTATCTTGCCTTTAAAACATAATGAACAGACATGCCACAGGGTCCAGACGAGTTGCATTTCAAGCAACTTACCTGGTTCAATAAACTTCACTGGAGTAGGACTGACACTTTAAATAGGTAGCATGTAGGGATACCAATGGGTTTAGAATCACAATGCATCATCAAAAACACCAGTTAAGTCAAAATCACCCGTCTTAGGTAGACGGGCCAACTCTACATAACCCAGAAATGGAACATGTATAAATTATATGTATTTGGTAAATAGACCATGGAGGAAGCCCTTCAATATGATCCGTTTAAGCCATGGCTCCTTTACACATGCTCCATACATTTTGGGGATGGTTGTTTTGTGGGATTCTTTCCTTATTCTGCACGTAATTTATTTTGGAATTTTCTTTTCTGCATATGGGGAAAAAAAAAATCAACCCCGCTCTTCTTGGATTCACTTTCAGTTTTTAAAGAGACGGCATGGAAAAAATAGAGAAGATAACATAGTGTTTCCACAAGGCAGAGCCACAGTGGCCACCCCTAGGTCAGAAACTTGGTGAAACAATGTAGCTAACACTCGATAGATAGCTGTTTGCTTTTCTGGAAGTTATAAAAAACGTCTAAACAGTTCCCCTAGGAATATAATCTGTCTAAAGGGTTTTCATGCTGGTACAAATATTTTTATTTAATTATCATATCCTTGTTGATCTTAGGCTGGATCCTAATTAAGTTTCAGAAGCAATATTATTAAAGGAAAAGAAAGACCCCAAATATTTACACATTTCAGGGGGAATTACTTTTATACTTTGTTTCAGACAAAGCTACTAAGTGATAACTGAAAATTAATAGTATTTTTGCATATGTACTTCTTAGTGAGCAAATCAACTGCACAGTACTGGTTAAAAACACATCTATAATTTAACTGTTGCCTGCAGGACCTTATAACCTACTAGAAGTCTCCAGTGCCTTGTAGTTAATAGGTAACCTTTACCAGTTGCTTTCCTGGCTAAATAAATTCTCTAACCAGTTTAAAGATGAATGTTCACATGGGGGGAACTTCTTTCTGGAATGTAAAGATCTCTCCAGTATAATTAGCTGACTAATATTGTTCAGACTGATACAGATCTTGCAAACAGTTGAGTTATTCATTGATTCATGCACTCTGTAAATAATATTTTGATATTGCTAGTTTGGGCAGAAAATATGTGTGGTGTTCAGAAATCTATGTCAAACTCCTTCTCTTTAGCAAGAAAATAAAGTATCTTCCAATCAATGGATGGCCCCAGTTGCCATGCTCTCTCTGAAATTCCATTAGTTCAATGTGTAGAAATTCCAGGTTTGGAGTTTTTAATCTAGTTTTGGCATTCTGGTAAACAGTTTTTGAGCGTCGTTCACGCAAGCTGAGACACCAAACAAGCAGGAGCTGTGGGGCTTGAAAAGCTGCCCAAAAGAAATAAACTTCCTTACTATATTTTTCCCTTCTCTTTTTCTTTTTTTTTTTTTTTTTTAAATTATCCTGCAGAGCTATCACTGAGAGTAAAGTAGAAGGACTGTCATGTTGCAGGGTGTCAAACAGTGTGCATTTGCTGATAGACAAATGAGAGCTACAGTCAGCTGATGTTTCACTGACATTTCTCTTGCACCTGTGAATGGCCTCTGTTTTAAAGTATAACTGGATCAATACATAGTGGTCTTTCTGCAGTGCCAACCTCAGCTTCTATAAATGTGTTGTTTCTCTCTGGCTTTCATATGGGTCTCCTCATATGTTCCCAAGGACATGTGTGGCAGTCATTTTTTCTCATGTTGATCTATCTGTTTAGATACTGTATATGTGTGTAGTTTTGCATAAATGCAGCCTACATCACCGTAATATCTAAGTGTCAGGAATAGTTAATGCATTATTCTGCCTGCCTTCTCGCATTGCTACAAACAGTAGTCTGGTGATACAGGCACTATATTTCCTAGCCAGAACCTGCAGCTTACCTTTCTTCAGCCTTCCCCAGATACTGATCCCACCATTTTGTAATTCACATTATCGATAGAAGCATGTAATGAATCATGAAAAAGCCAGAAGAACGAGGTGGCTTGAAGGCAGTTCTGTATGTATGCGTTTTTATAATAAAACTGTTTCAAAGATACTTTAAAAGCAGAAAATAATTCAATATTATAGGGCAGCAGATGCTAGTGGAACACAGACTGAATTTCTTATGTCAAGATTGCCTGGCTTGCTTTTTGTAATAGTCTGTAATCACAGTGTATGATGCGTGCACACACTCAAGTCACTGTAAATACTTAGGTCACTTGCTGTCTTCTCATAGGTTTTGGACATTGCAGACCAAAGGAAATATGGATTTAATACAGGCTGCTGTGAGTTACTTATAAAGTTCTGGAATATGACTTCTTGCCTCATCTAGTTGAATGCCTTCTCTCAGATTCCTCCAGGCAAAGGAACATTTCATTACTACCCTTCCATCTGATAGTATGTGGTAGATGTAGGGGTTAATAAATGCTGATGGACATTTAAATAACCCTTAGGGCATGAGCACCAGAACTCATTTCTTGTAATAAGTTATATCTACCTACTGGTGTATCAGATACTTCATTTATTTTCAAGTCAATGTCTGTCTAAGAATGTTGACCCTGGTTATGTGATCAAAAGACAAAAAGAAAGACAAGAAAAGACAAAAAAAATCTCAAGAAAAGACAAAAAAATTGAGTGTTTTCAAGTCATATTGTTGACTTTTTTGGGTGTGTCTTTAAGGTTGACCCAGGCAAAATACTCAGAAAGTTTACACACTTTCTGGAAACAGTGTTTTTCCAGCAGATCTGAGTGTGAGAACCAATTAGCAACAGCCGTCTGAGGAGCCTGGGTTAGGAAGGACATCCTGAGTAGTCATCTTTGACACAGTTAATGCAGGCAATTATGTCTCATAATCTCTCCCATGAACTGATGGAGCTTCACATTTCAAGTGTCACTAATGATTTACCAGAATTTTTCTACCCTTTCTGCTAGAAAACCTGTCATAATTTCCAGTGGGAATGTACTCTGGGCCAGTCTATTGATATTTGTTCTTCTGACAGCATCATTCTTTAGCTTAAATAGCTCATTGGCCCTCCTAGTGTCTACTGCCTTGATGTATTTATAAAAGGTTAACACATTTCAACCTTGTTTTTGCTTGAGTATACAGGACAGGCTCTTTTGGTCTCATTCAGAAAGACAGGTTTTTCTTACGATGAGCCTGAAGTCTTCCACAACTGTCCCAGTCTGAACAAATTTGTTCCTGAATGTGGGCGACCTAAGCTGGATAAAGTCTTGCCAAAAAACTTGCACAATGGCATTTTGAAAAGTCAGGCTGAAAATGGTTTTTTCTGAGTTATGTATTTTGCTTTCTGTGCAACAGGAAGTAAGTTTTGGATGCATGATCCATGGTTATGTGAAAAGCTTCTGGAATTTTAAACACTTCTTTTTCTTTGCTGACATTTTTGGAAGGATCTTAGGGGAACTGTATTTTCTGCTCTCTCCTGTTTTCCATGAGAGTTTAACTCCCTTTGGCAATTCCAATTCAAATAAGGTATGTGATAAACATTTAAGCAGCAGTCCTGAAATCTAAATAAAGAGCGAATAGCGTGTTTTGGTGCAAAGATATCTTACTTCTCTTTGGTATCAGTAGTAGCCTAGCTCTGTCACCACAGAGATATGATCCAAGAGCCCCTTTCTCCTCAGAGAACTCTGGTATAAGGGAACCATACCAAGCTATACATTGCTGCAGCTAAAGAGCTATCAGTCCCCAAAGCAGCCCCGATGTCTCTGCATCCTTCTCCAGTATACCAATGGATGTGGCACAGGTCACACATGATTTCATGAAAGCAAATGGGGGAGGCACAGTGGTCCTTGGCTCTCCTACCACAGCTACAAATCCCTTTTGTCAGGTGTCCTTCTGCATCCTTAGAGACTGTTGCTGTTACGTTGCTCCTGTTCTGGACCCAGACCTCATTCACTGTCCCTGTGAACTAAGATGAGTGACCATCAAGCTGTGACAGCAGACTTTCCTTCAGGCACTTGCTACACCTGCAGCAAGTCTTTTCCTGGAAGGCTGTCAAAGAGCTGCTACCCTGCCACACACCTGAATACCTTACCTCTTGACGTGCTTTGCAGAGCTGAAATCATTTCCAGAGTCCTTCCCAAGTTCTGCAAGCAAACCAATGGCTTATCTGCAAGGAGCTGCTGATATGACCCTTCTGAACACAAGGGCCCCCAGGCAAAGCATCCACACCCCAAAGAGGTTCACTGCTCTCAGCTTCTGGGAAAAGTTGGTCCAGGTCCCCTAAACCTCCTGGGATAAGCCTCACCAATGCTACTTCACCTTCCCCCTCCTTTTCCTTCTGCCCATTAGATGCCTCCTCTTGCCTCAACTGCCACTTAAATCCCTGGTTTTATCTCTTCATGCTCTTGTCACCAGCTCCAGCAATGCTAGTATGAAAAACAAAGAAGACAAAACAACAAACCAGTCAGTCAGGAAGATCTTTAATTTGGGCTCTGCACCAATTGTCCAGGTGTGGCAGTATAGAGACCTTTGCCTGTATTTCCCTCCTGTTCTCTTCTTTTGCAAACTGATGCTCTGTGCTGGAAGTCAGGAAACATCTGAGGGTGTTCAGGCCTGTCTGTAATACCTGTGTTATGCTCCTACTCCTTGGCCACATGGACTGAGGAGCTGCTGAGGTACTGTGGGTTTGCAGTATGCATGGCAAAAGAATTGGAGCGTGTGGCTGCAGTGCTGCAGTGCAGCTCTCCAAAAGGAGAGCTTCCAGGTCTGACAGGAGCAGATAAGAGATATTCCACAGAGCCGGATGAGGAGCCTGCTTTTTCCTCACTGTATCACTCACCTACATATTTTCCCACTTCTTCCTACACTATGCTGGTTGCCTGTCTCTCTCCTGCCCTCACCTCCCATTTACTAACATTTTAGATACGTGCACCTCATTCCCTGCTTATGAGGTGACTCTCTCTCAGTGGCAATTTCATTCTATTTGTTTACACGAGGGAATGCTAGTGGCAAACTTAGCTCAGTCATGAATGTTTTAAGGAGAAGAAACACATGTGAAACAAAAAGAAATAAGGAAAAAAGTATGGGAGGGAAAATAAAAAATGAGTAAATCAGTCTATTTTTACAGTACTTGTTCATGAAATATTCCTGCCACTGTTGTTCCAGAAAGGCCTCCCAACCTAGAAATAGTAGTTGGTCGTCATGTTCAGTGTCCAGCATTTGTGACTGAAAGGAGCTGTGACTCATAAATGAGTATAGCTCTCTGGCTATAAGCCACTCTAACTTAAAATGGCTGAGGTTTACTGTGAGAAAGCACATCTGACTTGTATTTCCTTAAGACTGAAAAAGTATCATCAAATAACAGTATAAGGGAAAAATCCTAACCATAAAGAATTTTACATTCTTTGGAATGATGTCAAAGTAGAATACACACAGTAGACTAATTACAATTTCATCTTTAATTTTACTCCAAAGTGGTTTGCATTTTTTGAAGTGCCATTTCCTTTTATATTTCTTTTTCAAAGGATTGGCCACGTTTCAATCATTTACTTACCATCATCTATATTAATTTGTGTTCTTCAAACAGCTGGATAATCTGCAGTAATTAGAAAGATCTCCGCTGTCTGCGTTTTATCATTTTTTCAGAGGGAATTACCCGGGCAGGCTTCTCTCTACACTGAGCAGACAGTGGAGGGTGCTGTTGTATTGGAGGTGCTCACACGAAGGGACCTGCTCACTTTGCCGCTTTCACAGCTCCTTAGATAGAGCTCGCAAGTACAGACTTTCAGTTTTGTCTTCACTGGGGTGGCAGGGTATCCCAGTGAAGGGAGCAGGACACCCTCCCCTCCTTCCCTGCCCCAGTCACAGCTCAGTCTGGGCACTGAAAGAAGAATTATATGTAATAAGTCAGGTTTGGATTTTGACTCTATGACTGTGTATTCCCTAAGACTTTTACTGCCTCTAGTCCACAGATGATATCTTGTACAAAATTCCTCGAGGAGACAAGGGGGAGGAGGGAGAGAGGGAATAAGGGAAATATGGGTTTTTGGCCAAAGGTGTTTAGAGTCTGTCCATTAAGCACTTGCTGCTTTTCCAAAGTATGTTCTGAATTAGGCAGAGTGCAGTATGTCTTCTTCAAAGTACTGGCGAGAAGTCATGAAGCCATGATAAATCCATGGATAGCCAACCTTGCTCTCAAGTTTGAGAGATTACATTAGAACACCCAAAGTCAGCATTAGTGCACTTCAGCCGAGCATGCATTATCCAAACTTGATCTAAGAGCAGGAGCACAGCAGGCCCATCAGCCTGCCTGCTCATGCTCCTTGAACAGGATGCAGAACACAGTTATCGAATTTCCAATGCTGTATTTCATTGTCATCAGGACACTGTAATTTTATTAGTGAATATATCCCTAATAACACAGCATGCAGTCAAAGTATGTGTCCTTCCAAAATCCAAGTAAATAGCACAGTATTAACAAACACATGTCAAAGAAGCCCTCTCTGATTTGCAAGTATGACTGGGTGCTACTGCTGTTCTGGCAATTGTATTCTCTTTATATTAGTTTTCCTGTAAAAATTTCAAGTAGAAATTTTACTTGAGCTTCTCAGCTCAAATAAAACTCTCTGGTTTATGGATGAGTAACTGGAGGATTCAAAGGCAAATGATTTTCCCAGGATCACAGACTGAGAATGAAACAAACCCATGAATTAAACTCAGAAACTAAACTTCCAAGATCAGATGAAAGAGGTAGAGACAGTAGCTCATGACCTCTTTCTTTCTACCCTCAGCTTTTCACCACACCCATGACCATGCGAAAATTCTAGTTTTGCATCCTGAAGTGAATGCAGGAGCACTGAAGGATGCAAGATTGTCTGTGTGCTGCACAGGTCTTCCAGCTCCTCTAACCAGCCAGCGTATCCTGATCATAACATTTCCACATTGCTTTAAGATGAGAAGCAGTATGTATATCAATGATAAAAACATTGTACAATATTATTTTCATCCCACAGGATGTAAACCAGCCCACTGAGGTATTCAAATGTGCTCTATAATTTCTTCTGCTCCAGTCCTGCAAAGAAGAAAGTTCTCCCCAAACAGTAGTAAAAATGTAACTGCAATAACCCCTGTGCCAATATAATTCTGAGTGAACCAAAAACTCTAAAAAAAATTGGCCCCTTTCTGAATAACCAGGGTCAGAATATGGTTGAGTGGCAAATAGGCATGAAAAAACAACTTTGGGCCACTCATATAGTCCTGCGGCCACGTTCCCTTTTGAGCTAGTTTGCTGAGGATTGATTTGTTAACAGGAAATGTTCCTACCTATCTTGTATTCTGTTTACCTGGTTTTAATCTTCTTAATTTGAATTAGTAAAGGAGAATATGTTTATGCCTGTATCCATCGATGGAAATAGAGATAGACCCCCTACTTGAGTACGCATTGTTTATTTTATCCCAAAAATTTGTTCTCCTTTCCCCCCTCCCTTTGCAGTGTCACTGCTGCTGTATTTTATTAGACCTCTGGTTTTCATTATGCAAAAAGTCAAAACTGGAACATTGTAAATCTCCCCTCTCCTCCCCGCTCGCTGCTCTGAAGCCCGTCCGCCATTCGATGCCTAACAGCTTCTCCTACCAAAGTCCACTGTTTCCAGGGGCTTTGGGGAATAGGAGGTGAGAACAGGGAAAGGTTGGGGGGGGACACCTTGCTCGCCCAAGGCTTGTTAACCCGAGCACACACTCTCTTTCTCAAATTTGTTTTCTCAGCTGGTGGCACAGTCACTGCCTCAGCGCCATCGGTCCAGCAGAGAGCGGTTTCATTTGAGATCTGAAGGCAGATTTTAAAGAAGTGGTTGGGGCAGGAGGGGAGGGAAGCTTAATAACAGCTTAGAGCCTGACTCCCTATATTTTCTTAGTATATTGAAATATGAACTGTGTAAACACTCTGCATTCCACCTGCTCCAGAATCTGCCAAAAAGCTCACAAAAGTTCTTTGCTCTTTCTTACATCCTCCCTTTTTCCCTGCCTTCCTCCCCACAAGGGCTCCTACACCACCTCACTGTTCTGCTCCCCACCTAGTCACTGCAAACAAACACATGTACGTTTTTTGCCTTTAATTTGTATTTTTTTTCCCAGTTGGAAGATGCATTTCCAAAGTCGTTTTGCACCTAACATATTGTGCCTTTTCAGCCTGCTCTTTCACAGAGCTGTTGACTTATTTTGGTTTCAAATAGTGAAGTTTGTCGAATTATTGTTTTTCTTTGGATATTATTTACTATAATTGCACATAAATATGGCAGTAATCACCTGAGAGACTGAGTATTTTCCACATCAAAACTTAGAACCTACACACTGTGTTTTACCTGTCTTCTCCTCAACGGGGAGCAGTTTCCATCCAGATGGCAAATGATCAAGGGTTTTACACTTTTACACTCAGTAAAAACGCTGAACAAAGAGGTACATTTTCCATCATGTTCTGAAAGAGAGCAGGCTGTGCTGGCTTCACCATGAGAGCAGATTTCCCCTTGGCACAATCCTCTGTCAGCCTCCAGGAGCAGGACAGAGACAAGAACCACATTTCTGATGTGTGGCAGCATTCCCGAAAGGCACTCAAAGAGAGAGTGGTGCCATGTAGGCAGTTTAGAATTGACTGAATAGCCTGTAGTAGCCACTCCTTATTTCTCACGTCAGAGGTGATCATATGCTCCTCATGGAGCATAGGATTTGGTGGGCTTCCTGGAAATGAACAGGTAGTACTTGTTCAAAAACATTGTATTTTTGATCCAGGAGATTCAAAACAGCCTGCTTTTGACTGAAGCAGCCAGTAAGTTCTGCCACGATTGCATCAGACTGCAAAAGGCTGATCTGAAAATGAGCGGAGAACTATGACTTAGGTCTAAGACAAAACTGTTTTTTTACTTTGACTGTGTAGGGAAGCTACAACTTCCCTACCTCATCTACCCAGGAAAGGTGAGGGTGAAATTCAACCGGCTTTTTTACTGCTGTACAGCATTCAAACCACCAGCAAAAGTGGTCAGCTGGGTCCTCTCAGTTTCATTTACATGTGTTGAAAAAATGAGGGTGCTCTTCTGCCTTCTCCTAATGAGGTCGCTCTAACCACCCATTGTCCTCAAAATACTTCACGCTGCACAGTGTAGACCACAGTGCTTGCATCACAGCTGTGATTCCTTTTGGACTGTCGGTTATGAGGGAAACGGTTCTGACTAGTTTGAAATGTGGTGAGGACAGTGTAGCAGTCAGGCTGGAAAGGATTTCGCAGCCCTCAAACTGGGAAATGTGTCCTAAATTTCACCTCACTGCAGCTGATGGGAGCCTCACTGCTGCTTAGATTTTCAGGGCACATAGACGTCTCTGCTATTCACTGGACTTGCTTGGGGCATCATCATCTTCCTGGAGATTGGTAGTTTTCATTTTGTTCTTCTCTGCCTTGCACTTTGCTTCTGCCTGACACAGGAATCATGCACTATATCCTCACACGCCTTTTCAAGCGCTTGGCATTAGAAACACCCTTCCCCTCTGCCTCTCCCAGCCAAGTGATCTGTGCAGCAGAGCTTGGAGCAGGGAAGGGACGGGACGGGAAGGGAAGGGAGGAGGAAGAGGAAGCCATTTACCCCACCCTTCCAACCAGAAGCAGGAGCCTGAAGCAGTCCCTCCGGTGGAAGAAGGTCAGGTTTAAAAGGGGGGGTGAAGACAAAAGATGTTTTGTTAGGATCCCCGTTAGGATCGTCGTGGCTGGGTGTAACCCACACAGAGACACCACCGACCCTTGCCAGAAACTTGTACAACCGCAATGAAAAACTGGGGTCACCATGAGAGAAGCTGTAGTCACCAACAGGCTTGTGGCTTGCTGTGAGAAAGAGGCCTGATATCTTCCCCAGCTGATTCAGTTTACTTAAAACTGGCACCCAGCTGTAAAAATTCCTCTCATCAGAAAGTAAAACTAGAACCGAGTATTTCAGTTAGGACAAGGGTAATCTAGTTAGGACAAAAGCTGTCCTATCTCCAACTATTTTTTGCAAGGTTGGTGTGAAGGACTTGAGCAACAAGGATGTGTATATTTGTTCCCTGTAAAGAGGGAGGGTCATTAAACTTGAACATCTAGTATACTTTTGAAAAAATTACCTTATATCAGAAGGAGCCAAAAATAAGATATCATTTGTAACTTTGCTAATCCCTTAAAAATACATTGAACAACTGTACTATTATTTGTAACTCTCTGCAATCTCTCTTAGGGCAAGGAAACAATGTCCTACTGCGAGTAGGTGTGGTGTGTTCTCAGAGCACATAAAGCTTTCAGCAGCTTTGTATGAGGCTGATTTGGATTTTAGGCAACAGCACATATTGAACCAACTGGGGAAAGAAAGTCCCCAACCAGAGGTCTACCAGTAGTAAATTATCTGGAATTTCAATGATCAGTGGTTATATTTATCATATTATCCCTATAGTTATGAATTCGTGTGTGGGAGGGGAGGAGGTGTCCAAAACTGCAAATTGTCAATCCACGTTCAGTACTTCAAACTGAGCCAAGTCATTCTCGCCTTTTCTTTTAAACCAGACACAAATAGAAAATAATGGAGTGGTTGAGATGAAAGATTTTGCCTTGAGTAATACTATATTGTACTGAATACTCTGTAAGAACAAATTAGCTACCTTGTTCTCCATCATTACAGAAAACTAAAGAGAGGATGTAAATGACCTGAGAAAATTATTCTTCTATTTTGATCTTATTAATCTTTTCTCCTCTATTCCAGTTAAAAGAAAAGCAATAGCTTTGGAGACAGATTGACTATGTAATAGGAAAAGTGTAGTTTGGAGAATCCTTAACTGTAAGACTATGTCCTGTAGCTCTAAAATTAAGGTGGGTTTCCTCACTTTCAGCAGAATGTGGTTGCCCTCTGAAGATGAAAACATGCTTCTGAAATGAAAAATGCAGTTCCATTTAAAACGCTTTTTGTAATGCCTGGTTTCCTGACAGCAGAATTGGTAGCTAACAGCAGAATTTGTATTATAGGCATCTGATGTTACTGGTTCAGGATAATAGACACCCTGAAATGATTAAATTTGCCTGAAAGGACAAAAAAGGACAAATAGCTTGAAAGGCAAGCAGCAATACAGCTGTACACATTTGCTGTGCACCTAGCAGTAACAACCCATGGCTAATATTTCTTGTCTTATTGGGAGTTCAAGTTCTAAATTTAGGGCCCTTAAATAAGGGATCTGACATATGAAGGACCCTTTACTGCCAGCCACACTCAATGAGAAGGATTGATGCCCAGGCCTTACAAAATCAGGGCATTTAATTTAAAGTACCCTATGAACATCCAGCCTTTGCTTCTTGGCTTTAGTTTCCCCACAGGGAAGACATGGCTGATAGGGGAAGATATATGAACGCTTTCCCTCAAATCTGATGCGTCTCCACCAAATCTGATGCATCACCATCAAACAAGACGGTGTTGACCAATGAACTCTCTCCAGGAAATCTGGGTCCTAGTCCTTCACTGGGATTTGATTGTGGGGGTCCCCATGCCTCTGCCAAGAATGTTGGGGATCCATGAGGACTGGCTGAGTCCTCTACCAGGAACAGGCACGCACATCTGGCCCAGAGAAACAGATTTTTAGGCACTTCCATGAAAAGCAGTAATTTCTTTGCTTTTAGGGAAGAGCCTGCTTGACTTCAGTCATATTACTTCTGTCTAGCAAGTTGCCACTTTCATGGTTGACATGTCTCCAGGCAAGAAGAATTTGCTCAGAGGTCAGTGACAGGCTTTGCAACAGGACTTTTGAGCAGGCAGCATTTGTAACTGCGTTGAGAAATCAATAAAAGCAGCTGAACATAGTAAAGGCATGCAGATACTGCAGCAAACCTGGGGCTGTTATCACTCCTCTGCCTTTGGCCAAGGCTGATAAGCACTGGAGGGTAGAACAGAATGGAGGAGAACTTGGGGACAGAATGAACCTCTACACCCATGGCTGCCCCACCACAGATGTCACCCACGAGCAGGCCATGTCTGCTGTTCCTTAAAAACCTGTGAAGCAAGCTCTTTAAAATGGGATGACAACCTCTGCCCATGCACAGTGGGAATGAGATGGGTGAGACACAGAACGCAGCCAGTGCACCAGGCTGTGCAGGAGCAGGGCTCTTCAAGGAAGCACTGTGACCCTCATGGCCATCATTTCTGCTTCTGTAACTCACAAAGTACCAGCAAGGGGAGGCAACACCTGCTATGGCATCCAGAAACGGAAACGTTCTCACCAATAAGAGCCCCTGCCTTGAATAGCCTCTTCATTGCACCCAGAGGAAGACATACACCTCCAAACACCCCTCATATTTAAAATGCAGAGAAGTGATACAACATCTTTCCTACGGGACTGATCTGGGCAGGTTCCATCCATCACAACATCCTTCTGTGGCAAAGACTTCATGGCCACCTGGCTCTAGAGGGACTTGTTTCCAACAAAATATTTACCTCAGGTCCTTATTCTTCCCTTACAAGAGCTTCTGCACTGGCCAGCCCGCCATGATTTACCCTGCCTCCCAAAGTAGCACCTCAAAGCCCTTCTCTGATAGAAGAGATTTGGAGCTTTCTCTAAGAAAAAAAGCACTTTTCTTTCATGGCACATATGAATAAGGAGCAAGGACATTGATCCATATTTTTTCATTGCATTGCTTTTGCTGGTGCTTTGTTCTAACTCCGAGTTAGATGCCATGTGCGATGATTCCACACTACCACTTTGTGTTTTAAACATCAGCACATCACCACTTCCCTCGAACAATCTCATAACCAGAGGAAGCCCCAGCCCTAGTGGGGTGAGCAGTTTTGGAAGGAGTCAGCAGCAGCTGACTTTCCACCTCAGAGCTGAGACTTCAGCAAGAACCAGAAGTCTCTGCCTCTCCTGGGAACGAGATAGCTCCAACTGCCTGCAAAGGACCGGGCCACCTGGTGTGCTTCAAACTGGATCCCCCTTTTTTTCAGGGATTTGTACAAAGACTTTATAATCAAGGTATTTGCCAGTTTTTTCCCAATTGTCAACGTCTTTTGAATCCACTGCAGATTTTTTACACAGCATAGAAGAGAGGTAGGAATTTCACAGATATTGAGAAAACTGGCAGCTAGATGGAGAGAAGTCCCCTCTCTGCTTCCACACCTCACACCACAGCGGGGAAAGCATTTGCTATTTAGCCCTTACACATTTTCTTTGGTTGCAATGAGCTGGTCAGTCGGCCCATGCATTAATATGAACTAGCACAGTAAATGCTGTTTATCTCTGATATGACTGTCACGGAGAAGTTGAGCACATTAATGGAGTGACAGGCAGAAGAACAAGGACTGTTCTGTGGGAGGCAAGGCTTCACTAATTCTGCCACTTATGGGACAACTTGGTATTTTCTTAATTTTGAACATCACCAAATGCTCAAAATGCTTTTGGTTTTCTTTTTTCCTTTGTAGCTGAGCCTTACAGAAAAGTGATTCCAAAATCGGAATGGAAACCTGGTGTGTGTTTGAACACTGTCAAGCAGGTGAGATAATCAAGAGTTGTGAGAATGTAATATCTAGGGAAAACAGAAGAACTATGATAGAGACATTATCATTCCAAATAAAATGAAAATTATTTTCCCTTCATTTTCTTGCCCCATTCACATGCTTTTTAGTCATTTGCTCCAAAGGACTGGCTCTTTTTCAGTCGCTGGAAATGGCCTAAGCAGTTCAAAGAGAGGGGAGAGATAGTAGGGACTTGGGAATAAGACTCTTACAAAGAACTTTCAAGGAAAATATCATGGTTTTAAAAGATACAAAGGGCAGACATCCACTGTATCTAGGAGAGTGCCCTGGGATGTTGGCAGGAACAAGTTGCTCATAGTGGCTGCAAATATGTCTGTTAATGAAATGTTAAGGTCCTTGACAGAGCTTTTTGGGCTTTCAAAGTGACACTTTTCGATTAAAATTCACATCATAAGAATTTGAGGTGGGGCAAAATTGGACCCACTTGTTGACTGAATTTGGCAACTGGTTGAAAAAGAGCACAGGACTGAAGAGTCCATGATTACAAATTACAGCATTAAAATGGAACGAACTGTCATCTATTCCAGCTTCAACAGAACAAAGTGCCTGGCCATGAGGATCTCCTCACAGAGTCATGATCAAGGTTTGTAAAACAAGAGCTACAGCCACTCATTCCTGTATCTCTTGGGAACATATTTTGAAATAACTAAAATTTCTGGCAAAATTTAGTTTACCAAAAAGGACAGAAATTAGACCAAATAAAATCTTCATTTTGCTTCCTAGGTTATGGAAATTTCCCATCTATCTCACAACCTCTTTCATCCCTTGTAACTACTGCTTTCCCTGCCAAATCATCTGCACAGGGAAGAGAGAAGAGGAGATGAATGTAGCCTGAGGTAAAGACTGCATTCATAAACACTGAAATCCAAAGAAGTGATGCACATTCCTGGGGGAAGGGTTCTGGTCACATGAACCCTGTTGGCAAAGCTTCTCTTGATTTCAGTGCGTGTGGACTTTGTCCTCTGTTTCACGTATTCTCTGAAGAGCGCAGCAAGTCTGCATGCAGATCTAAGGGGCTTGGGAGGTGTTAAGTAAGGTGTGGGAGATAATCGTGAAAACAGAAACTTCAGGAGTTTTCCTGACCACAGTTTTACTCATTCCTACCAAATAGCTTCTTTGGTCCCAAACCTGTGAAAGGCTACACAAGGTTAACTTTAGGTGTGTGTATAGTCCCACATCCATGAAGTCACTAGGCATGTAGATACTGGAGTAGTTGGGACCTTGGACAGTTTCAGTGTTATGAATACTGCTTGTTGCAAGCATCTGTCTAGCAGAAGACTCCTTAGGTTCACACTGTAGAGCAAAGATTTCAAATCACAGGTGAAGAAGATAACAAGATTCATACTTCAGGGAACTAGGGGAATTAGAGGCTGATCTTCTAAACTCATCTTTGCTTAGATTTATTATACTATAGCTTATTAAATACATATTAAACATGACTTCATCTTTAACAGTCTTCTAAACATTTTGATCTTAAGTGACAGCAACTTCTAGATCTGACATTTGAAAGCAGCATGCTACCAGGTATCTAAATGAAACATACATTTTATTGTAGAAGAGTTATGCATTAAAGCTCAAATTCATTAAAATGAAAACCCTCAAACTTATCTGAAAGTTAGAGTAACTGAAAGACCTGCATAAAATAAAGCAAATGTTTACATGCTTTCCTGAATCAGGACCTAAACAAGTTGGTTTTTGCTGAATAAGCATAGAAGGACTGCAGATTTCCAAGCAAAATAATTTTAATAATTTCCAGTAAATATTTTCATCTTACCTTCTGTATCCCTGCCAACTATGATTTGTTGAAGCCAGATTCTTACAGGGAGGAAAAATGAATGTGCAACAGTATTGGAAAGTGATCTTTGCTCTGTTGGCTTTCTGCTTGTAGAAAGCAGAACATCCAAACAAGTATTTTGGCTTTTTTATTTACAAAACCACAAACAGCATGTTAAAAGACTACATTTTACAGTTTTATACCAATTAACAATTTAAAAGTTACACCTCAGCAGTTGTTTATGTCATATGATTGGACTATCAATCTTAATAATAATAAACCAGGAGATTTTTAAGCTAGCACAGTTCTGAGTATTCAATCAAAATGGAGAAAAAGGGTGAAAACACATAATATATCTTAGGAGTAGTAATGTCCTGTTATTGTTAAAAAACTGCTGGGACCTCATTAGTGACTATGAAAACATCATCTGTGAATACTGTGAGGCAATAAATCTACAGTGTCCAAGAAAGAAGGGGGAAGAGAGCAAGCACAACGTGTGTATTTGCCATTTTTTCTCACCCAGCTGTGAGTTAGTAATTTCCATCTTTGCTTGCCAAA
The DNA here is from genome assembly GCA_013396775.1 of Cephalopterus ornatus. Taxonomy (NCBI): domain Eukaryota; kingdom Metazoa; phylum Chordata; class Aves; order Passeriformes; family Cotingidae; genus Cephalopterus; species Cephalopterus ornatus. The sequence goes on from VZRE01013482.1 coordinate 194,976, forward strand.
CAGCTTCCAGAAACTATTACTGATTATGTGAATTCAATAGGCTGCTAATGAACGATAAGATAATGGGGTCCATGCTCAAGACTGCAGGAGACAACCAGTTGTTTACATGTCAAAAATTCCTTTTCTACTTTGATAATTTCACATACATACACACACACTTTTGAGGGCACATTTTATAGCAGTGTAGCTCCAAGCCAGGGCTGATGATGCTGCAGCTTTGGCCCTTTCATCTTCAAATGAAATACTAGTTTTTGTAGTATACCACCAGTGATCAATTTTCCATAGCTTTTAATAAAGCAAGCAGTGCTTTAAAAATAATGAACTAACAGCTTTTTGGAGGCAAGAATGGACTGAATGAAGGATGAAAGGTGAATAAGTTATGGATGAACTCTGAAATACATTTGTGTAAATACCTGGTATTTTGCAAGACTTGCCATGAGACCCTTAAACAGATTTGTAACAAAACTAACCTACCATTGCTATATCAACAATACTTTATAATGCCTTTCACTCCAGACAATTTTATCACCTATCAACCTCATACAGCCATAGTGCGATCAGACAAAAATCCATTGCTGTCATAAATACGTGCTCTTCCGTTACCGTGGAATTTGGCTCTGTATTTGCAGAGCTCACATCACCCGTCATTGAAGTATGAAGTACTTTTGCTGAGGAAAAGCAGCAGTGCCAGCAAGATTGTTTTTAGCAGGGGAAGCAAAGGGTAACATAGCCAACAAAAATTATGGGAACTTAGGTAGGAAGAACACAAGGTAATGACCTGGGAGCCATTACCTGGAATTCCTTTAGGGCACTGGGTCTATCCACTCATCTATATCTGAGAAACGGTACCTGGTCCCTAACGGCCGTTAAGTACAGCAGAGACTGAACACGATTGAACTATTTGCTGGGTTGAAAATTATAGATTGGTTTTTGCACAGAACCCCAAATTTTTTTGACTCTGAACTTTTACTTTAAATCCATTTCTTCTGTTTAGTTTCAGTGCAGTGGACCCTTGGTAGGTGATAGCCTGCAACTGTGTAGCTCATTCATCCCTTATACCTTCAAAGGCACAGAGAAAGCAAACAGAACGTGATTTACCTTCAAGGATATCTTGTCTCTGTATGTAAAAATAGAATATTGGGAAGCAAATATCACTAAAACAATCTAACATTCCCGATACCTGCTTCAGGAATCAGCAAAGTTGGCAGCTGTCTAGCATAGTGCCCTGCCAGGGCAGTAAAACAGCTGTTTTCAGTGGTTTGTTTATGCTAGAGTTTTGGACAGTGAGGCTTATATATGTGAGAGAGGCTGGGTTTAGTGGTGCTGGGTACTTCCAATCTCCCCCAGGTGGCAGGAAGAGAGGCAAGCCCATTCCCCCACAACTGTCTCCCAGGACTCCCCTTCTCAGCCCTACTTTTTTCTATTTCCCATAGAAGGAGAAGGCTAGTACCACGTCAGTCCTGAGGTTTGCTTAGTTTTAGAAAAGCCTTGAGCCAGGTCTGTGCAATGTCAGAATACATACTGATGCCTTGAAATACACAAAAAGTTAGTTGTTTGATTCAGAAAGTCCCTGCTTATTTGATGTGCTATATGAAATACCCTGGAATTCACTAATTATAAAACACAGCCTTCCCAGTCTGAGTGCTTGTTGGACAAACTGTAAGCAACTTTCTGAAACTGATTTAATTAGATTATAATTAGACAAATTAAAGAAAAAACCCACACACAAGAAAAAAAAAAAACAAAAAACAAAAAACAACAAAAACTCCACCAAACGCCCAAAACCAGAACAAGGTCAATGTTGCACTTGGTGTAACTGTGCATGAGTCACTCCTTAGGGGTAAACAGGGATCTTACACTCAAAAGCACTCTTTCTGTTTAATACACGTATTATTAAAAAGGCCTCCTATGTTCTTATCATTATCACAAGCCATATTAGAGTTCAGAGTTCATACACACCAACCTTTTCCATGCTTCTGTGCTTGTGACAGTCATGAATATAAAACACAAGGTACTTCTCGGATTCTAAGGATTATCTAAGACCTCTACCTTTGACTATAGACTCTGTGCGTTTAAGGAATTATTTTGGACTTGCCCCATACTACAGCAAACAAAATACGACCCTACAGAAGAAAGCTGAAATTCTGTAGTTGTTTCCAGAAATCTTGAGCACTAAGTGTTGGTAGAATGTGTGAGGCTTCTGGAAGCTGGAAATCAGACGGAGTTGAAAATCAAGTATTTGCGTTGTTGGGTTGAGTCTTGTCTGTCAGCTTTATTACCAATTCTCTGAAAGCTACTTGTTGCACTTTCATCATTTGAGATCATACCCTTTTGCATAGTCTCACCTCTGGCAGGGGGAACAGCAGCTTTTAAGGACCATGGAAGCATAAGAGAGGAAAGCATTTTCTGCAGAAGCTAGCAGCAGTGTTGGTTCTTGCTGCAAAGAGAGCCAACAGCAGCAAAAGTCAATCTAGAGGTCTGACCATGTCCAATGAAAGATCATACCTCCTGTATCACATCCCATTATTCAAAGGGCAAAATGGGCCAGTCATGATTTACAATAATCTCAAATAAAGCATTAGTGATTGTTTTGAAGGGAATTTCAGGTTTTGTAATAGATCTAGTAGAACTGTGTGTTAATGTCTGTATTAATTTATGTTCTGTAAATGTAGAAAAATGGGAAAACAATGTAGCTAATGGGAAAGCAATCAGTTCTATATCAGATCTATATCTCTTAGAAGAAAAATCTCAAAGGCAGTAGGGAAAAGAGCATATTGCTATTAATTTGCAAGAGTTGGGTAGATTCTTCCTTCTCCTGGGAGGTGGGTGCATAAGCACAAATGGTCAATTCAGCCACATGCATGCATGTAAATTCAGTGATTTGCAATCTCTGTACTACATACATAGTGCACAGGTAAAGGACTTTCATGGACAAATGCAGAAATGGCTATTAATCTGGACAAAAGTTGGAATCATCAGGTGACATGTCCATGTGGGCAGTCCTACCAGTACAACAGGAACAAAACTTTGTGACAGACTCTTCTGTGCCCTGCACAGTGTGCAACTATGTGGAGGAACCTTGCAACATGAGTTTTCAAAACTTTTGACAGGGAAATATTTCGCCTTTTTGCTCTGCCCAGGAGTTTGCATTACTTTAAATTTAGATTAGGAGTGATTTTTCATTGACATCTGGGTCTATCCAATAGGAAAGAAATGGTAAATGGGAAGAAAATATATGCCATTTCCATCCCTAAGTATATATATCAACATTTAACTTCCAATTGCCTAAATCTATACTAAGTTTGGACTTGCCAATGTAGTGTTTGAGGTGAAAGAAGAGTTTGCATTTCTATGAAATTCAGAAGGACACTACCCTCCCGTATTACTGTTTCTGCTACTCCTCCTTCTTACTGACTGTACCTATGCAGCATTACATTACCACATGAGCTGCTTGGCCTGTCTGGATAGCAGAGTACTTGGAGAAGGATTTCCAGTTCCACTGGGGGAAATTCAAACATTCAACTCCAAATAAAAGTCACAGGAATGTGCATACACATCACTTAAGAAGCTTTAAAAAAAATCACGGCTTTCTTATGCGATGTTCAGCAACAGAAGCATTAGATGAATGTATGCCAGTACTGGACCTGGATTCAAATTTTCCCCTCTTCTGGCCTCACTAACTTAGTTTACTAGATTGAAATTTCCTGATTTTACTTTCTGATTTCTCTTAATTCCTTTTCTTTTCTGTTTTTCTCTCTTGAGGGTTTATTCTCTTCTCAATACCATGCTACTTTCTGTGCTTTAACAGTTGCCTTCTTTGATTCCACCTCCTCCTTGTTGAGGAAGTGACCTGAGCACTTCATATGTGCATCTCAAGTAATGAACTGCACTCTCAGCTAAGTCGCCAACATTTTAGTAACTAATAGAAACAATAATCTCTGTTTCAGGACAAGTGTATCTTAAATGTTGAAAATTTTTGCCAGAAGTCTGTTAAGAAAATCCAGACCCTCCAGAGGGGAGCTAGAAAAATCCACCCAGTAATGGGGTATGTTAATTGGCTCCTCATGCTAGTTAACTCATCTGTCAGTTATGGGTTCTTATGGCTGCCAGGGCTTAAAGTCCACTCCCTGCTTACACATGGGTGCATGCATTCTGCCAGACCTCCAACTTTGCCATTTTGGCCTCAGCTTCAAAGGCCTTCAGATGCATCTGGCAGGTTATTCTTCATTTATACCATTGACAGTGCTAATGGTAAGTGCAGATTTTGGCCTCATGTTTTGTGAGTCAGATTGGTTTTTGCTGAACTCCATGCGAAAGGAGCAGAGAGAAGATCACTGTCCAGCTTGATGGCCACTGAGGGAAGCCCAGACGAGTTCTGTGAGTTCCACTCGTTGCCAAAGGTGGCAAGATTGATTCACAAAAGTTGTTAATTTCTGTGAAAATTACCACTATGGAACCCAAACAGGTGACTCATGAGAACTATGTGGTTTCTGTACAGACAAGTGATAATTGTTTTCAAATCCCATGAAAGAGCAATGTGAGCTGCATTCATGTGAGCTACACTCATAGTGATATGCCCTGAGCCGAAAGATTATTGATTGTCTTAACCTTATTGCATACATATGTTGTGTCTCTGGAGCCAACACAGTGTTTATCAGTGACTGAGATTTCATATTGTATTCTGCTCTGCCCAGGCAACTCCTGAGCTTGTGTGGAGTGCCATGCAGACTTCTCTCCTACATCCAGGGACAAGGAGCAAGAGAGAGAGATTAGCCACTGACTGCAAAGCAAAAAACATATGCAATCCTTCAGAGTTTGACTATGCCTTATTCAATCCAACAAAGCTGTACAAACAGGTATTTCCAAACAGCATTCACCACAAGTAAGCAATAATATTTTCAAATTTAGAGGTCAAATGATATCTCAAAAAATTTATGAGCTCCAATTTTACCTATTATCCCCAACTCTTCTCCAGATATTGCTAATGCCTATGTTGTCAATAGCATCAGTCTACAAACCTCAGTAAGTTAAAATACTTACATGATTTCATTCTTTCTTTTCATTTTCCTCATTGCACAACAGCAGAAGGTATCTGATTGTAGGCTTACTATGTATTAATGTACTAAAGTATGATGTGAACACTTGGTATAAATTCTACAAAACTTTTCCACTTTCAGTTGCCATTCACTTTACTCACCAAATATGATTCACTGGTAGCGCAAGGATATGTCATTGGTCTAAGTGAACTCTATCAGTATCACATAATGTGCATGACACATTCTATTTTCTTCCTGTTTTCATTAAAATAACACTAGGAAATAAAAAAACCCCAAACCATCGGTGATTTTCTTCCACTCATTTCCTGGACTCTATATTTCTGACTCAAAAAAACAGTAAAGCACCAATATGTAGAAGCACTAATATTAAGTTCATCTAAACATTTCCATTCTGAAGGGCCAGTTTAAGTTATTTATTATTTTCATAAACTTTAGCCTTCTTGGCTGAACTTTTTTCAGGGTTGTTCTCTTTCCAAGAGTGACTATTTTAGGAAAGTTTGAGCATGAATTGAGTATAAAAACAAACTTAACAGAAAATACACTATTCCCACCATTTCTCCCAGATCTTGCCATTTCTTTGGAATAGGTGTAACAGCCAAATCTTTTCAGACAAAAAGCTGATACACGACCGATGACAGTCTGTAACACAGAAAGTCCTTCTGAAACAGATTCAGATTTACCCAAATCATATGTACCCAAAGGTTAATTTCCACTTACACGCAGCTGCTATGTCATATGGACTTGGATTTTTTTTTTTCGTAAGTACTCAGAGACAATTGGAATTATTGATCCCATTTTCTCAAATGAAGAAACTGAGACATGGGACCAGTGACTGGATCTAGTTTCCTATGTCTTCCCTTGGTATTCTTTCCATTCATTTCTACTTTAATTAGTAGTATTCTCTGTGCTCTAAATGACAGCAACATGAATTCCTTGTGCAGACAATGTCATGCAAAGGAAAGAGAACAAGTGATGGTAAAAACCTGTACGTGCAGTCTAGGTGTAAATGGAGTAACTGCACAACAAACACAGATACACTCTTAATGAACAGCCAGTTTATGACCAATACTTAGTGAATACTCAGAGCACTTGCACACAGGGGTTTCTTTTCTTCTCTTTTTGTAAGTCATGGCAAACAAATGTCATGTCTACCTCATTCAAATCTGACCACTCAATCATTGTATACTGACATGGAATTGAAAATTCTCTCTTGGGCCTGAACCCAATGTTGCAGCAGTTTTTAAAAAAGTTTAGGAGAGAGTTTTGAGTCAGATGTCCAGCTTCCACTGGCTTTCAGTAGTGTTTCAAGCCTTATTCCATTGTTCTCCTTTGTCAGTTCCTCGCATGTAATGCAAGTACCATTAATTGTGAACACTAAGTAGCTCCACTGAAGCTTAAAGTTAAGTATGTGCTTAGGTGCTGTGTTGGGTGCATTCTGTTTACACTTCATAACACAAAAAAAAAAGTCCACAAGTGTTGGGGAAAAAAATAAAACTTCCCAGCTATGCTAAAATGCCTGAAAAAATATATACATTTTCTAAAATGTTTGGGGTACCAAGAAAAAGATGGAAGACAGGATTTCTTGAGATGAATTCCCAATCCCTTTTAATGAAGAATCTCAGAGCTCAGGTGCTCTTTTCACTGAAGAACATAGGATTTTTGTGCAATTATTTATCTTTGATGTACTGTTTCAGAAAACATGACTTCCTGGTCTTTGGTCTTTGTTCTGAAGAGACTTCAAGGTACAACACACTAAATTAGTTCAGAGCAGTTTTTGTCAAACATCATACATGTACATCAACTAAGGGGTTGTCTTTACAGGGCCACTCACCTGGAGAATTTTTTTTGTCACTGGATTCCTCCCTCATTCATTGCACAAGTCAACACCTACCACCAAATAAATACCCGCTGTACAGAAAGTGAGACTCTGGAATAGAAATTTCACTTTCTGAAGAAGATAGGGGGTTTATACCAAAGAATCATTAAGGTTGGAAAAGACCCCTAAGATCATTGAGTCCAATGCAATAAAGGCCATATCATAATCCATTCATGTGAGTAAGGGTGTGAGTGTAGTCTGCATGGCAATTTCCTTGCTTTGAGTACTTCACTTCAAAACTCAGTAATGCCCTTTTAGACGATGGAGTGGTTTTGTATAGGTTTCTCTGTGCGTAATGGTAAGCTGTGGCGATGGTGAATAGAGTCACAATGACAGGGATGTGAGTTAGTGTGATGTGTGGCAGGGATGGTGGTGCACATCTGTACCCAAGGAAAATCAAACAGATTTTTCATGTGGGTTTCACAATATTTGCTGACAAGCAGAGGAATGATCAGGAATCCTGGGTTCAGCACCTCATTTTTGTCTTTGTTTCCCTTAACCTCCTTTTCTCAGACCCAGCTGCTTCTGGCCTGATCTTTCCAGGATGTTCTTCCCAGGCTTGCTTTAACAAAGGCAGGGCTCTACTCAAGCCATTTAAACTTTAAGGCTTCCAAAGACCAGACTTGCTGTTTGAATGCTTTGTGCCTTGGTGAATCCCCTGAACTGACCTAAGGCACACTCTGCTTGGTGAAGATGTTTCACAAGATCCTCCTAAGACTGCAAAGCTCTCAGCAACAGCTTCACTGCCACAGGCCAAGCCATGGGTGACTTGGTACCAGTAGATGCCAGAAGGTGCAGCCTCTGGCAGTTTTACTCGGTTTGTGCCTAAAACATGGCCTGACTTTTTTGAGTTCATGCCCCTGTTGCTCCTTGGCTTCCCCTCTACACCACAGTGTCCTTGACAAGATTAATTAGAATACGTCGATCTTTTCCTGCAAAGAAGGGGAAGGGGCCATTTGTTGAACAGCTACAGTGTGTTGCTACTTGACATTGCCCGGAGTTAGTGTTCTGTTGTTCTTCTCTAGAAAAAGAAAATGAAAAGTCCATGTATGAGGCAAACAGAGTTCCTGGTCTAACCCACTGCTAACGTACCACAGTCAGATCACTAGCCTGATGATCATAGAATCAAAGGATCATAAAATCATAGACTGTTTTGGATTCAAAAGGACCTTAAAGATCATGTAGTTCCACATCCCCTGCCACGGGCAGTGACATCTTTCACTAGAACAGGTTGATCAAAGCTCCATTCAACCTGGCCTTGAACACTTCCAAGAATGGGATATCCACAACTTTTCTGGGCAACTTGTTCCAGTGTTGTACCCTCAGAGTGAAGAATTTTTTTCTGATATCTAATCTAAACCTACTCTCTTTCAGTTTGAAGCCATTCCCCTTTGTGCTATCACTATGTGCTCTTGTAAATAGTCTCTTTTAAATAGTCTCTCTAATGATCTACTTACTACCAAGATTCCAGGACAAGATAAATGTGTTGAAAGGAATAGGGCTAGAATTGTCTTATTGTCACCTATATAATCTATTAGACCACTGATCTAAGCCTGATGTGAATACACGGCCCCTGTGTCCATTCTCCCTGTTCAGTGAAACTTTTTCTATTTCAGGCTCTTTCCATGTTTGGTTGTGTAAAGTCTTGCCCAACAAATGTAATCCCTCAGTGCAGGGCTCAGAAAGGAGAGAACTGGCACTTTCCATGCCACACCTGTTCAGCAGAGAGAGCACTTTGATCTCTGTGGCTATTCATCTGACAGCCCCATACAGCAATAAATCCATACACTCTTCTTTTTTTCTTTTTTTTTTTCTTTTTCATATATCTGCCAAAACCAGGGAAAAAAAAAGTGAAAGGAAAAAAGTAGCCATTCCAGGAAGGAGCTGAAGTCTATAAAGTGATCTTTCACTCTTTATTGCAAAGCTCTTACTAGTCAGCACCACCACAGATCTATCAGAATATTTTTGGTAACAAGCTTTTGAAAAGCTGAATTTAAAATAAGAAGTGGGAAGTAGGGAGGGAGCCAGGTGGAGTGTCTTTAAGCCAAATGCCACGACTGCTCACAAGGCACTCTATAATTCAAAACTGGGTACCCTCAGGCATGCTATGCATACATTTATATTTTCAAGAGAACAGTCCCACAATGCAAACACTGTGAGTGGTTTTGCCTAAAGGATTCTGTAGGATTTATGCACACGAGTGCTCTTGTCACTTGCAAGTAGAGGTCAGGAACCTGCCTGGGTGGAGAAGGCAGAGTCAGTGCTTTCCTGAAATCCCTCCTTGTGCCAGGAAATAATCACCACACCCACAGCTACTACATTTAAGCCAAGGTGTTTCAGGGACACAGTCTGTCATATAGGGCACGCCCGTGGAAAAAAAGTTTTATAAACCATATCCTGTTTCTTTAATCTTTCAGTCCTTGTTGCTGAAAGGAATTTAAAAAATAAATTAAAAAATCAAGGTGGTTGCTTCTGAGAGAAAAGTAAAGGAGTTTCTGTTCTATATCTCATAGAAAAAGATCAAAAAGTAAACTTTGATTTTTCACATATTCCAGATTGCTCAAGACAGGGTTTATTTCCACTGGGCTAAATAGCCAGTAATGATATTTTGACCATGGTGGCATAAATCAAATCTTTTGAGGGAGTGAAGGGGTAAGGAGCAGAACAAAGAACATGCATAGAGGCTACAATATCAAGTGTTACTTAAAAAGTATAGAACTGGTATTTGCTTCTGGTAGGCATCTTAGTCTGTGAAGAACTCCACAATTTTTTATTAGAGTTGAATGGATTTGAAACTACCATTGCTACATAAAAAGGCTAATTGTGTTTTACTGCTTCATTTCAAGTACAGTTCTATCTTGGTGCCAAAGATCAGGCTAAGAAAAAAATGACGTGCTTTATTTAAAAATAATTGCAATGAAAAAATGTGTGGTTTTCTTCTGGCTGTGGTTATATTACTAAACATTTTATTATGAATGAAAATTCTAAATAAGTATTTCTTGTCAATAGGATCTGTCTTGTATCTTCTTGGCTCAGAAAATGTCCATATTTGGTTTCTTTTATAGCTTATGAATTCTCCTGAATTCTTGGACATTTTATTTTCATTTTTAAAACTTTGACAGTTTTGTCATGCCTACTTAAACATCACATATCTCATGTGGAGGCCAGTGACATCTGGGAATGAACAGGCAAAACAGATGCACACAGAAGTCATCAGAGCCGGTGTGAAGAAGTGAGTGAAGATCACACCAGCATTTCCCTAACAGCAAATGGCAGGCAAATCAACATGCTGCAATCAAAATTAATCTCTAAAAAAAAGCCCACAGGAATATGATGACCTAAATATATAGAATTGTGATTAGAGTTTAGCTTTAAACATATGGATTTTCCACTTTTTGGCATGGCAACATGTGCCTGGGGGAAAAGGAACAGGACACTTCTCATCCTTTCTTACTGCACAGCCATCAAGGGACAACACTGTTAATCACAGGAGCCAGTGGGCAGGACCTTGTCGTGTCTAAAAGGGAGTTCATCCAGTAGGTCTTAGGTTCAGAGGGCTGAAAGTCCTAGAGAAGCTCTGAAAAGAAACAATTTGCTGTAGTGCATGAACTCAGGACATATTGGCTTCTTGATGCTGGATTTGTGCTCCTGGGAACATAAACACTCACATGTGAGTGTGAGCATGTGTATGTAGGTTTGATATTAGTTTGAAGGGCACCAGACAGCTGAGGAAGGAGGAGCACCTGATTTGCAAAAGGCAGGGCTGAGGAGACCCAGTTGATGCTGTGGGGACATAGAACAGACTCTGCACTCAATTGAGCATGAGAGCAGGACTGCACAACTTCCATACCTGTGGGACCATGTGTCACAGACCTAGCTTATTCCAACCCCTTCCTCAGGTGCCAAGAAATGCAGCTTGAAATCTTAGCCTGACTTCGTCGCATCACCCTGCAATTGTTTGTGATACTGCTCTCCATTGCCTCACCTACAGGATATTGACCTGACAGTTACACTTCCTAAGCTTGAGCACTGAAGATTTTTGTTCCAGGCCTGTCAGTCTCACAGGCTTTTCTGATCATTTTAATTTTAAGGTGTTGTGCACAAACAGCTGTTTCTGATAAGAGTAAATGTGATCTATAGTAAGAGACGTTGCTTTATTCTACAGGGCTGCACACATTAACAGATTCAGCTGAGAGCGACAGGAAGAAAAAGACAATAAGGCAATACCATTACATACCCCCTTCCTGGCTTTGCTTGTCAAATGTGGCAATTTGCTCGAGTAAGCACCTCACTTTCACTCTTTGGACAGTGCAAGTAATAAGAGAGGATACTTTAAAGTTATTCTTATTTATAAAATATTTCAAGATCCCTGGATGGCAAGATATCACATAAATCATGGTATTGTATTTTCAAATGTGATAGATCGGATAGCAGGTTTTGTAGGTAATTTATATTTTGCTCTGTTGCATGGAAAAATCAAACTATGCTAAATAGCAGTAGTTTTTTAAAACAGTGCTGTAGCCAGAATTTGTATATTTCTGCTGCCATCCTTCTTGTAAAAGTATGTAACTATAACTAGACACTGTTGTTCCTTTAAATAGATGGAAGCAGTTGTCTTCTGGATGGATGTTACCTTGACTCTACAGTTATTCCTAAAACTAAGTAGCACCATCTCTAAGTTTTGTGAGTAATAGACAGTGTCAGAGTGTTTGAACGTGTAGCTGCAATGTTTGGTGTGAAGCACAGAGACAGTTCCAAAATCCATTGAACTTAACTTGAGTCCTTTCACTTACTTCACTGTCTATTGAATAAGACCTATAAAATTTAGTTTATTGTATACACTACAGTTTTAACATTTTCTGAGTTAACATTGATGGCAGTAATGGCAAACAGCTGAGGTAACTTCTCTTTTGGGGGAATTGCTTTCCAGCTACTCTTTTATTCCTTGAAAATCACTATCACCGTTATTCACTGAACTTTGTACGTGTATGAACAAAAGTGTTAGGGACACTTTATATTGCCAGAATCTAGTGAACTGATTTTTTCAGGCACTGATACAGAAACATCATATGGTTTTATTTTAGCCTAATAAAATTATGTGAGTGAGTTAGTGTTTATGCCTTTGGCTTGCAAGATACTGTCCATTTGACATGTCATATGCAGGAAACTAATTTGATCCTGTTCCTCTCTAAGATGATCAGTTAGATGGGGTGGAGGTTATGTTTTTGGTTTGTTGTTTTGTTGTTTTTAAAAAAAAAAAAAAAAAAACCTGTTAATTAGCTACCAACTGATAGATAAAAATCCAGTCTCCTAAAATAAGGATTTGAAAATAGTGCAGTTCATAGCACACTGAACATCCAGATTCTAAAAAAGATCTGTTCCAGTTCAGACATTTCGCCATACTGTTACATTTTCCACAAGATTTATAATGAGCACTTTGTAAGACTCTGACACCTGAGCTGAATACTAAGCATTTACAAAGTTATCCCTGAGGAATGTTTTGGTCAGTCTTAGGGCCCAGGAGTACATAAGGTCCAAACTGCAGTTTCTGTGCCACAGCGAGCTGTGTGCATAGTGGCTGAACCCGAGCAGAACTGCAGTAATTCAGTGTCTTGAAAAATGGGGCCACAAAAACAAAACAGGGGATAAAATAAAGCCTTGGATTTGCAATGCTAGGTTAAGGCTGGTTTCTTATTCTTCTCTGAATTACACCTGTTCAGCTGTGTTGCCTTAGTAGAGTTATGTGGGTACAGCCCACATGAGAATTTGGCCTCGTCTGACTCACAGCATGACTTGAGCTAAACTCTCACATCAGTTCCATGGTGTGGGTCCCATTGAAATGGCAGAAACAAAAGCTTATCTTGGCCACAGTGCAAAAATGCTGGATGTTTCCATATTTCAAATAGTGTTTTGCATCAGCTGCACAGAACGTCTGTGCTGTGGCAAACCAATCTCCGGGAGGGTACTGTCCCTGGCTTTAACAGGGATGTTTCCAGCCAATTCCCCACTAAAATGCTGGATATTCTACTAACACTGTCTGAAATTAAAGCCAGATGAGATGTACAATTTATTCCACCCTTTAGGTGAGAAAAAAATGAGCGCTTAAACTTTTCAAGTTTTACAGGCACTTAGGAAAAGGCTGGAGGTTTAGTATTATATGGTATATCAGGACATGCCCCATACAGCCAGTGTCAAGTTCTGAATGAAAACAACTGTCCTTCTGCTCACGTAATGTATTTAGGATGGTCCCTGACAAATTAAAAATATTTGGAAGTTATTGCTTTCTTCTGGCATGTTTCCTAAAATTTAAAGGAATTACGCTTGGTACTGTTTTGAATCCAGCAGCCTTTGATCAAAAAAATTAGAGGAATAAAATCAGAAATATAGATAGATGAACAATGGTCAGGCTTCTTTGCCCTGCTCTCAGGCATCATTTGAGTGAGGACACACCAGTGCAATATGTCTGCTTCACTCAGATCAGACACAGGAGGCACCTGTCACTGCAGCACTCTGTGTCACAGGCACCACGTGGCACCTCAGCACTGGCTTTCCGCAGCCAGAAAACATGTGTGTGACAGGCAGGTTGGCTGGATACAGGCAGGTCATTTCAAACTGGGCCGAACCTGATGTTTTCCTTTACCACAAAACTAACTTCCTGAGTTCAAACTGTTGTCCCGGGATCCAGGCAAAGTAGCTGGATTGCATTTTTGTAGGAGGTTGCCTGAGAGCAGAATCAGCACAAACTTTTATTGCCATAGATCCGAATTAACACACTTCAGTTAAAAGCACAATTAAAATTACTACTAATTTCTCTCTAACCAGGTAGTTACTCAAACTGCTACCATTAATTTCAATGGGTGGTGGGCACACACATCACTGTCCTGATTTTGGCATCTGTCTTCTCTGGCAGAGAGAAGGAAAAAGGAGAGAAAATGCATTGCATTCACGCAAGCACACCTCTTAATGGAGTGAGCCGGAGCAGCAGCCTCTCTGACATTTATGTGGTTGCCAGTGTCAGAGCTTCAAAATTTTTTTTTGCATATTGTGGGTGCACCTTAGAAATGGGTGTCTATGTAATACGACAAAATTTACTGTATTGCCTGTGCTGGTTCTCTTTCCACATTCAGAGAAGGAAAAAGGTCCCACATTCAAGACACACAAAAAGGAGTAGGGATATGGAAGCATTGGTTTGCTGGAGGTTTAAGAGCCAAGCCGCTATTTGTGCTTTTAAAAAATTGCCTGAAAAAAGCACTGCCTTGTAGTATCTGTTTTTAGTACAGACTGTTTGGTATCCTCTTAGATAAGATAATGCTTTGCGTAACTAAGGGGGAATTGTGTGAAATAACATGGCCATGATGACATGGGGTGTTATAATGCAGTTATTGATAGGAGTCTGGAACTCATAATCTAATGACTCATAATGATCTTCCCAAAGACACAATATGTAATAAGAAGCAGTGAGTTAAGCAAATGTATGAGTTAGTTGGGGATATTCTTTTGGGGCTAGACATCCCATTTTATGCACAACCTTGCCCTAAAACTCGTGTTTCATGCTGGGTATGTGAACCACTTCAATTGTGATGCCTCAGGTAGGCATGATGTCTCTTACCATTCCCTTGAGTATACTCCTTGGAAAAGATTCAAGCAGGTCAGCTGAAAGGAAGCATGCCCGGAAGGAAGCAACGCTGTATTCCTCCTTCCTCTCTGTTTTACAGTTCAAGAAGTGCAGCCCATGCATTCTTATGAACATCATAAGATGATGAAGATAAGATAAGAACATCAGAAATGCAGTTCTGTCCCATCCTGACACCTTTTCATTGGTACAAGGGTTTGCTAAGATACATTACCATACTTTGGTACTGTCACTGTGTTTTAAATATTTAAGCTTGATAGATCACTTTTAGTCTTGCATTAACATGTACTTTCTAAATATGAATATGTATCTCTCAGGGGAAAAAAAGGCTTTATAATGTTATTATTGTGATTTTTACTACCTGCAGTATTGTTCTGTGTCTCTGGAGTCCCCTATTCTGCAAGGCACAGAACAGAGCCTTGACTTTCAAGCTCTGCACTGATCAGGAAAAGCTGGAAACAAAATAAGACTGGGAGTGATAATGATTGGTTCATGAAATACATGAAGATTAATTTCCTCAGGAAGGAGTCATTCCCTTCTCGATAGAGGCTGAAAAGCAACAGCTACTTAAAAATTGAGATTGCATTGAGTTAGAAGTCCAAAAAATATCTGGAACTTGTTTCGTAAGTAAGGGTAAAAGTAGGAGGGGATCATGTAGGAAGGAACTAAATAAAAATCCACCGTAAGAATCACATGGATAATAACAGAGATCCTAAAAAGAAGGAGAAGAAGTCTAATCAGCTGAGAAAGCAGCATCTTAAGGGGTCAAAGTGCAGAAATAAACTACAAATTGCCAAAAGTCAAGCTGTGTTAGACCTTACAGAGGAAATAAAACAAATGGCAAAAAAATTTCACCCAAGTAACTAGGAATTGAGCACAAAAGAAGCAAGGGAACAGCCATCCACTAGGCCAGGGTGGAGATTAATAATGATTTTTCTTAAAACTGACACACTGTGCCTTTTGTTTCCCTTTATGCACAGTGACACTGACAATGAAGAGAGACACAGTACGTCAATAGGGACTTAGTCCTATGATGCTAGAAACAGAACTTAAAGTACCACAACAAATTTGTTTTGGAGGAGACAGGTTACTCCCCACTCCAGAAATTTTGGGGAAGCAGCACATGAAATCATTAACTCATTAGAAATTCCCCCTCTGTGACACTTGAGACAGAGGAGATGATTAAAGAAGCAAAAACACCATACCCAAATGTCAAAATGAAATAAGAAAAAGAGAAGGTGGTTTGGTTATATTGAGGTCACTTAGTTTGCAACATTCTGCAAGTCTGTAGAATAGATTTTGTAAAAAAGAAGATAGATAAGCAGGAAAATGGAAAATGCCATTTTTAGTCTACTTCGGTCAGAGTCTGGTCATGCCAGACTAAAATAATAGCTTTCTTTAGGATGACTATTTTCCCTAGACAAAGGAAATACAGTGTTCTGGATTCAGTAAAGGAGCTGGTTTGGTGCCATGTGAGAAAGTGTCTGCATAGGTAAGGAAAAAGGGGATTAGGAGAGAAACAGTAAGATGCCTAGAAAACTGGTTAAAGCAGAGATGACAGCACACTCTGTCAAGAAAGAAAGCATTGAGCTGGAGATAGGCTATTAATGGAGTTCCTTAAGGAGTGGTTTTGGCTCAAAAAGTAGGAGTGGGCTTATGAAATATGTTGATGACACGAAGTTGGAAGGCACCATCAATTCAGAGAAGGACTAGAATACCGTACAGAGAAAGCTGGATGAGCCTGAGGACAGAAGTAATGGAAATGGAATGAGAGTGAATAGCACTGCAAAATCTAGCCCTTCAGGATGAATAACAATAATTTCGGTTTGAGAAACACAGCTGGAAACAACTGAGGAGAGGGAGACATATCTGGATATACCACCAAAATGTATAATGATGATGATCCCGAGTTGGATGCAATTGTGATCTTAGGATGTAGCAGGTGAAATATTTTTATGGCAGCTATAAGAAAATTTCAAGGCTTCATCTGGAAAGCAAAAAAGGCATTGAAGCTGGAACAGGGTTGTGAAAGAGGTAGAGTACTTATTTCAGAAGGATGATTGTGAACACAAACAAAAATTGTGGCAAAGGAGGTCACTAGAGTGACCTAGTTTGAGAACTGAAAGCTGTGCAGTCACATCAACATGCTCAGGCTGCTGGAATAAATTGCCAGAGCCAAATGCAAATTTATTTCTTCTAGGGCTCCAGATAGTGGTGTCATGGTGTGGCTCTGCTACTTAGAGGACGCACAACCTAAATGACATTGATTTATTTAATCCAGTTACTCAAGTAATGAGAGCAATTATGTTACTTCTTTATCTGAATCAATTAGTAGAAAACTAATTATGGTAAAGAGACTAGCCACAAGAGACAGTGGAGATAACATGGATATAATATCCATCAATTTAGACTGCAAATAAGATTTATAATAATCAGGACAGTCAGACAGTGGAATAAGAGAAGGGGAAAAAAACCCCACATACCTATAAATTTAGGCTGCTTGGTAAACTGGTGAGACTGCAAGAGAAGTAACAGGGTCTGGACTCAGTAACCTGTGAGGATTTTCTCAGTCCTGACCCCTACCCAAAATAGGCCAGAACATCATTCAGCACAACTCTTTCAAAGCCAGTGGATCCACTCTTCTCTACACTACCTGAGAATTTGCTTATTTATTTTCATGTTTTAGTAGGATTTTTTATCTGGTGCTACTATGTGGATAAATACCAGCACTAGCAGATAAACAAACTCAAGCGTGGAATAAAGCCTCCCAAACAAAAGAGGTGGAAAATTATGCAAAGAGGTGTTCAGCTTTTACTCAGACAAGTATACTAGGTCAAGTAACAATTTATAAACTTGGCTGATGTACTATAATTCATCAGAAACATTCACTCTGGAAGGCTCCTATAAGACTGACAAGGAATAGGTCACGCTGCAGAGGAATCAGTTTGCCCACTGTCAGGACCAGTGTCTTTCCCAAGGCATCTATGGGGCCTCTTTCACCACAAAACCAAACTGCAGTCCAAAGCCCCATAACGCAAAGAGGCAAGACTTCACAAGAAGTGTCCACAAACTCCTGCTGCAGATGTACATATTCTAGGTGCTCTTCTGACAGGTGATGTTGTTGTCAATATTCCTCTTGGCCACCTACCTGTCGAGGGAACTCTTTGCTGCTTGTCTTCATCCTCCCAAACCCATAGCACTGAGGGGACAAACAGAAAACAGGGAAAAGAAAATAACTTCTGCCATGGTTTCTGCCGGATTCTGATTTAGCTCCCATCATCATGAGAGCTGCTGAAGAGAAGGGTAGTCAGCAGCACCTCAACAGCACTGAATTCATTCTTGCCTTTTGTGTAATTACCTCGGCAGGGACACTGGTTACTTCTCATTAGGGCCATCCTCTACTCAAGAATTACAAAAAGGTCAGAATCACACCCAACAAAGAGATTAAACATGAGACTATTCCTTCTGATCTGTCTTCTTTCTTTCACAACCTGCACTTCCTCAGGCAGAGGGACAGTGCTGAAAGTGTTGTTTTCATTAGGTCTGGTGTACCTGCCAGTTTTATAGGAGTGATAGCTAGTAATACTGCTGGACAGAAAAGTAGGATAACCCTGAAGCAGAGAGTCCCCTGCAATTCTGGAAACAGCATCAGAGGACTTCAAAGTCTTTAAGATTCTTACCCACACACCAGTGAGAAATGGAAAATACCCTTTAACAAAGTAAAATGAGATATTTTACTGTCTGCCTAATAGTACCAAAACTGTGGTGCTATATGATAAATGTCACGAACAATTAAAACTCTGGGTCCAGCTCATTTACACAAAATCTCTAAGAAAGATCAGGGAATTGAACCCACGATGTGTGCCGACAGGTCCCACAGGCCTATCCTTCACCCACTGAGGAAAGTTTTTTCAATTGTTCTGTGAAAGTATTTAATTGTTCTATGTGACAAGATGCTTTCTTCACTCTACAGCTGCAGTGAAATCCCTGAATACAGACTTTTTCATGCCCAGTTATGTTCTCAGGCTGTGACTTTAGTTTCCAAAGTGCAACACATGCCAGGAGAATTGGCACAACCCCCCTGCCTTCAGACAATAGGTGGATGTTGAAGTTCACAATTAATTATATAGACTCTGTTCCATATATCTATTAATGAAATAATTACTTACAATTAAATCATATTTGACATGGTTACTGACTAACAATTTCATTGCTTCTTTAATTATGAGCATCTGAGATAACTAAACAGATGCATAGGGGGAAAAGAATCCAAGCTTCAGTCCATGTGGCACATGATCCTTGCTAGACGTTTCAGTGTCTGTCTGGAGGTATAAGTATTGTTCTCTAGAGTTGTTCCATCAATACTTATCCATGAGTGAGACAGTGAAGATCGTCCTGTCATTCTATATAAACAGAAATTGCAATAGTGAAAGCTCAGTTCTACAAGGAAACTGGCAATCACCAGATCTGTGGTAATGATCTATATCTGGCTTTCATGACCTTCCTCAGATCTTATGCCTCTGTCTGATATAGATCTAGGTCTCACTGCACCTGTTTGGAAAACAACATTTTAGTCAGCCTAATAGTAGCACAACTGTGGTGCTATGTGTCAAGAAACAGCAAAAGAAGATTAAGAACTAAGTGAAATCTGCAAGCCTCTAGCTGACACCTTGTTACTACTACGTACTACTTATGTTTAGCATTTATGATGGAAGACAGCATTTTGGCTTTGCAAAAAAGCTAGAATTTTTGCCAAAAAATAAATCCTTGGAGCTGATTTCCAGCTTGCCTTTTAACATGGGGCAGACTTTACATATTATGCCCCTCTGGAGCTACACACTGGGTAAAGGTGTTACATTATCATTTTAATTGTACATTACCATGAGGTACATCCAAATGGCAAATTAAGTCCATTCAGAGCACTCAGACCTTGACCAGCCAGAAATCATCAGTCCAAGAAAATACCATACCATACCACACCACATCCTCAATTTTACTTTTGTTTGGGCTGTGAATGCATGTTCTGCTTCTCATAACACTGCAGTGACAGATCTTTTTTCACCTGTATGGCTTTTCCCGGAGCCTTGAAAGGTGGCAGGGAAAGCCATGTGCTCAACCTCTTTTCTGCCCAGGGTAAATTTCTTCAGACAGATGTCCCTTTCCTTTCAGGAGAACCTGGAGTCTGAGAGAAGGAGAAAACAAATGGGCAGGAAAAACTTAGTATTTAGTTTACTAATTCACTGTGGATTGGTTGCATATGTAGTAAACTGAGCACTCAGTTTTAGCTTTAAAACATTTGCGTATGGATGAAGTTTCAGTATGAAAGGGTTTAAATAGCCATGCTGGGGTGCTCTACTCCACTGCCTCCTTGGCAGGGGCAGGAATCCCAGGCAGTGGGGCTGTGTGGTCAGCTGGACATTGCAGGGTCTTAAATTGCCTCAGGTGCATTAACGAGAGCTCTTGTGTGTTCCATAGGGCAACACCGCTATACAAGGAATAGTCTTCCTCTGAAAGACAAAAAATATGAGCTATATCTTCTTATCTTGTACTAAATATCTATGTAGTATATATAAAATTAGTTTGGCAAGGAGGAAGATTGTTGCAAATCACTTTTGCTCCAATGATGGAATGTGCCCTTGGCTCACTGTGTATGCTAATACAACTTAGAGGGTATTTAAAGTAGCCTTGGAGCTATTCTAAGCTACCCTACCCATCTGCACCCTGTTTATAGACTCAGGAGCTGAAAGTCTACAGGAAGTAGCACCTTCTTCCCTGCCCTGCATAAGCATAACAGCTGTCCAAAATTTTCTTGCTTTCAAATATTCTGTTCTTACAGTTAAAGGAATTATGGTGCTGGCTCGGTCATATCTACCAGCTCTGATGATTTCCCAGATCTCAACAATCCACCATTCTGCTGTTTGAATGGCTAGTGGAGGGGGAAAGGTGGATTAGAGGAAAAGGAAACTTTGAGTGTGACAGCCAGTGAGTATAACTGATGTGAGTATTATGTATATTAGCAAATTTTATTGTGGGCCTAGATTCTAAGCACCCCAAATCTTGAAGAATTTTAGGCAAGGATGCTAGTTGTGATCATTCAAGCTATTGTGAAAGACTAATTTCCAGAAGGAGATCATAAATATAACCAGTTTTGGAGAGTAGAAAATACACTGAGATGACTATAGAAATTGTTTAATTTTATGGTGATCACTGAGTTCAGGATGCCTGGGTCAGTGTGAGCGTGGACTGAGGTTCAGGTCAAACCAGGACTAGCAAGGACTCATCAGTTCTCCCTAGTACCCAATTCACTGCAGGTGAGAAGATCAGTTTGGACCTAGAGTCTCAGTTTTGACTGTTAAATTAATGTAATTGGTTCAAAAAAATCTATTTTGAATTATTTATAACACAACTAGCTGAAAGGTGCATTTCCCAATGCATCCCTAAGGCTTTTTTCTTTTTCTCTTTGTTGTTTCACATCACCATAGAAAGTCCTTCTTTAACTGATAGGAAGGCTCTTAAAATTTTCATGCTTTTGTTGTAACTAATCATTGCTTGGTTTAACAAGTATATATTGTAGTACCACAGTACATTGCATTGTCACAGTCCTTCTGTGAAAACGGCCAAGGAGTTTGTTTGTCTTTGAAGATCATTAGCTGGTAATATATTATGGAAAAATAAACATACAAATAGGTAGTTCTGCAGTTTCTCACCCTCGAAGTTGACTATTTTAGCCTTCTTTTTCTTAAATGATTTCTCTTAGCTGTTACACGGGTGGGTAGACAGATGTTTGCAATTATGTCCATATATGTGGTCCACAGGTACGCCAGAGCTGAGGAATCTGGTGCTTTCTTAAATATTTTCAAGTAACCAGCTGCCACATTTCTCCATGCAGCCAAACCACACCAAATGGAAATGTACTAAAAGATACAGGCAAAGTGAAGTACTTTTTTTAAAAACAGAAAAATGACTCATGCTCATAAAATATAATTACTGTAGTAATTCTTTAAATATACTGACCAATGATGGGGGAAAATTTCAACTGACCGTTCATTAGAGTAATTCCATGCCTGCCCCCCACAAATTTCTATACCAGTAATTACTTCAGCATACCAGCAGGCTCCAACTAGAAAGAAAGATGAAAAGGACCTATACATCCACGAACAAGGGAAGTATAGCTTATAGAAGAGTGCTTCAGACACACTCTCCACGTTGATGCGTCATGCGCCAAGTTTGCAATCACCTTTGAGCAGCAGTAGGCTGGGATTGAATTTTCTTTCACTAAATACAACTCAGCAAGCTGTGGTGTTTGGTGTTCAGTCATGAGCTGCTCAGAAAGACAAATATGTTATGAAATAAGGAAAGTGGAAATTCCCAGATTTTATAAATATCTACTAAGTGTACACTGATGACATGCTTTCAGTTTTGCTGGCATCACAAGAAGCTACGTAATTTTTTTTCCAGTATCTTGTAATGGTTCATAATTCCACAAGCTATTTTTGGGAAACTACCTCAGAAGACATGGGACATAAGTTCTGAATACTGAAATGTAACTTTGTTGTTTCTCACTACTCTAGCCATAATTTGCCACTGCACTGTGCACTTTGTCTACCCCATTTGCTTGAGCACAGAGCACTGGAACAGGCTGCCTAGAGAGGTAATGGAGACTCCTTCTCTGGAGATACTCAAAACCTGCTTGGACCCAATCCTGTGCAACCTGCTCTAAGTGGACCACCTTTAACAGGCAGGTTGAGCTAGATGATCTCCAGAGGTCCCTTCCAGCCCCAACCATTTCGTGATCCTGTGATAGAGCAGGCACAAAGCAAGTGTGGAAAATGCAACTAGACAGAAATACAAAGGTATATAATGATGCAAGTGCAAGCAATCAATAGAAGTTGAGACACTTTCATGTCTTGCATATGTGCATGCATATATGAGCACACACAGGCTGCCTGTGTTATGCCAAGCTTTCCAAAGAGCCCAGAGTCCGATAGTTGTTATTGAGCCTCCAGAGAGCAGTACAGATGTGTTTGTGGTTGAGAAGAACTGTAGACAGAGTAGAGTGTGTATTAATTATATTTCTTGCTTTGAAAAATTTTTTAGAGCACTGTCTACTCAACAAATAGTTTCAGGACCAAACTTCAGCTTGGCAGGCACTGGGTGGCAGATCTGTTTTCTTACTTTTCAAAGTAAGTGTGGAGAAAGACATTAGGAAACTGTCTTGTTCCTATGCTTTTAAAGTAACGTAAAGAATTTAATATCAAGAGACGACAACTGAGAAAACAGTAGTGCACAAGGCTGATATATCCAGAAGAGGAAGACCAGCGTTCTGTACTTGGCTCCCTGTGGCTGTACACTCAGAGGCCAAACACACAGGCATCCAGAAGACACAGCCTGCAGATTTGTACAGTCTGTACACCTAGCTAAAGCAAGATCCATTTTTTTTTTATTGATTGATTTTTTTTTCATGACTGACTTTACTGGATGCCTATGTTCCTAGCCCCAAGACAGAGCTCCCTAGTTGAGTTCCATTTGATCAACTTTTACTCCTAAGACATGACATTTTGTGTAGAAGGCTTTGTACTATTTCTATAAGTAGTGTCATTCTCAACAGCTTGAGTGAGCCCTTTCAAGTGACTCTGGAGAAGGTCTGGGAATCTAAAGTCACCTTCTCAACACCAGTAGGAAATTTCAAAAGTGACTTTAATGGCAGGGGGATCCATTCCACTCTGACAACAGGATTTTATCTTATTACGAGGTATAGGGCTTTGTAATTAGAGAGGTCATAGAATGGTGTTCATATTTAAACCTGGTAAGAGTGTAAAGAAATAATCCAGCTTTCCAAATATTTCTTATTTAAATTCTGCACTATAAATGAGCAATAGAGAGAAATTACTAGTTCATTTGTGTGTCCTCCAACCAACTAAATCTTCAAAATATGGAGACAGAGTGCTCTCTTAAAATTAAGCTTTGTCACATTGTCTGGCCAGTTATCTGAAAACTGCTACTCTTTAAAAGTGGAGTCAAATATACCATAACTGAAAATAAAAAACATCCAATTGACCTAATTTCCAAAGGCATTATAAAACTTTAGGAAGCAACCTGCATTGCCTTTAAGCAACTCATGTAATTACATAAGACGCCTGTAAGTGTTCAGGTTATAACAATGCAAAATGACTAGAATTACTTACTTTCAATTAAATCTTGGTAAAACCACAAACTCTTCCACTGGATAGTCCCAAGTGTGCAGAAACCACAAATGGTGCTAAAAGGACTTGAGAGAAAAGGCTTTGCAATAAAACAATGACAGAATGGCAAACAACCCACCCATGCCATAGAACTATAATAAAGTGATTTAACAGTGTATACAGATGCAGCCAACATTTTGTGGTGAAGAAGAAAAGATTCATTCCACCCTTTCTGCCACCTTTCTGTTTCTGTTGTTTTTTTGTAAGTTGGGAAGAAGATCGCTTTGGTTTTAATTTTTAAAACCATGTAACTTTCATAAACACGGAAGAACCAATTAAAAACTACAGCTTTTCAAAATTTGCCTCAAGGGACTGACATTGAGGTGTTACAAATACCTAGTAGACACATCACTTTGAAGGATCTGCCATGTCTTACGAGTATTTACAAAATTGCACACACTTCACTACCTCTGGTAACGGCAGCCTTTCAGCCTAACATAAAACTCGCAGCGGTTTTGTTCCATTTGGGGTTCCCTAATGAGCTTAAGCACTGATAACATTTCAACTGAAATATGAGATATAAGTGCAAACAACAAATAATGGCAATTTATTTTCCTAATTTCATCTCCATTGATATTTTTTTAAGCTCTTAAACACACTCTGCTTAAAACAAGTAAACAAAACCTGAGTAATGGAAGCCTCATCAAAGAGTTATCCCCTAAAATATTTCCATTTGGCAGTCCTTCTGAAAGAAAAATCATTCTTATTTGTGGTGGCTTGTGCACAGTTTTTCCACACGTACCATAGACAGTGCTTAAGTGCACCACACTCAGCTTATAGCAGAGTGGAAGGTCTGATCCATGTGCAGCTTCACTAAGACCAGGAGGTCTCTGTTCATTGCTGTGAAACCACAGGCAGGGTGGCACTGAGACATGTACACACATGGCTTTACTCAGGACACCTTGGTGTCCTGCCTGTAAAATGGGAACCTCCTGATGTGATGAAGGTGTTATGAGAACGAGAATCCACTGGCATTTATCAGTTGTGGTAACAACAGATGACATTTAGGCAACTACGAACAATCACCACCATTAAAGTTGCTGAGCATTTCAGCCATGTCCATTTAAGCTGATGCTGTGACTGAATTTTCTTTAGCAGGTTACCTCTCTTCTTTTACACTGTCAAAGGCATGGGTGAATTTTGTAGGGACAAGTTGATGACATCCCTTCCCAGGTGCTCACTCGGGTGGATGATCCTGCTTTGGTTTTAGGGATTTTGGTTATCTCTCAAAGGATCTTTCTTCTCCACATGGTTGCAGTAGGTGTGGGGTTTCAAAACGGCATTGCCTCCATATCAGGTTTTCACTTGCTTATTTTCTCAAATGCTTGAGAAATGTCAGAGACTTGTCATCTCAGAAGAAGCTATTTTGCATTGCCATTACCATGGTATAGTGCAAATTCAGCTGCTGCAGTAATAAAAAAACAAAGGAAGAGAATTTTTAATAGAGGCGAGGAAACAAGGGGTCCAGAAGACAGAGGTGGGCAAAAGCCCCGCTATTCCAAATTGAACCAACAATCTCTGCACTCTAGTCACTGCCTTTGAGAGCTGCTTACCCTCTTGGCAAATGCCTCCCTAGCCTAGGTCAACTGCATGAGGAAAAACACATGCTAATATTGCTGAGATCCCTTGAACAAAGAAGGAGGAGGAAAACCCAAAAAACCAACCAAACAACCTCCTTTTTGGATAGCTTTTTGGAAAGCCATAAAATCAAATGCAGTTCATAACACATGCTATGTGATCAAGCAGAGCTTTCCCTTGCCTGCCAGAAGACTGCCAGGGACCAAGAGCTCTTTTCAAAACTGCCTGTGGTATTCTAATGTTTGCTTTCCTATGAATTGGAATAGATTATTCTGAGGAAATGTACCCGAAACATGTATGTGTTTTAGTGTATCATATTCCTGATAACTGGTATTTACACTAGATTGCTAAGAAGATTCTCCTCCCTCTTTTATTTATCAGACCCTTTATACAAAATCCTGTATTTTTTCAATGACCCATTTCCTTAACAAAACCTTGAAAGTCTCAAATGATTACAGGATCACAGCCTTCTCAAACAAAGCTGCCTGCCAACACAGCAATTAATTAACCTTGTTGACCAGACATGACCTTTTAAATGTTTCTTCCAGTCAAAAACTATCTTACATATAACATAAATAGCTGATGACATGTTGTGGAAATGGAAATTTGCATTATTGCCTGCTTTAGTCAGCAACTTTTAGGCCTTACTGCTTTACTCATTTGGCAGAGCAATAAAACAAATGTAAGCTCATATCTAATAAATAAATAAATCTTGTGCCTGTAAGGGAGGTAGTAGAAATGAGGGTCAGTTGGACAACTAATTGACGCCTTTTCCACAAGGAGCACTTCCTCTTGTAGAACATCCTGTCCAGACAGCAAATACAATGGGAAAACAGGACCACTGTCAAAGATGCAGAGGCTCAGGAAAACCAAAGCCTAGAATGTCCATGAACAAACACAGCTGACCTGTACTGCCCTGACAAGAAAGCGCTGTGATATATATAACTCTCTCTGCTCTGGGGTCCACCAGTAATTATAATTCAGTCTGATCTACGATTGTTTACAATACAAGTGAACCTGCTTATTTGGGTTACTGACCTTGGAAGGCATCTCACAACGACAGCCAGGGAAGGAGATTTAGGAGGTCATTAAAACCTTTTACACCTTCGTCAATTTGACAAATGAGCCCTCGCAGATGCCTGCACACATAAAACTTGACATATCCTGTCTAGAAATATTACCCACCATGTTTGTTTACTGAAAACTGATGTACATCCTTGTCAGATTCAAGACTAAACAATTTCATACGTGTCAGTTCCAGCAATTAACTTCACTGTCTCTAATATTTTTTAACTAATTTAACATTTTCAACTAATATAGGCAGTCAAAGTTGCTGGGTTTAGAACTGCGCACATTTAAAATAAAGAATAATATTTTCAAACATGGGTGAGTTTTTTTCCATCTGGGTTGCTTCAGCATTTCAATGGCAACTGACTTCCCACCTCCACATAGCCCCAGTTGTTTTACCTAAAATCCAAAAGGAAAAGTGTAGTGAGTTGGATTCACTGAAACCAAGACAGATAGGAAAATAAAAAATGCAGTCTTTAAAGATCTCTATATTTCACCTGGAACCTCAAGTGCATCAATTATTCAAAAAAGTCAATGAATACCTGAGTCAAAGTTGTTTGTGACGCGTAACTGTGCATGCTTTTACTGTAAAGTCTGGATTTCCTTGAAACGGGAAACTTTTTCCTGGGTTTTGGCAGTTAAACGCAAAAAACCTTGTGGCTTCACTAAGAAAGGTTTGTGGTGGAATATCCACATCTCAATATATATTTCTTTTTTCAAAGTACTGAGCTAAAAGCTTGTACAGCGGAAGTGTAGGGAAGCCAACTTTACAGCCACAGTCCACGCTTAGGGATTTTCATGTGTTTCTTTGAACAAGAGAACATTGCTTCTTTCTTTTGAAAAAGGCCAGGGATTCCCTTACAACTGGGCCAGGAATGCCGGAGTTTTGCACTGCATCAAAAAACTAGTCGATGAAACTGAGCCTCAAACTGGCATCAGGGCTAAGTTTGAAGGACATTTCTGGTTAAGAAATGTGTGTTTCCAGGGGTCTGTCTGGTTGAGAAGAAAAAGTGCTAGGAAATGAATCTGGATTGACAGCATGACTGATTTTTCTTCATTTTCTTGCACAATAAATCTAAGTTTGGAATTAATCTTACCATGATAAATCTCATATATATAAACATTGCTAAGCAATATTTTATTAATACAGCTGGAAGACTATCCAAAAAAAAAAAT
Source organism: Cephalopterus ornatus (assembly GCA_013396775.1). NCBI lineage: Eukaryota > Metazoa > Chordata > Aves > Passeriformes > Cotingidae > Cephalopterus > Cephalopterus ornatus. The sequence goes on from VZRE01013482.1 coordinate 222,606, forward strand.
ATTTTGCCTTCAAGATATCTTTCATCCTGGAGCACTTTACAACCCACATGCTATTCCTACAACCTCCCTGCTCTGAGGCGGGCTCAGCAGACGGAACCCACAGCACCCAGCAGGGATGAAGATTTACACACACTTCATACAAACCAGCAGACTGACTAACATCAACAGAGGTGAGTAAAGTCTTGCTTGTTGAGAAGGTTGAATACTTTTATTTTACTGATATTTTTTAATATTCAATCAAGAGATTTTTGGAGGAACCATAGTACCACTTGTACTGGCCCACTAAAAGACTAGTGCTAAAACAGTTACTCAAGGCAGCAAGGATGTGAAAGAACAGTTCACAACCCTGTTGCATCAGAACAAAACTAAGGAAGAAGCCGTACTATCACAGCATAGACAATGGTAAGCTCCTTTCTTGTAAAAGTAAAAATGAGAGAGTAAGTCCATGTTAGGCTGTGACATTGTACTCGCATGAGCACTGTCACCAAAGGCACTTGCATTCTGACAAGAAGTGTGGGAGCCTGTGTATCCCTGAGCAGTCCCTGCAGCATGTGTGTGTCTTCAGTTCCTACAGCTGGCAGTGGGAAGCTAGGGTGGATGAATATCACATCCTGCTCGTAGTATTTATTCAGGACAATGAAAACAAAACTGGAACTTTGGAGGAGGCAGGAGCAAAGCAGCCTGCCTGTTCCATCCAATGAGTCAGTGCAGTTCTATGGGAAACTGGAACTTAGAAAACAGGCATGACAAAATTTACAGCACATCAGAAAAGTCCACACATAGTGAATTGTAGACAGCATAACCTGTCCAAAATACAGGTCTTCACAATTCTATCAGAGTCAAAGCTAGCATTTAGGACAACTCCAAGGTAAAGGAGATGGGGGGGTATGCAGAAGCCCCACTATCACTTAGCACTGGGTGTAAACTGTATTTATGATATGGGAGGCCTCCTTTTTGCTCTCTTCACAGTTAGAACTCCAGTCGGGTAATGAAAAGCACTGAGCTGCCCAAACCTGCTGGATGTATATCCCAAAGGAGTGAAAACCCTGGTCAATGATCTTTTGTGCATCTAGGTGCTTAAATAACTTTGAAAATCTGGCTCTTAGGTGATTAATTCAACTTCTACAGTCACTTAAGTATTCTAAACGAAACGGCTTATTAGGCAGTAGCACTCTGCTCTGAGTTCATGTTCATCAACCAAAGCGTGGCTGATTTCACACAATCGGCTATTAAGGCCTCTGGAAATGCGCTTTTTGGCTGGGAGGGGAGCGGCACAGTCCAAAGGATCGGCTATAAGTCTAAGACTGAGCTGTGGGTTCAGTCGCTGGTTTGGTTCTGGCTGCAACGCAAATAAGGGCAAGTCATTTCATCCCCATGTGCTTCCTGGTTGGAGCCCATAGGCACTAATGTAACACAAATAATCATGGAGACCCATTTATAGAAGTTACTTTTAAATTATAAACAAGAGATTTGGAGGGCTTTTTTAAATGGTGATTCTGTGTCTCCTCTCACATTTCTAGCAATAAGTTGTAGTCTTCTAAGAGTTACAAAATTGAGGAAATAAGAGTGAAAATAGTTGAAATCCTTTGAGGCAAAATACTGTGTTTCCCTCGGGTATCTCAGTATTTTTATTGGCCTTCAGACTGAAAGTGAAGAAAATCAAAACACAGAAGAATTACTGTATGCAAAAAATAAGACCAGTACATAGGAAGGTGTGTGGGAGATATCCTGCCTACGTCAGGATTACTTGGCAAAATGGATTTCTGTCGAGCTGAGCTTCTTAGAAAGAATTACTCATTGTCTTGCAGCTGGGACAGCTAGCACCATTATGAACGTGCAAGTGTGCAAAACAGATGATTCTGAGAGAACTGGAGCAAATAATTTCTGTGGGGCCTCACAGTATTTACATTTACATTACACATTTACATTTTCAAGTGTCTACTTGAAAAACAAAACAAAGTCACAGGGGTCCATTATGTGGTCAATGAAGTAAATAAGATTGCTTGGAGTCAGCATTCTGGCACCCTTTCTCCGGCGGGGTGTGTTGCTCAGAGTTGTAAATGGTTCCTTAGGAACAAATGAGAGCCATGTGGAATTACGAACCAGAAAACAAGGGGATCCTGACTGTCACTGCATAATAATAAATAAATTCCCCAAATCATGCTGTTTATGTTACTTACAGTGAGTGACAAGCAGGATTTTCAGTACAGTGGAGTGATTTTGAAAAAAATTATCCAAATAGTGATTTGCTGTATTTTGAAGACAGTGTCACTTCTGCGTTATTACTTGTTCTACCAGAATGCAGTGATTGGGTGTAAGCTGCTCCACTCACAACAGCAAGGCACTTCAAGTTATTTCACAAGTATCAGAAAAGAACAAATATGTCATTCTGAGGATGTGTATTTTCCAACTGCTGGTGCAGTTATTTCTATCTGTGTCAATCTGTAGAATCTCTGATGGAAAACAGGAGTTTTGATCTGAAAAAGGAAAGAAAAACAGGAAAAGAAATACATAAAGGAAAAGTGAGAAACAGAAACAGAGAAAGGAAAAGAAACACAAAACGTAATTTTTTTTAAATGGTGAAAAGGGTGGGAAAAGAATAAAACTTTCTTAGATGAGACCAGTAGGTGGGAGTGTTGACTTTATCCCAGAGCACTCACAAACCTTAACACAACTTCTCTAATTCCCAAGAAATGAGCAAATTAATCTTATCTGTGTTTTGCTACTTTAAAAGATATTGTGTTTTGTGTCACACACCAAGGTGAGCCCTCTTTCAGAAGTACTGCATTGTCCACGTATTGCTTTTGGCATCATGTCTTGTTTGGGAGATAGAAGGAAATTCCCTGATTTGTCTATGTTTCATTAAGCCAACTTTGATACTCACCATGCCCATAGGTGATGAGGAAACTACTGTTCACCCTGGAAAATGCCCTTGATTCACAAGAAATCAGAATGATGGCAGAAAAGGGAAGAACATGAAAACACCTGTACTTACACAGAGGAAGATGCGGAGGAAAAATGGGAGCTTTAGAAGTAAATGTGTTCACATTGGTTTTGAGACTTAGTTACGTTTGTGGAAGCTTGGGTCCATTTCAAACGGGATAACAGAATGAAAATCAGTAAGAAATATAAGAAGGAGAGCTATTTCTATGCCAGAATGGGAAAGTGGGTCTCAATAATCTATAATGTCAATGTCTCTAGTTTACCTTTCATTTGATCGTCAAGACATCTAGCACCAAGGTTTGCCACTGTGGCCATTAGTTTGTTATGCCTCTGTATTTTGGTTGTCCATATTTAGGTAGGTGTAAGTTGTAGTGGGATTCTGTGACAGTTGAATACTCCCTGCTGTGTCTCTGTGAGGTGGAATTTAGCCATTACCCTGCTTTTCCAAAGCATGGCATCACTGAGTATATCCTAGTTCTATACCCCAGCTGGGCGCCAACAAGCCTCAGTCTCCCTGACCAGCTCCCAGTAGGACCTCCACACACACCTCTGCCTGTGGTACAAGAGACCCATTTCTCCTCAGATCTGAGCACCTAGATCCTGCCTGAGCAGCATCACAGATGTGTCAGGCTCCAGTCCTGCTTCTAGATGTCTTTGGCTGCACCTTGGACCTTTGCTGTAGGCAGTTTGTCTTCTGGCCTCTCAGACCCATATTACAATATGTCTCCACCTCTGTCTCTGGCCCTGTTCCTTACTGCTTTTGAGTGGACCTCCAGGATGGACCCAGGATCTGATTCATTACTGCTCACTGAGATAATGTACACATCCACAGCTGCTGTTACATGCTTGGATGCAGTACGTGCTGCCTCGGGCGCGAGCGCCAGTGGTTGTCTGATGACAAACTGAGGGTACCGTCCCACCTTTAACCACTGAACTCCTGCTTTTCTATAGGACTGACTAAGCTGCTGTTCATCAAAAATTAAACAGTGTTATAAGACTGAACTGTTTTCTGAGAAGGCAAGAGGCAGGAATATATCCAACTCTCCATGAAGGACTACAAGGAGGGAGCATGGAGACGCATGCACACTCAAACGTGTATTCAAATGGTGCAAAATGAAAGGATATAGGTAATGAAAGCAAATCATTAGAGTAGTATACAAAATATAGAAAGGTAATATAAACTAAAACTTGAAATATCACCTCGAAAAACTTCCCATTAGTACAGGGCTGAATGACTCTTGGTTTGTTTTTTTCTTTTAGCTTGGGTGTTTTTTTGAGATTACTCGTGGTACTAATGTCACCACCACCAAAAATTGAAACAAAATATAAGACAGTAACTTACACCACTGAGAGATAGCACAACTCTACCCCAGTTCTGTCAGTACAGGTCCTCTTTTCTGTACTAGCTACAAACCCACAACATCCAGCCCTGCTAAGAAAGGTCTGTATAAATCTATCACATGTTGTGGCATCTCTTGAAGCTGAACAAGAAAAGGGTGTTTCCCTCTGGGGAAGGAGAACTTCTTTAACAATCTCCTACCAACTCGCATCTTTAGACAAACAGAGATACCAGATATCACACCAAAGCATGAGAGACATTTTTTACTGCCATCAAAGCAGTTCAGATATCACCTCTGTAATGGGTCTACTTCCAAGAGCAAAGGTTCTACGGTTTGGCAGGATGGCAGTAATGAACCTGAAAACCACTTATGTCTCGTGTTTGCTAAGTGGGAGGAGTCCTTCCTTGGCAATTGCACTTCACAGTCTTGTCTTCCACTGGGTTTATTGATGGATGCAGTACCTGCAGGGAGCAGAGAGAGACCAGAACTCCTGATTACTTTATAATTCCAGTCTCATCTCTAATATTACTCTACCAGAAATTTTGAAATAAGAAAATTTAGAGCACAACATTTCCATTTGCACTAAAGACATAAAAAGAAATAAATACCAAGACTTGGGAGGCAGGAAGAGGAAGAGAGCAGAGAGCTGAAGTGAGAAGTTCTGTGGGCAATGAACCGTGGTGGCAGTTTCATACAATAAATAACACGAGCCTTCAAAGGACTACCTTTTTCCTCTGGAAGCCTCCCACTGGTAAGGACAAACCAGCTTCTTTTTGAAATCTAATCCATCTACCCCGTCAAAGAAGAGGACTTCAGCATTTTCACCAGCATTCAGTGGTGACAGGATTCCTGAAGAGCCTGTGCATTGCATGCCCATGACCTATCACAATTCCAAGGAAGTTTGGGGCTGGTAATACCTCTGCACACCATTAAAGAGCTACAGTTTATTCCTTAAAGCCTTGGGAAGACAGTTGCAAGACCAGAAATCAACTCATATCCTCCATATAAAACAGTTCAAACCTTTGCTACAAATCACTTGAAAGAAAACATTACACATTTCACAGTCAGCCTTTCAGATAAAACAAAAATGAAAAGCTTTTCAGTATGTAGGAAAGACTGTTGCTGCTAAGAAAACAAAATGGAGCTAGTATTTCTTTTTGTCTCTATTTAAGAATTTGTTTAGGCCCAAATCGATTTATGTTTTGAATAAGTGTGCAGTGCTTTTTAAAAAGTATCTAAATTATTGCCACTTCCAAAGGTCGTTTAGTGATCTAAGACCACTAACCTTACAGCTGCTGGCCTCACAAGGAGCTATTTTACTGGAACACATTGAACATATGCTCTAATTAATTTACACCATTCAGAAGATGCTTATACAAAATTTCTCTCTCTGGGGTAAGGCTTTACGCTACACTGGTCACCACAGCATCTCAGTACTTTCCAGCTAACCTGCTTCACAGAAAAAGTACTGCTGGAGTCTTCAGATGAAGATCACCTGTTCAATCCAGCTGGACCACCTGGCTTATTTTCCAATCTTCTTTCCAGTGCAGTTTACTTTGACTCCTAAAAAAATTACTAATCCTATTTTTCATGCTTGCAACTGCATTATCATTTCACTATGCTATAGTGTTCACTTTGTTGTTTTTAAAGCCGTCTGTAGATGAAGGCTGTAAGGGCTGATATTGCTGGAAAATGTTTCTTAATAGGCAATGTATATTGTGAGGGGGAAAAAATCGACTTATGAAAGTTTTAAGTCTGTCACATTGTTCTGTAATGAAATTCTGATTCAAACAGTATATATTGTTTCAGTAATATTCACAAGTGGAAAGGGTACGCAAAACAACATGTGGTTTTTAAATTAAGGATAAAATATGTTTCTGCACATCTATCAAGAGTTATATTCTAGCATATATAGAAGCTGCTACATATTTTTTCCAAATGTTATGGGTAAAAGTCTATTAATGTTTAACGACACTGTGAGTCTGATTTTTAACAGAATATAGGTTTTTTTATTTTTGCTTTTTTTTTTCAGTCTCTGTTGTAACCTTCAAAATCAGGTCTCTAGCTTTTCCTATGAGAACTCCTAAAAATGAAATCATTAGTCACATGTTATTTATCCATATTGCAAATTACAGATATACTGTTTCTTGTAGACCAGTAACCCACAAACCTCAGTGATCCTCTGAAGCTCCTCAACAGTTTTATCAAATAACTACTGAAGTTAAACTAGTATTCATTTAAATAGTTAATGTGTTATCAGTTAGCTTTGAAGACTGGGTATTGTCAGCAGTTTCTTGAAAATAAATACAAGAGTATTGTACTTGGAGTATTTAGATTAAAGCTGCAATTACAGTTGTCTCAAATATCCGTCAAAATGACCTGTTAAGGTCAGCAGCCTAGCACAGAAGGTTTAGTAACAGAAAACTAGACTTGGAGAGTAGTTTTCAATGGTTCACTGTCAAAATCAGAAAAATGTACTGAGTGGGCTTTGACAGGGATCTGCCCTAAAACTGGAACTATTCAATATATTCAAAAGCACTTTGCAAGACTAAAAAGTATGTGTTTAAGTGAAAGCAAGTTGGCAGCTGGGGCAGATGTGTATGCTGCTGGGAAGGCTAAACAATTCCAACAAGTTGCAGAAGTGGTCTGGAAAAAATGGAATGATATTCAGTGCGTCAAGTGAAAGATGGGATGTTATGCAGGATCCATCACATACATCATACAAGATAAAGAGTAACTGCTAAGTGCCATTTCTTTAGAAAAGGGATGAAGAGTACCTGTGGATGATAAATCAAGTTAAAATCAACATGTTGTTGCAAAGCAGGAAAACATTACAATTTGTAATATACATAGAGCAATCTTTTGCTCTCTTTAGCGTTAAGAAAGCCTGGTGTGAGTTTAGTTTTGGGTTTTAGCATATGAGTACTAACTAGTACATGAGGTTGTTGCAATGAGGAAGGGAATAATCTCTCACCTTTGCCTAAGGCAATTAGAAAGGGAAACAGTGAGCTTAAACATCAGTAAGGACATTCAGGTTGGGCATTTCTTCTGATGAGAGAGCAGCACTGGAGACCACAGCACAGAACAGGATGCAAATGCCCTATGTATAAACAGGCAAAGTAGTCATGGCAGGAATGTTGTATTTGCCCTGGGCAAGGAAGATGGATTTAATGAACAATAAAAGCAGTATTGTCAAGACAGATTTTTTCACAAAGAAGAGTGTTGGTAGTCACTTAAAAGGGGAACTGCAAATATAGCTACCCAACTCAGTGGGCAGACTGCAGAACAAAGTAGGTGCCCCATTCATGACATAGGAAGAAGAGTGCAGGAAGGGGGGATGTCCCAGTTGCTGGCATAGAAGGAGGTATCAGTGCAAGAGGGAGGGAAAGACATTCTGGAGATGAAAGTCAGGGAATGGAAGGATATTTGCTACTTACTTGTTAGCAATGAAGAAGACAATGAACTGGCTTGCACTCAGCTAATTCAGTAATGGGTATGCTGCAGTCAGGATGTGAGCATGTATTTTTTGCAAGTAGCAGAAATTTCTAAGCTTCCCAAACTTCAACATTTCTATGCCATGGTTTCCAGTTTTTTTCCTCTACCAGTTAATAGTAATACTCAGAACACTGAAAGCTTTAGCAAGCCCTTAATACTAAAAACTAGAGTTGCCTTATATCTCTGGCAGATCATGTATGTTTTCCAATTGCTCTTTATTTCCACCTGGAAAAAAACCAAAGAGCAAATGCAAGGTACTTTGTTTGAATCACAGGTCTCAGTCCTGAAGGGAGGCTTGATAATTCTGGTGGAGGTTTTTAAAACATGACCTGGCTTGATTTTAGAATGAGGAAGGAAGCATTAGGTGTTGCTTATGTCATCCTCAATGTGCTACAGTAGTAGTTTTAACACAGAAGTTTTCAAAGTAGACTATTCTGTAGAGAACATGTCATGTATTGGCACATATGTTATCCACCAAGTCTTCAAACAGATAATAAGTCTTCAAACATTTGAATAGATAACAAGAGCATAACAAGCAGATAACAAGTCTTCAAAAACTTTCTTCACTCACTTGTTGCTAAGTAAGTATAACTGTCATGTGAATGAGCAGCCCCATAAATAAAGTATCCCATTAACTTCTGAGCAGGATTTGTATTAGGCAAATTTTTCCTTATGGCCAAGTTAGATGCTTAATGATTGTCATATAGTAAGTCCTTCTCAGTCTTTGAGCAAAATAATTGGAAACAAGATTTCAAGAACTGACTAGACCCAGGTAAGAAGCTGAATTCTGATGGCTACTTAAAAGTCCAAGTTCATTATTGCCAGGGTTTCTTCTCTATCAGTTTGACCTGGAAGGTACATTTGGAACTATGACAATGTGAATTTCAATATCTGCTTTGATCTATTTTCATGTTCTCTGTAGGGATCTTCTCTGTAATACCTCTCAGTCTCATTCCTGAGTCAGCACATAAGTGATTAAGCAATTGCACAGCTGTCTGGCAGAAGTTACTTGGAAATAATTATTAACTTTCTTGACTGGAGGTATTGAGTCCGATTATTACACCAAAGAATTTCTGGATGCATTTTGAATGCTACTTATGTGCTATGTTCTTTGTTTTGTGAACAGTTTTGCAACACTGCCCACAAAGTCAGGAATTCTGGAAGATGAATCCTGGGTTATATTTGTTTCAGCCAAAGGAAGGATAGGAAGTGGAAATTAATTCTGGGCCAATTTGTATTTGGAATGGATATCCAGCCACCTCAAAAATGAAACCAAATGCAATGCAGAAGGGCAGTCTTTTACCCAAAGAAAATACAGCCATTCATCCACACCTACGTGCGGCTGAAGCTAGATAGGCCCCTTCGCTCTCACCAGTGTTCTAATTAAAAAAAAAAAAAAAAAAAAAAAAAAAAAAAAAAAAACACANAAAAAAAACAACAAAAAAAAACACACCCCACAACGCTTAAATTCCATTTAGGTTTGTGGAATTGGAAGCCTAAAGGGACTAGATCACATGGTGTAACCTCTAAATCACAGGTCATTAAATTTTACTCAGTTGCCCTGTTGAGCTTGGTAATTTTTACTTGACTAAAGCACAGTTTCTGTTTTGGCTTCCAGTAAGGCAAGCAATCTTTATTTGAACGATAAAGAGACAGGAAGCTATTATTTTTGTTTAAGCATATGTTTAGTGCATATGTTGGTACATATATGTTTTTTTAGCATCTGAAATCTAAGTTTTAGCTTGGAGGATAGGGTCCTGCAAGGGAGCGAGAACGTAACCTGTGACCCAGCTGTCACCCACAAGGCTCACAACATGATCTGTACTTTGCTGAGGAGAAGGAGATGGGAAAGAGGACTAAGAGGAATGTACACAGACACACATCAGTGCTGGTTCAGCTCCATCTCATGCACGCACACTCCTTTCAAGGTCTCCATTTAAAAAGAAAGAAAAACATGTTTTGTTATTAATTCCCTAATTTACACAAATATAGATGTGTAATGTTTTCCAAACCACATTTTAGAGACTCACATAATTAACACAGCAGTATTAACCACTGCTGTTCTAGCTGAAAAAAAGGTGTGGCCTATGTTAAAAAAAGACTCAAACTCAACAGACTGAAAGAGTGAATCACTCACACTTAGACATCATGCAAATTGATTTGAATGCTTTGTGTTTTATTAACACAATAAATTATGTTATTTAACAAATTAACTAGAAATATATGATGTGCTGATATTCAGATTCAAAAGCACAAATGTCTTGTTGGCAGGCTAATTGACTGCTCTTTTAGAAAGATTAAAAATAAAACCTCTCCTTTTAATAGGAATAGGATGCCTTATGCTTCATACTTTAAATCTTCTTAGAACTCCAGCTTTAATTTGTTGTTTTACCAATACCTCACCTAGGATTCATTTTAAATTACTTTTAAGAAATGCTACACACCTTGCAGAACTTCCATGCAGCATTAGGAATCAGTATAATTGAACAGCCAATGGAGAGCAATATTCAAGCTACATTTAAGCATACTGATCACACTTTGGCTATATACAAATGAAATTTTAAATTGCTGTATTCCAATTGCCCATATTTATGTATCTTCTCCTGGTCTGGCCAGCTATTGTTTTCTAGCTTCCTTCCCTACAGCTTGGATAGACTAAAATAGCCTGCAGAACTTCTGGAGGAAATATTTTATAGCTCTCTCCAGTAAAAGCTTGATACAAAGCCATGTAGCTTAGTGAATGTCTTTCCATTCACTGGAGTTTGCTTCCAACCTTATGGTTCACAGGCTAAGTTTTTTAACGATTACACTGAAGTTAGGATTGATGAAATTAGGTGACTATGTTACTTACTACTTTTGATTTAGCCTGCCAAACAGTGTTTTGGTTATTGTAATTTTCACTGATCACTGCTCTAATGAAATTGAGAGAGAACCTGATTCAAAGCTCATGGAGCTCAGGAAGTGATAAATGTGGACCATTGCATTTGCTACAACAGGTGTGATGTAGAATCCAGGCCTGCAATTCTTCCCTAAACATGTACAGCCACCAGAAACCAAAGAGCAAGCCTGACTGTTCCAGCTGTCTTGAGGACTGAGGCACTTGGAAATGAATCTAAAAGGAGATACCTTACTGTCCTATAATGAAAAAGATTATGCACATAACGTCATATTTGTAGCCAATAATTTGATTCCTAATTTTTAAATGAGGACTCCATTTCCCTGGGTGAATTTGCACCTGACAGAAATTTGCCAAAAGAAAAACATGGTAAAAATGTGGGTGTGAAATCCTGTTCGGAAAAACAGAGACCACCAAAAAAATCTAAATACCCTTTTCTGTAGAGATCCTGTCCTTTACACTGTTACATTTTGCATTGCTGGCCATCTCACCCTAGTCAATGGGAAGTTTGGTTGGATAAGGGGATAAAGACTTTACTAGACAAGTAATGCAGGCTAACAGGAAAAGTCCAACAACTTAGAAATACAGTAACAATTTGGTTAAAAGTTCCAGGAGCCTCCTACAGGCTTTGTCAGACCTCTGCGGTTTCTGTTTGAAATTATAGCAGATTCTTTCCAGTGGAGCGTAGCAGCCGAATGTGTACCCCATGTGCAGAGTGGGAGGTTTCTCACATTCCCACCTTGCAGTCAAAACGTTTTCTGGCACCAAGAAGTGCTAATTTAACAAATTTTTTTCCAGTACCATTTTGCCAGCAGGCAACCAGAAACATCCCTAGGTGTTCAAAGGAGAGGTGATGTTTGGAATGGAAAAAAAGCAAACTTTATCCCATGTAGCTTGAGGCCACTCCAGAGGCTCTGTCCTGGAAGTCCCTGTCCAATTCTGCAAAAAGCCAGTATCTGACCTGATACAAGTTTGCATTTAAATGAATCTTGGTTCAGATGCCATCAGGGAGAATAAAGCACATGCATAATTTAGGATGAGGTCCCTGCATGTGTGACACAGGAACCCCATCTTGGTTAATCAGTTTTCTTCTGTATATCTTCCTTTACCTTTTTTCTGCCCCTCAGTTTTTTTTTCTCTCAGTGGCCAAAACAATGCTCATCCTGAAGTGGTTACAGGAACTCACTTGAAGCCTGATGAAATATCTTTCCCTGTTTGACTCAGTGAGTTTAACAGCCTAGTGTGAAAGGCAAAGCATGACTGCAAAGCATGCCCTCTTGCCCAAGCAATAGGGATTTCTGTACAACTGCTCTTTGCCTGGCCAGAAGAAGTAGCTCTTAGAAACACCCCTAAAGGAAAAGAAAACAGGCTATATGATGAGCAGGGTGGTGCTCAAAGAGATTAATCACCAGAATTAAGCAGATGCTTTTACTAAGCATCTGGCTCAGCCACCCCAATGGCTAATTTGATTCAGAAAGCAGAGACACTACCTCATAGTCTATAACCCATGAGTCAGTGAAAGCATATGACAAAGATGATCAAGTAAGTATAGTCTCCAAAACTATAAGACTTGTTGGTAGGGTCAGTGGTGGGACTTAGCTGATGCTGTCGCTTCCTCGTGCACATGGGCCAATTGCGTCAACAGGGCTATAGTCAAACACTTCAGCTTGATGGCTCAAGTGCTGCCAAACAAATCTTTCCTCACAGTTTAACAGAGAAAAAAATTTTGTTTCAATAATCAGGTAGTGACTGTAAAACACAAATAAAATACTGAACATTTTGGGCCAGATTCTTTGGCAGTTCGTTGGTGCTGGAGAGTCTAATGGGGACAGGGGGGTGTAGCAATAAAAAGTGGTAACAACCTCAGTTACACTCAGGGAGGTTATGGGTGTAGCACTGGATTCTACAACACAGAAGATGTTTTGGAAGGAGAGTTGTCATTAGCAGATCTGATCTCTGGAGCCTACAGGAGCCAGAAATGAGAGTATCAGAAATGTCACTGCTAATCTAACCTTTAAAACAAAACAAACAAAAAACACAAACCAAAACAAACAACATCCCCTCGTTTCTTATAGTAATAGCCTTGAGAGTATGACTTTGTTAAAACCAGTCACTCATGTTGAAAATATGTACTTGGAATTTTTTTCCCTGGGGCTGTGGCTTATTAGTGGCCTTTTTTACATCAGCTCATGGCTGTGCTTTAAAATGCAATATGGATCTGTCGTTCTGGGGGAGTGCTGGGGAATTTGCTCTTTTGGTGCTGTAGCAAATGCTTTTGTCTGGATTGTAAACGCACTGCCCTACCCAGCCATTTGGCAGCTGGTGCTTGAGGCCAGCTCAGATCTGGTGCCATTGCAGAACCTTGGGACCCTACTGTGGAAAGAACTGTGTGAGAAAAAGCTATGGGAAGTGGGGTCTGGTCCCCTTCACTTAGGAGCTCTGTTCAAGCTAAGGCACTCACCTGTGGTCCCTGTGCCTGGCCATGTGCCTCACTGATCTGGATACTGGCTGTGGCTTGCAGACTTGATATCCTGGCTTGACCTTGGCATTGCCTCATCACTACAAACTTGACAAACCCTGGTTACTGTCACAGGGCCTGCTCAGCTCTTTGTTTTTGGGTGCTGTAGCACTGCATCCCTTGTCAGTGAGATTGCTGGCTGGCTGTCCTGGCTGTCACCCTCACCTCCCAGCCTCACCCCTGCTGCTTCCTGAAACTGGGGTTGTCATGAGTGTTTGTTCAGCTGTCAACTTTAACAATGTCAAACAACAGGGAAATGATGAACTGGGTGAGACAAATGTAATCTATGGGACTCAGTTTCCTACTCTCTGATTGCAGTTCTGCTACCTATACTGGAATCCCAAAGAGTCCACTAAGAGCAGAAGAGCACATTACACCTTTGGCTGCTGTAGGATTAGCTAGTGCCATTTATGAGAGTCTGCCTGGCACTTGAGAAGAGCTGTGGGAATGCAGTGGGATTCTTTGACACTGGGGAAGTCAAGATTCCACTCCTATCAAAATACTGTAAGGCTAGAGGCATCCTTGAAGCATCAAGTAGAATGTTACTCATCTAGGGCAAGGTCAGCTGTTGCAGGTAATTCCTGATGAATATTCATCTAATCTCTTATCAGAGAACTATATTGTGGAGCTGCCACAAGCTGCCTATTCCAGTACTGTAGTTCCTTAATATTAAAATTCTACTATATCTTGTCCTACCAATAAGGAGCATAGAGAATAGATTACTCCCTAACTCTTTGTAGCAGTTATTTATGTAGTTGAAGATGATCCTGGTCCTTCCTTTCTGGACAATATCATTCTCTCTTATGCTAAAAGATCCCACTTTTTTCCTATCTTTGCTTCCATATTTTCTAGAATTTTGATAATTTTCATGGCTTTTCATGGCTTTCCTCCAGCCTCTCAACACCCTGCAACAAACACAGTCCCCCATTTGAGACCCTAGTGCTTAATAATGCATTAGTATTACTAATACATGTAAATACATGTATTTACAGATTATACACCTGTATCTATACTGTTTTCCTATTTCAGCAACAATACATTATTGTTGGTTTCATGATAAGATTTGTACTTCTTTCTGCATCAGAGTTCCTTATCCTGTTATTTTTTAAACTGATGAGTTCCCCTCCCACCCCCCAATGCAGTATTTTGATTTTGTCCCTGTGGAATTAACATGATTTTCCCCACAGACCATTTCTTTATTTTATCAAGAACACCATCGGAAATAATTTTTATTTCTAATCCATCTTATGTGCATTCCCCCTCAGCTTCAGAAATCTTTCTATTCCATCTTCCAGCCTGGTAAAGCAGATGCACAGATCCATTCCTTTGTGGATACATTCCTTATGGATCTTAACTGTCAATCACACTTCAGCAAAAAAACATTAAGTTAGTTGTCTTTCAGTGTCATCTGATAATAGCTGCTTTTCCATTGAGTAGTTCACCAACCCTGTTTGTCCTGTTACTGAGGCACTGACAGAAGGATTTCACAAGCAATGGTCACTAGGACTAACATCCTTAGGCCTTTCTGGTGTTGCTCCCGTGTGCTATTGAAAACAAATCTTCAGTACTCTGATACACTTTCTACTTCCTGTATAATTTCCTCCTATGTTTGGGATCAAAGGGATATAACCAAGTTGATTACTTACTCTGCTTCCTGACCATCTTTGGCACCTAGAAAGTTTGCAGTCGCATTTTTAATATAATTTCTTTCATGGAACATAATTTCTTTTTAAATTCCCTTTTTTTTCCTTCAACCAGCCTTCCCGGAAATGTTACCTGATGACCTTCTGGATAATTGAAATCTGTCTTAGCCACAAATAAATGCAAAAGCACATATAAAGAGAGTAAATAGCATATATCTAGCCAAATACATATGCTGTTACAAAAAAATACAGTGCAAGAAAAGCTAAGAGTCCCCTTTGGTCCATATCTTGGGTGTCTCTATGTTCTGCTTCTCATGTGTTCTATGACTGGGGAGACAATGTGGAAAAGCAACCACAGGTATTTTGACTCACCTTCTAATAGAATAATCCAGACTGGGGGACAGTGATTTCTTTTTATTTTCCTGTTAAAAATTTTTATAACTCACTTCTTTCTCTGCTATAGCCCTGAGTTCAGTGACAAGGAACAGACTGACTTAATGCCCCATTTCAATTAATTCTTTGAATAGCTAACACTAGCTTAATGGGAACCCTCTTAACAGACACTATACTGCTCTGTGAGTGCATTGTTTTTTTCCCAAGGTGGTCTATTTTGTAGTGTGAGAAATACAAGGTTGTTGTTTTTTTTTCTGATTGGACAAGATTATGTAAGAATATGGGTGTGTATTAGACTATATTTGTGTAAGGCCATAAGAAAGAGGAGAACCCCTGTCCTGTATTCTGATGGCTTTCCAGAGCAGCAGTCCCTGATGTCCTCATCCATTTAAGTGAGTGGATTACAATTTCAACAGGTTTACTACCTCTGCATTATTGAAGCTTACTCCCCATAAAGAAAATGTCTGTAATAAAAAGATGAAACTTGGCACACGTCTGGGCCATAGATGGAGGGTGACTGTGTCCGTGTTCTATGAGAGGTGGCATTTGAAAAACCTGGCTTTCCAGTAGTTACTCTTTTGTTTTCTCTTTCTTTAGATAGATTTTCAAGACTTAACACATAACTTTTAGTTCCTCCTCTGATACCCTCTTTAGGAAAAAAGAAACCAAGTCCAACAAATAAGATTTTAATCTGTCATATTTTTATATTGAGGTTTCTATTCTCATCAGGCCCAGTGATTTCTCAATGTTGTTTTTCAAACCTATTAATTAAATTTTGACAGCATTCATTCTCTAAGATGTGTTTTCATATCACTGCTATCCTGCTGGGAGCACTGCATGTGAAGACCCTCATAGGGAGTTGGATGTTTGGGATTCAGCTTCTCTCTTTGGCAGCTTCTCTAAAATATGCAAAGATGCTTGACAGCTCTAGTAAAATTATGCTTTTATAATTTTCTGAACTTCGACCGTTAGACATCTCAAAGAACTGGCAACACTTCCCTTAAAAGTCTCATGACTCCTTGTACATACTGAAATAATCATATTGAGTAAAAATATTTCTAATCAGTCATGCACAGAGAATTCTCCTTTTCCTTCCAGTTAGAAATCTGTTTCTTCTCTCAGGTGTTTTAACTCCATTGGGTCCAATCCAGTTAGCACCAGTTTACAAAACTGTAAGGGACAATTGCATATGCTAACACATTGCTGAGCATGATGCTTTTTGTATTCATGGCTCTTTACTTCCTTCTGGGAATGAAAAGTGACATTTATTTGGTGTTTCTTATGGAAACAATATCCACAGTTAGGTACCTCCAGTGCTGGCTGAGATACAAAAGAACATTTGTTAATTATATCTGTGTGCTTGAGGAACACATTACACTGAGGGCTGGCTTGCTCGAGGACCACAACCAGTTAGGTACTAGACTGTCACTGCCGTGCTCCTTTTTAGTAAAACAATATTTCCTTTAGAGTCAAGGCTTGGCTTGAATTCTTGGCTGTTCTGTCCGAGCCCCAAAGGTACACACAGTCCTGCCTGTCCCTCCCTGCCAACAGGTTCCTCCAACACTGCTCACGTCCCAGAATCCCACGCCAGACCTCCCTGGTGCCATTAACCCCTGCCCAGAGATGCTGCGGAAGCACCAGGCTCAAGATCCTCACAGTCCTGCCCAAGTGCCTGAGATTACCAAACATAGCCTACCACTTCACACCTGTGTTGCTCCTGCACAGGAGGGATTGAGTGCCCGGTCATGGTGCTGTTCCAGTCTTGTGTCTTCCAGGTGCAAATCTTTAGGATGGATACAGACAGTTGCACAAAGCTCAGTGTAGATCCTGTTCCTCCATCAGTTTCACTGCAGGGTAGCACAATTTCTCTGTAGTGTTGGAGACTGATGTGAGAGAGCAATATGGCACTGGCACTGCCTCTGCCTTTGAAACACCATTCCACACAGAGTGCTGCAGAAGTCACGTCATGACAGCACCAATAGGAACTGGGTCTCTGCCTTTCAAAGGGTGCCTCTCTGCCAAGAAGTCAGCTAATCTGGCCCGTCTTATCCACCCCTTCAAAAGTAAGCAGAGAAGCTTTCCTGAAGAGGAAAGGGAGGCTGTTAGTACTTTGTGGGCTGGGCACAGACCACAAGTGTTGAACACAAAGAGCTCCAGCTGGGAGCCAGTACTGCCAGGAATTTTTTCCCCCTCTGTAATGCTGAGTAGAAGTACTGATGACTCAACTTTTCAGGACTGCTGTGTTCTACTGAGAAGGTCCTATTGGAAAGAAATTCAACAGCCTGTGGAGAAAAATGCAAGATTTCTCAGGTGCACAAGAACCACCTGAAAGGCAGGGGATTCCAAAGCACTGCTTATTTCCAGGCCCTGGCCTTGAGGCTGACTATCCAGAACATCCCTGAATCCTCCTGTTTCTGCTCCACCTGCTATTCACCACGTCAGGGCACTGAGGTTGTGGATCACTCCACATACCCTCAAATCTTCAAACCAACAGTTAGAAAAACAATTATGAGACTTTTCCTTTTATCCTCTTGAGTCTGCCTGCTCTTCACTTTTCTTTATTTCCTCATAAGATCTGGTGATCTTTCCTTTGTGACTACTTACTCTCACTCCAACATCTGCGCTTTCTTTCACATTGTGATGGATCTCCCCTGGACTCACCCTTCCCTCCTTTTGCACATCCTTTCCCCAGCTCCCTAGATCTGTGAAGTCAATCAATACAACTATTTTCTGCCATTACTTTAAAACAACAAAGTAGAAGAAGAAACTATTTCTATAGTACCTTATTCTGGGCCTACCAGTCCCCTTGCTTGCCTGCGCGTATAAACTAAAAGCTCCTCAGAAAGGAAAGTGCACTCAGATATGCTACCTGTCCTCCCCTGGCTCCCTTTCTTCAGTCCCCAAACCACCTATGGTGATGTTTTTAACAACCTCTAGATGCCACCATGGACTTCGTAGCTGGGGACAGGATCCAAAGTATTTGGTAGCTGCAGGTAAGCAAAGCGCAGTGTGTTCCGGTCAGTGTTCTTCTGTGATCCCTGGACGCTGCTCTAACTGAGTTCACAGCAGCATGGCATGAAGTTGCTTAAACTATTGGATGTGGATCATTCAGAAGAACCTCAGAAAAAACA
The DNA here is from genome assembly GCA_013396775.1 of Cephalopterus ornatus. NCBI lineage: Eukaryota > Metazoa > Chordata > Aves > Passeriformes > Cotingidae > Cephalopterus > Cephalopterus ornatus. The sequence continues at coordinate 240,965 of VZRE01013482.1, forward strand.
AAAATAATCACTTTCCCCCTTTGTTGCACTGAGTGATGTGGAGAAAGAGGGCTCCACTTGGTTCAATGGCAACTTCTAATTCCTGTACAGAACAGGATACAGTCTTATTACATCAACTTTTACTGCAGTTATAGTATGAATGATGCTATTACTGTAATAAAAATAGGGATACCTTTGTCCCACAGTGAATAAACCCAGCATTTAAAATCAGCTATTTCTACTTTTGAAGTTAAAGTAAGGTTATATATTTCCTGAAAGCACTTACAATCGATTCACATGAGATTCTTAAATCACACATAGTTACCTTTCCAAATTCCAAAAGCAATGTGGCCACATCCCCAATTAAACATTGAGATCATCAAGATTGCATTATATGTGGTATTCAAGTGTAATAAAGTTTAAGCATATGGATGTTCTCCCTCCTTTTAACTTTCCCCTAACATGTACGATGCTATTTTTTGTAATCTAATGCACTTCAGTGTACCCTACACTTCTCCTATTACTCCTTTCTTCCTTTCTCTCAGTGACATTTATTTTCTCTCCAATTTCTCTCTCTGCTTTCTCCTTGCTCCTTTTCATTATTTCCCGGTTTAACCAGTTTAATTCAATCAGCTATGCTCTCCATTCTTCTTTCTTCCCTGCGATACACATTTTAACCCACCACCACCAAGCAAATTTCTTCACATTTGTCCTATCTCTTTATCACCAATTCTTGGGGTGGCAGCTTTAAAGGTAATGTTACACGTGCTATTCTTTTTGTCTCCTCAGACTGTGTACTTGCTGGGCATAAAATTTTTACTGGACACCCATGCTCACACCAAGGATCTTCTCTTACAGGGATTCCAGTGGGCTAGAGGTGCAGATATGTGTCAGTCTGCTGTCTCCTCTTTATGTGAAGGCCTTGCCAGTTTTAGAGGGTGGAGCCAGGTCCACACAGACGTGTGAAAAAGTTATTATGGTGTGGGCAGACACAGCTCTTAAGTAAGGTAGCACATGCAATGGTACAGGTGCTGGAGGCAGCAAGGAGTCATCAGTGCAGGCTAGCGCTCAGAGTATTAATCCTGGAGTCCCTGGGGGATGCTGGTCCAGTTTTCAGCTGCAGACTGACATAAATTGCTGTCAACACCAGAGTAACTTAGGCAAAATCTAGTACCTGGGCCACAATTGAGCCTTCAGTCTCTTCTGTAAATGTACGTTGGAAGACTTTGGTGACAGAACAGTCTTTGTGCATTAAACCTGGAATGTGCGTGTGCATGCCAGGGGCAGACCTAGAAGGATTATGGTAGCTGGCTAACAGTGTCTGCAACTACTCTGCTTCTGCCAGACTTATAAATGGGACAGAAATTTAAACAAGTTTTTTCCTTTTTTTTTTTTTTTTCCT
>VZRE01013482.1:244454-468326 GCA_013396775.1 Cephalopterus ornatus
CCCCAGCGCCGCGAGCCGGACTCCGGCGGCCGCGCCTCCGCCCCGGGATACCTCCGCACCTGGGGCGCGCCCGCCGCCGCCGCCGCCGGGAGGATGGCACAGCCGGCGGAGGAGGGGGCGTGTGCCTGCGCCGCCGCGGCACCGGGAGACGACGGCGAGGAGATGAGCGGCAGGAAGGTGGCTCTGATCACCGGCATCACCGGGCAGGTAGCGGCGTTCCAGGGCGCAGGGACAGGGGATGGGGAAGACCCGCGGTGACTGAAGCCGTGCACGGGAGCGGCGGCGGTGGAGGGCTCAGCGTGGGTCTGCCCGGCTCCTTCGCTGGCTGCGGCGACCCTGGCTCCTTCCCTCTCTCCCTCGCTCCCTCCTTCCCTCCCGGGCCCCCGGGGCGCATCCCCGCGGGTGCGTTCCCAGCCCGGTGCCCGCTTCCCCGCGCAGTCCACGCCGGGCCGGAGCTCCCTCTGACAGCCCCTAGCTGGGTCGTGGGCGGGCACAGCCCCGTGGGTAGGGCTTGTTTGCCCCCGGGGTCTCGAGTGTGCTTCAGCCGGTGTGTGCGAGGCGGGGCGGTGCAGTGCTTTTATGTTTGGGATTTGGACTGTTTTATAGTAACCTGTACCAGGAATTGATGAGAAATCAGCTAAACCTGTACTGAGATGAGGTGTGAAGGGAGCATCACTGAGAAAGCAGCCGCACCTGGAAAAAGCAGTATAAGGAGCCTGTGTTGGGACTTTTAACCCTGATGGGTCTGCAGTGGGAAAGGTACCAGTGCAAGTGTGAGCCACTTGCCGTCGGATTTGGTCCGAGCAGACTTGTCTGTCACTCAGAAGGACTGTTTGTCACCTGTCACTTTGACACGCTGGACAGCCGTGCATTTCAGTCATTACCTCCTTTATACCCAAATCTGAATGGATGACAAAAGCATCTCCCCAGGCCACTAGTTTTGTATTCATGTATGTTCATTGCAGTTTCCAGTTTTTTTGACTATATTACTCATAGGGATAATGATGCTTTCACAGTCCTGGTGCTTTGAGCAGAAGGTGCAGGAAAAAGGTGACATGGAAAGAAAAAAAAAAATCAGTTTCCCTTGGAGCACCTTCTGCTTGGTGAAAAAAGATGTGCTGATGGTGGGTTTTAACCTGGTGAGACATGCAGGAGGGTTGATATATGCAGTTTGTGGCTTGTGCTGCTACTCTTCCAATAGGCAGCTTGGATAGTTGGTTGGATTGTTTGTGCACACATTGCCCTGTGTTTGCTGGCAAGCGGGTGCTAAATGAAAGTTGTCCTGGACATGCTTCGTCATATTTGAGGAACACCTTATTTGCAATGTAGATACTGCACACTAGCTGGAAAGGTTTGCTCTCCTTTACATTGCTTATCTCTTGGAATGTGCTGGTGCTGAATGACTTCTGTTTGAAGGGTGTATGTCCCGTGATTGGTATAACCTGTTAAGTAACGTATAGTTACCATTAATGCTCATTTTGGAATCCCAGTGGAACAGCATTTTTCCTTTATGACTTGCATTTAATCAGTGACAGCTTCATACATGGAAGAACTTCTTCCCCTTCACCTGTGACTTGTCCTGATATGCTTGCAGATCCACTGTGAGGTGCTGGTGTGGATTGTTTAGAGGCCCACGAGCACTGTGGGAAAAAAACCATGTCAAAATGAACATGTTGCTCTTTCACTCTGAGACAGTGTTAGTCACTGCTCTCTCTTTCTCTCTCTCACTCTTTTTTATTTCTACTTTTTAATAGTAGAAGAGCCATTGGGACTTTTGTGAGGGAGTAAATCCAGAGGCGATACAGTGTCATAGCAGTTTTCATCTGTTATCTGAGAGAACCTGCACTATGCTTTGAACATTCACCCGCTGTTTGCATTTCACCTCATTACGCCTGTTCTCAGGTGCTCTTGCCACACTTTTTGGTGCACTTTTCCCATGGCTTAGCAGCTATCCACCAACAGTGGGGCTGAGGAAAGCCCTCCAAGCAGCTGTCTGACAAGATTGTAACTGAGAAGAGGAAAAATTAATGATCTCTGTATACTAACACTTTTGCTTGATGTTTATTTTTAGCAAGAGCACAGTCAGAGCTTTCCCAAGGACTACTTTGGTGCTGTGTGAAAAGTCTTCCAGGTTGTTGACGGAAGTACATTTTTCTTCATCAAAAGTAGTAAGTTAGAGGTCTGTAGCTACAATGCCATGATTCTTTCAGTACTGTGTTCTCTATGTTAATTTCTCTATTTCCAAAGCAGCTCTTCCTTCTTAGCTTAACATTTGCCAGGCATATTATTTAGCATTGGAATGTGTGGAGACCCAGAGCTAGTAAAGGCCCGGGATACATGAAAGTTAGCTAGAGAGGTAGGCTTTCTTAGTGAGGACTGTGCCAACTCTTGGCTTAAGATGAAAGTTTTATGTTGAGTGTGGCCTCTTCTGGGGTCCTGTAGCCCTCCGTAATTTTGAGATCTGCTGCCAGGAATCCTTGTCCCTCTTTGCTTAGATGATCTTTAAAGAAAGTAACCACAATATTTGTTCCTTACCATCTTTCACTCCCTTTCTTTATTTTTACGCAATAGCTTTTGTTTTATTTGGAGAGGCCTCACCCAGAAATGGGACACTTGGATTTTGTTTATCTGAGAATAGGCAGACTTGCATGTCCCCTTCCCTGGAGAAAATCCTAGTGCCATATGGTTTTAAAGTTAATTACCATGTGTAAAATGTACAAATATGCTGAAGTGGAAGCTAGAGCTCAGGCTTTGTCTTTCCCAGGCAGTTAATTCAACTACTGGACTAAAGAGAGTTGGTCTGTTTTTACATTCTTTCTTGAAACTGGTGCTTTTTTAAGGTGGGAGATAAAGGTTTAGATCTCTTCCAACTGAAGATGGTGTAGAACAGAATCAGATTGGTAAACTCCCCTTACTTAAACTGGGCCCTTTCTGCTACTGCAAAAGGTGAGCTGGCACAGTTGCATTGTATAAGGAACCTGCTTTTGTTTGTGTGTGGCTAGTGTACTCTGAGAATATTTGCTGAACTAAGGCCCTGTGGTGGCCCGGTACCTGAAACAAGGATAGGTGGGAGGTAAGTACTGAGCTAACTGGACAGTGACAATTTTAGGCAAATGTGGAGGTGTACTTTTGTTCTTAGAGCACTCTTGGGCCAAGGAAGGTGCTGCTTGAACTGTAGCAGCCCTTCCTGGGTTGAGATGATGCCACAGCAAGCATGCTTTATCACAGTGTTGAAATCAGACAACTCATTATTTTTCAGAACTTCTGTATAGCCACAACCATCTGGATTGTCCATCTTTTCTACTGACAAAAGATGGCATTATCATTCTATGATGGAGAAAGAGCTGATCTCAGGTAGGATTATGTTTTGATAATGGGGAAATTGACAGACGATGCAGCTTTTAACTGAAACATAACAGGGAGATGTGGTACAACTGCGACTTCTGATTAATGGACTTTTAATGGGATTCATAAGATCTTACAGCATGCCAGAAGAGGATGGGCTGTCTGCACAGTGAGCCTGTATAGTGAATGACTGGAAATATGTGCTGTTTGTTAGCTTACCGCACCAGTTAACAAAACCAGTTCTGGTGACTTGCTTTTCTTCTAGATACAATATGTTAAAAGGACAGGTATCTGCAAGGGCAAATGTGTTACTGATAGGAAAGCGAGCTTGTGACCTTTGGCCACATAACAGGAAGAGCTTGCAATATGCATGGTAAAGCCACAAAGGAAAGCAAATTTCTAAGCTGTATGGTCAGGACTCAAATACCATTCTGTCTGCAAGGAATGAACCTTGGTTTCTATGAAATCAAAGCAGATGTATGAACCCCTACACATCCTGCATTTTCCTGTGGAGTTACAGTGAAATCAGTATCATTCTACCACTTGCATTACTGATAAGAGACTCTGACTCTAAGCACATAGGCAGTGGTATTATATACTCCTTTTACAGTATTGAGATTTCCCTTATCTTTCTTACACCACACCAGTGGGACGAACCACACTTTGCTTTTTTTTTTTTCTTTTTTTTTTTTTAAATGACTTGCAGAATGAGCCAGTTGCTGTGGTTAGATGGATGAAACATTTCTGAAGTGTCATGTAGGTATTGGTCTGCTGGCAGACTACTTTTGAGTAATGCATAGCAACTTTTTCTTCATTTAAAGAAAAGTATTTCAAATGAAACAGGCCTGTTGTGTGTATTAAAAAAAAAACAAACCTCAAATGTGACTCTTATTGGAAAAGTGCTTTCACAATGCAAAATAGATGTGCTGGACTTTCCAAACCTTAGTACCTTGAAGAATTACTCTGTAAAAATGGGAGTTTTGAATACCAGTATTCCTAACAATGTAATCTAGATATGCAAATATGGCTTATCTCTTATTTCTGGAAGCTACTAAAGCAGTACTTTTTGACAACATTGTTTTCTAGATATTGTGACTAAATGTCTGTTAAAATTGCATTTAAATCTCTCTTCAGAATGTCTGATTGCACTGCAATCAGTCTGATTGTCTTTCTAAACACTGATGCTTGTAGAAGTATTTAGATATTTGACTTCTTGGAGAAAGACCAAAAAATAATCTGTCTGAGCCTAATGATGAGGTTATGTGTTGATGTTTCCATTTATTTTTCCCACTCAGTTCCTGGATTATGAGCAGTAAATGTCTATCTCATCTCTAGTTCTGTCCTGATTTACTTGGAGAGACAGGAAGGTAAGAGTTTGTAGACTGAGGTAATTCAACAGGCATTTACAAAGCTCAGTTTTGAATGAAGAAATGCATTAGAGCTCAGTGTCAGTATATGCCCAGAGGCTATTGCAAATTGTAGACAAAGAAAGCAGTTGTGTTTCTGCCTTGTGAGAGTTCTTGCTGCAGCTGCATTAGAACCAGCTTCTGCTCCCTTGCCTGCAGTTCTGTCAAATAAAACTTCCATTTGGCAAAACTCAAGGTAGCAACCTCAGAACATTCAACCAAACCCTAAGATAGTGTAAAATACAACTGACAGATGAGAGTGTATGAAGAAATGTAAGAACATTCTTTTGAACTGGGTGATGTAGGTAAAGCATGGGGTCTGCCTCTGTCTTTCTGGTATCAGAAGTTCAAGTGCTTACAGCTTTTGCTATTCCTGTAACACACCAAACCCCTATACATGGGTATTGGAAGTTTGATGCAGGTGTTACAGTTCATAGTTTGAGAAAGGTTAACTGTATCAAAAAAGGGCGAAAGATACTGAGGAAGCAAGATTTGCTGTTGCAAATTGAGGTTAAATTGTTTTGGTTTTTTTTTTTTTTAAATTTGAAACCAGACTCCATGGGGCAAAGTACCAGTCATAAGAGAACATGACTTATTTCTTAGTATTAAAAAAAAAAAGAAACAAATAGTTGGTATGGAATGTGGCTATAAAACTCTTGAATACCTTGTGGCTAAAATAAATTTGTTTCTTGGAGAAGAGTTGTAGAGGAAACAGCTTAAACTTTTCTGAAAGCTTCTTTCAGTATTGTAATCAAGTGGTGAGGTGGGAATCTGTGTCACTGGGGAATATATATATATACCTGAAAAACCGATATAGAGAAACATTAAAGCCTTTTGTACCAGAAACAAGACATTGGTTTGCCAGGTAAAGGATAAAATTGAAAGGATTGCTTTTCTGCGTAGAAATAGGAGGACAATTTTTGCTGACACTGACTAAACCTAAATATTATCATTGCTGCCTTTTCATTAAAACAAATAGTCTTGGTTTCTGGCTAAGGCTAAATATTACTATTGTTGCCTTTTCCTTTAAACAAATATTGTCTTGGCTGAAACCTGGTCCTGTATTGCAGTTTGTCTCTAAGTAGCCAGGAGTTGTCTTGAGTGAGAATTTCAGGTGTGTTGAACACCCTTATCGTAGTTTGAGGATGCAGAGATGTATGAACACTTAACTTGGGCACAAACTGAAATACAAGAAAATTCATTTAAACTTGAGAGGGTGTGTGTTGTTTGGGATTGGGTTTTACTTTGATTGTGTTGTTGTAAATGATGAGGAGGGCCAAGCAGTGGAAGCAACTGCTTGGAGAAGTTGAGTATCTGTCCTTGGAGGTATCCAAAACCAAACCGGACATGGCCCTAAGCAATCTGCCCTAGTTGACCCTGTCTTGAGCTGGGTGATCCACAGAGGTACCTTTCAACATAAACTTGTATGATTCTATGACTCCACCACAGTATTGGAAGTTGAACACCTGCAGTTCAACAAGATGGCATAAGTGGCTTTTTAAAACTTTGCAACAAATGAATAGTGGCTCTGGTGTGAAACCTAAACTTGCCTAAAATATAATTCCAGGTCTTTTCCTTTTACAGGATAGAAATAAGAAGTGCTGCTATTGACTTTCATCCAAAGCTCTTGAGGAAAAGGTATTTTATTGAAAAGTAGTATAACAAATACTGAAATGAGAGATTAGAATATTATCTGAAAACAGAAGTCCTATTTGCAGAAAGATGCCTGAATTTTGATTGCCTTCACTCCTCTTTGAAGAGACGAGGGCTACCAGATAGTCTAATTCAACTAGTGCATTAATAGCAATCTATAAATACATGTTTCAATGCCTTACTCTTTCATATGTGTTTTATACTCTACAGCATTTGCAGACTGATGGGACTTTTGTCTTCTCCAAGAACTGAGAGTCTGGGACTTTGGCTGGTCTGTGCCTGCCCAGGTGAGCCCAGCTGTATTCTGGGCTTTTGCCTTTCAGAACAGCACAGTTAGTTGGACATAAGTAAGCTAGAAGATATTAATGATTAAAAAGTATTGCTGATACAGGATTAGTTCATGTGTGTCTTGATGTATTAACTTCCGTCTTTGCACAGCTTTGCTCAGTGTTTGTGACTACCAATGACGTCTATTCTTTAGCTGTATACTACCAGGGAAGTTTTGGTAGCCTGGCTCAGCTGGCAGGCTTTTAACTCAAAGACCAGTGCAGTCAATCTGATTCCTTTATATTTGAGCACGATATATAAATACAGGATGTGGATCAAAAAACAATGTGAACAGCAAGTGAATTATAAGGTACTGTGATGTGTACCTGCAGTGAAAGTAGATAAAATAGTGAAAATATTCCAGGAAACATAAAATATTAAAGTTCATGTTAATAGTGTTAAGATATGAAACAGATAGACACATGGTAACCAAACTGGGTTTGGGAAGATGATTTCCTACAAGCAACATTTCTCATGAAGGTTTCTAATGCTGTGGATAGGTCTAATATTGCCACTGCTGCCCAGACTGACAAGAAGAACAGAATATCCTATTGCTAGCAGCATGCTAGCTTGCTTAATCTTTATCTGTTTTTTTTTTTTTTTTAATTTAATGAAGATTGGTGACTGTTGACATAGACAGAACGTGTTTTCTTGAAGTTTTAAAGAGCTGAAGCATTGTCTTCTCTAGGTACCTGCAGCCAACCCAATCTGAATAGAAAACTCCTGTAAAAATCTCTTCCCTATGACTTCATCTTCTCCCACTAACTTTTGGTCTTCTTTTCCCCTCTGATTGTCTCTTTCAGATCCTTTTGACTGTTGAGCTTTCTGCACAAGGGAGCCGGTTTCTTAGAAAATAGATAGCTATGCAGAAGGGCAAGGAAAATGGAGCGTTTGATCCTGCTGATGGCCTATATAAGAAATACTGTGAAGGTTACTACTCTGATCCTTATAAATAATAAAAAAATGGTCGAATAAAAGGTTTTTCAGTGCATTTGTCATACTAGTATTCATCCTAGTGGTGCTTCCTGTTGCTCTCACCTTATGCCTTTGAGGGCTAGTAAGGCTGAGTTTCTTTGCACTTACCTATGCTTTAATTTAGTCTGGGAGGCAGGAAGTACTTTCTCTCTCTTGGCAATTTCTAGCAACTTTATCCCAATTTCTTTAGAGGTCTGGGTCTGGAGTAGCATCCTGATTAAGTAACAGTTCTTACAAACTCGTCAGCTCAGTTTCTCCTGCACTGTTGCAGCACAACTCGGGTTTATTTTGGAAAGCATGGTTTCCCTGAAGCACTGGGTGAATAATAGCACAAGAGCAGGTCATCAGTGTGGTAGATGTCCAATTTCCTCTTTCACAGGTATATGCTTTCTCTTGCTCTAAATCTATTGCTACTTTGTTTGCTTTTTGGCCAAGTGAGCAAAATAGAAAATTTTTTTCTTTGTTATTTTTGCCACCTCCTTCCTCTTTCATATGAGTCTACAGATTTATTTTTTTTTTTCAGAACCTCAGCTAAGGAATTTCTTTGGCTCATATGTATATGAACTGGGGGATGCAGTTAAGTCCAAAACTTTCAATTAAGCAAACTATAGAAGGTGAGGTGAAAGGGGGGAATTCTCTCCTGTTGGCTGTTACTATTACTGGAAAGCCCTTACAGCTTGTTCTTTTCTTGGGTGTGCACAGGCTTTACAATCTAAATCCACAATGAAGCTTTTGTAAAGCCTGCCAAACAAGTTGATGTAAACTAGCTTATCTTGTATCACCCATGCTTTTTACATGTGGTGTTAAGCAACTGAACTTCCTCAATGTAAATGCTGTAACAATTTTTCTTTAGTCACAAATATGCACAAAGCAGTGTATGTAAGGTGAGCTTCCTCCTTCAGGAGTATTTCCTGTTAAAGTCTCCTTTCTTTTTCTTTTTTATTTTTTTTTTTAATGGGAAACTTGAATTTTGATTTGTAACTCAACAGTGTCATCTGGCAGTAATCAGATTAAGTCTAACATGTCCGTTGACTTTGATTTGGCTGCAGTTAGTTGAGTGGTAAGTACCATAGAAGAACATTTGATACTGTACCCTGAAACAACTCCATTTTGTTGAATAATGGTACAGCTTGCCCTGTGCAGTCAAATTGGTCAGTTAGGTGTTGTGATATTGTCAGCTACTCTGTTGTGATGCTCAGAAGCTCAGTGATCCAACAGGTATGTCAACTGTAAAGTTGTACTTGCCTTGGGTGCGGAATGCCACAGATCCTGGTGTTTTGCAAAGAGTTTCCAAGTAGATAAACCAGCTAATGCTGCATTTGCTATGCTTGAACACCTTTGAAATAACAGGAAGAAAATATGCTCACTCTGGAAAAATCTGGCTAACTACTAAGTGTAGTAAGATACAGTCAAATTTTGTGAAGTGTTTCTGTAGGGCTTTGCTTTAGCTGTCATTTGACCAATGTACTGCTGCTTGGAAATTCTTCTTAAAGGAGAATTCCTGCAGCCTCTGTGGTGAATTCTAATGCAGAAGGAAAAAATTTGCTGTGCTAAATGTCTGAGTGCTTTTGCTGTAATGAGAAGATGCCTTGTTTCTGCTGCGTAGCTGACACCTGCATAGCTATTTACATATGTGCCTCCTGGCTCTTGGTTATGCTGTCAGGTACACTATAACTGTTCTTGTGTGTTCATAGGCAGCTTCTGGTAGCATGTCACCATACTGCAGTGGAAGCCTTAACCCACCCAACTCCCAATTTAGAAAACAGTAGACAGTTCCATTATTTGTATCCTATGATGTCTGAACTCATGCCAGAAGTAGCTTGAGGATATTTGCCACTTCATGAATGGAAATAAGCCTTTCCCAAGGCATATAGATTGGTATATATGTCTCACAGAACATAAAACCCGAAGTCAAGCAGGAAATACTCCTGACTGTTCCTATTTTTATGCTTCTAGTTTGATATGCTGCAGTCCCTCCTGACTGCTACTCTAGGCCTTACCTGTGAACTTCTGCTGGTGGTATTCTGGAACTGGGTAGCAATATCTGACTGTTTAGGTTGCTACTTATGAAATTGCAGGCACACTGTAGTGGGGTGTGATTATTTGGTCCTTTTTTTTCCCCTAACATTTGTTTGGTGCATGCAGACTGTTTAGGTGCATTAGCAATGGCTGGGCTTAATCAGTGATACTGGCGATGACCCATAGCTTCCTTTTAATTGAGATTTCTCTTTTGGAAAGATAAGAAACAGACACTATCTTTGGCTGCTGATCAGTGTCCTTGCCTTTTTTAGCACTGATACCAGTCTCTAAAAGCATAAACATTACTGTGGAGCAGGTTTAGTTTGGAAAACTGAAATTTCTGGCTACACTTTCTGGATTTCATACAACTAAATAATTGTGGTTTTGATGTCAGTGTAATTCTTTCCATGATTACACAGTAATAGTCTGTCAATGTATTCCTGCCAAAACTGAGCATGCTGTTTGCCTCTGAAATTAAATACTATTAAAATACTACAAGATAAACAGTATAAAAGGGACACAGAACTCTTCAGGCCTGTATGCAAAGTATTATATTCTTCCACCTTTTAGGTGTGTTTTTGAGGTGACTGTGTTGCATGGGAATATTTAAGAAGGTAGTACTGAGAGGGTTTTTTGCTGGTGCTCATTTGGCTATTAGTGGTCAAGCATCGATCTGCTAAAACCCAGGGCTGGTCTGTATCAGCAGACCTTTACAGATTCTTTGCTAATAAGTAATTTTTTTCCCCCTCAGTGTTTGCAATTATATGGAAGCTGTTCCAGAATCTGGCTGGCCTTTGAAAAGCAGTGGCTACTCTGTATAGTAGATCCACAGGCAAAATAAAGTTGGAGAATTGTTCTTGACTTGTGAAGGCAAGGAAGTTATAAAGACTAAGAGTTAAATTTTGCTTTATGCCCTTGCTAATCCATTTTAGGAGAACAGTTATGTTTGCAGGTGATCAGAGAGTGAAAACTTAAAACTGTGGGGTTTTGCTTCATGTATTTGACCTCTTAAAATTCTTAAGATCACCTGATATGTGTTAAATGTTTCTATGTTCTTATTGCAGCATTTATAATTGAATATATAGTGCAACTGTTTTAGTCATTTTCCTGCATTTTAAAGTGAGAAGAGGATTTTTTTTCTAATTTGAGAATTTTCTGTTATTCAAGAATAAAATAAGATCTAAAGACTGAGTGTATCTCCAAAATGACACTTGCTGTACTTTCATTGGTATTATCCTTGTGTTTTCACACTCTTCTATATATGCTGGGTCAATGTTTAGTCATGTTGGAAAAACCAACTTTTTGGGAATGCATTATTATGTGGCTCTTTTTAATTTGTGAAGTCTAGGTAGAATTTCAAATATTTACATTGTCTGTTGTTTTGCTTCTTTAAACATTATGAGTGATCAGACTTTCTTAAAATTGGAGAGTAACTCACATGGGGGAATTCCTTTTAGAGTGCAGTTCAGCTCTGTCACATGCAACCTCTGTCAGTTTTAATCATACCCCCGGATCTCACATCTGTCTGTTGCCTTGATCAGTTAAAGGGAAGTGTAACACAGTCTTGGCAAACTGAAAACAAATTTAAGACTCATAAAATTTCCTAAGCAGTGATGTTGTGGTTTTGATTTTGATAAATTGAGAGAACGGTAAAATGATGGTTTAGGTTATTTTTAGTGAACATAAAGATGTGTAAAGCAGGAAATGAGTGTGCACGTATGTTTAAAATACACTAACTGATGGGGAAGCTGCATAACTAGTACTTGTAGTGGTGGACATACAGCTTACTCTTGATACTGGTTCAGTAGGTTGAATTTCTCAGAATTACTTGGTGTGACTTCAAAATATGATAGTGAACTTTCATTAATTAGTCAAATCCATTTCATTTCCTTTGTACAAGCAGGTGTTACTGGTTCTTGGGTGGGAACCTTATTGCTTAGTTGTTTCAACACCTGAGCAAGCTGTTTAGGCATCTGTTTCAGTGAGTGAGAACCCCTCTAGCTGATTGAGAGGCCAAGCATATTTGAGCAAATGCGGGAAGCCTGGTGCTGTGAATTGCATTGGCTATAAGCCTATCTCCTCTGCTGGGTGTGAAAGGTGCTTAGGGTGGCTACCTGATGGGGCTTATACTTGTATTGTCCTAGTAGCACTTCATCTAGCTATGAGGGAGCATTTTTTAAATCCAAAGCACTTTATAGGATTAACAAAGGTGATAGAGTTTGATTACTTGTATTTTGTCTTGTAGTGAAAAGAGCATATTGTTCAGTACACGTGTTTATATGCAGTTAAAGAAATGAGGACTGAGTACTTTTACTGGTACTGCTCCTGTGAGGCTGCTGCTTTGGAATTGATCTGAAGAGGAACTGTGCTGCCAAATCCCTACTTGCCTCGTGAGCACCCTCTGCACAGCACTGCAGCTGCATTGTCACTGCTGTCTCCCTGATCCTCTTTCTGCTTGAGGAACCCACCACCATGTTTGATTTTTTTCAGCTTGCCTGGCCTCAGTAACATGTCTTATGGTGCTCTCTATCACGTGTGTACTGTGACTTTGATGTTAAACCATGCTTCCAGGCAAAAATGTAATAGTTTGCTTCCAGAACTCTCTGGAGAATTTGGGTATTTTTTTCTATCGGTTCACTGGGACTTTGGCACTTTGGTGTAAGTTAAGGACTTGTCCATCTTCCCCTTGTAAAACCTCCCTATAATTACTTACAAATGTTGGCAGCTACTGTATTGCCTCTGTGTGCTGAAGGCCAGTTCATAGCTGTGGATGGTAAGAAAAGAGAAAGAGTGGCCAAAAATCAATTATTAAGAGATTCTTTTGAAGGAAGTACAAGCCCACAATCCTGATGAAGGTGTATAGTTTTATGAGCCATTCAGTATGCTGAGTCACCAGTTCGATCCAGAGCAGTTTTTGACTTTCAGTGCTGGTGGTTTTGATGATTTTTTTTTTAAATTACTTTCATAAAGGAATAATTTGAATTTATGGGAGTGGCACTTGCTAATTATCAACTCAAATATTTTATTTTTTTTAACATAACATCACTCAATTAGAAAATTAATCTTTACAGTTCAGATGGGACTTTTCACTTTAGTTTAATTTTTAGTGTGTGTGTGTTCACCTTTCTTTCTCACATTTGGGACCAAAGGAAAGAAGAAGAATTTGTCAGATGCATTGCCTTTAAATCTTTCTAGTGTAACATGTTCTTCTGATTGTCTCAGTGAAGAGACTTTGTTTTAATATGGGATAAGGAAAAAAATGCAGGAAAGGCCAGGAGGAAAAACTACTTTTTCTGTTTTTGCAGTAGGAGTGTATTGCCTTTGGCATTATGAATGGGGAGGAAACTTAGCTCATAGTTTATATATGAGTGTGTGGGGGAAGCAGACTGTTAAAATTCAGTGTTTAATTGAATTATCTTACTATTGCAACTAAGAGACATTACTGCTTTTCCATACTGAGGCAGTCAAGAGTGCTAGCCTTCTAAGATAATCCATAATGTTTGTTGTAATTTAAACTTAATACCTAATTAGAATAAAATCCATAGTGCTGGCAGTGTGCCTGATGCATCAAAACACAATGGGAAGAAGTTCTTTTGGGTTCTGGTCGCATTCTGTTTGTGGTTTCACTCTGTGTTTTATTTAAAAGAAGATGCTATTTTATTGCAGGACCTCTTCAGTAATACATCCCTAACATGCATTTGATTGAAATGCTGCATTTTTCCTTCTTGTTTGGGTCCTATGGAGATCCTGTGGCAGTGTAAGTGGGGCTTTTAATTTTGTGCTTGCACAGGGCTAATCAGGGCTCGTTATTTGGTTATGGATTTCTTGCTCGAATGTCAAATGGTGCCTTTTCAAACATAAATCTGTTAATACCATTCTGTGTTCAAGCAAATGGTGGCTGAGTTACGAAGATCTATAGCTGTGAACTGTGTTTTAGCAGGCATTTTCTTTGGTATAATTTTAATTCTTGACAAACGTATGCGAAAAGAAAAAATCACACATTCTTATTTCTCAGTTTCATGTGCTCTACCAAGTTTCTGTCTTGCACTATTTATCAAACTGTCTTTTAAGTTGTAGTCCTATTTGACAGTGATTATTTCCCCAAACAATTTGCAAATTCCAGATCTTACTTTTGGAGATTATATATGAAAATATAGTTGACTCTTGCATTTTACCCAGTGAAAAGAGAAAACATTCTCCTATGGGTGCAGGTGCAATATGCTTGCTTCTGCTGAAGGCCGTTTTTACAGCTGGGTGTTAAAGTCATGAAAATCAAACTGCTGACACAGCCCTAATCACAGTGCCACAAGTAGCACTTCTTTGTTTTTGTTTGACAGTTTCATTGGTACTATTAATAGCTGGCTCCTTACGGGTGTTCCTGTATATAATTCTTGTAAGGCAACACTTGTTAAGTTTTCAAATGAATCACATTAATTCCCGAATTAATTTTTGGAGCGAGACCTTTTGACTCTTTTTCCTATTGAGGTTTTTGGTCATAAAAATCCATATGTTGAAAGTGTTCATTACTTTTAATTTTTCAAGTGCAGCTCTGTGTTAGGAGGAAAAGCAGAAAGACTCTGGCTTGCCTGTGACAGTGGGCAGCCTCACGCTATCTGATGTTTCTGTTGTCAACCTTCTTGGTGGA
Source organism: Cephalopterus ornatus (assembly GCA_013396775.1). Classification (NCBI taxonomy): domain Eukaryota; kingdom Metazoa; phylum Chordata; class Aves; order Passeriformes; family Cotingidae; genus Cephalopterus; species Cephalopterus ornatus. The sequence continues at coordinate 258,825 of VZRE01013482.1, forward strand.
AACATGGATCTCTCTGTTACTGCTCTGCCATTGCTGCTGGGTTGGCAGGACAGTGTAGGAGCTGTAGCTGCAGCATTATTCTCTTTGAGAGAATACCACATGTAGCAAAACTGTGGAAAAAAAGCCTGTATGCTTGTGTTTCAGACACCAGCAGGGAAAACTGAATATAGTAGTAAAGTCTTTCCTCAGTTCTTGCTGGGTGTGTATATGGATGTTTTGTGCTTTTAGCAGAGCAGATGACAGAAGACAGAAGTTCCCCTTGAAGGACTTTCTGTTGCTCCCTCTTAGGTCTGGTGTAGCTGATGGGGTTAGGAGGACAAAGGAGCGACTGTGTACAGAACATGAATCTGGAACAGCTTAGGTGGCTATAGTCACTCTTCAGACAGCCCTCCATGGAGTGAACTACAAAACCTGTTGCTCTCTTGTGCAGTTATCATTGAGCTTCATTTTAAAGCAGCTGAGGACTGGCACACTGCCTCTACCAGGCGGTGCCGGTTAATGCAATAATACACCAGGACATAATTATCTTGACCTCTGGAGAAACTGAACTGAGAGTAATTTGTTTCAGAAGTGAGCAATTTTCTGTGTGTGGCTCCTGGCATCTATAAAGCAAATAATTCACTCTTTAACTCCAGTTACAACCTCTTTGGGACTGCTGTTGAAACATGGCTTGCAGACATGGTGTGATACCGACACACTTCTTTCTCCCTGGCCTCTACCTGAGATTGTTGACATTTGAAAAATATATGTGAGGTTTATGTACGATTGATAACACAGATTTCAAAATTATATCAGATATGCATGGGTATATAGCTGCACCTTTAAACAGTTTAGGTAATGAAATACTTGATCTGGATTTAGCTGAAAGTTATTATTAGGCTTTTAGGAGATTTTGTTAATTAACATGGAGACCAGCCTTGCAGAACTTACATTCCTAACATTGCTATCTTGTTAATACATTTAGACACTCTCAGTTCATTAATTATATGGCAGAAGGCTGACTAATCCGTTGAAAATGTTGGGGAGGTGGTGGGGACTAGAGAGTGAGGAGAAGAAATCATAAAGCTTCTGGTTGAGCTTCCTCTAGTTTTGGTTGTTTCAGTGGATCTGTCTTCATTGCTGCTTTCAAGCACAGCCAAATCAAATCTTCAGCTCATGAGAGACAGATGATGCAATAGTATGTCTAGGGCAGCAAATGGAAGATTATTTGTGTTCAATGCTGATGGTTGCTAGTAAACTAAGAGCTGTGAAAAGATGAGGACTCTTTGCATCTGCTCCAGCTGAAAACCTTCTTTCGGGGGTTTTTGGTTGGTCTTCAGCTTTAGTTGGTCTTGGTTGGCCACACAGGTATTGGGTGCTGGGAAAATATCAGGAATATATAGCTGGCAGTGGGAATGGAGGATAAAGGGAGGATGACCCCTTTCAGTGGAAGCATGAAAGAGTGAAACTATGTTGCTCATTAACAAAATAAGTATTTTTCAAGAAAGCTTGTTTACAGGTTTAAATAAATGAGTTGCTTTGTCTAGGTGTTGCAATATGTTGTAGATAAACTTGATATTCCTGAAGTAACTGTTAGAGATGAAATATGACAAGCTGCTTTAAGGTAAATATTGTTGCTATACATCAGCATTTCTGTAGTGGTGTTATTAAATTCTGACTTGATTCCTTGGTTGCTTTCTTACCATGATTTAGTCATCATTTTCAGTACCTGAGCTGTACCTGGCTTTTTTAGGCTTCCATCATCAATAAGGAGAGAAATCTAGTGACTGTTAACTTTTTGGTTACCATTTTGTATTCAGTAAAACCCCTAAACTCTCGTAGTCAATAAGAGAGGATGATGCCGTATACAAAAATTTGATTGTAAGAGTCCTTACATTTTCCAGGCCTCTTTATGGTTTGTTTTTTTTTTATGCCTGGAAAGAAATCACTTGCCCAGAGTTCTTTGTTCATTCCTTTGTTCTTTGCTTTGTTTATTCCTTGGTTTGAAAGCATGCTTTTGAAGAGTAGCTGCACACCTTACTCTGGCTGAAGACAATACTTGAGCAAGTGTGTTTCCTAACATGCTCCAAAAGCATGGCTATGCTTGCAGAAAAGACCTCTGGTAATGCATAAACCTGAACTTTTTATCACAGGTGAAAGGTCGTATTTTTAAGCTGCAAGAAATTGTGTCCCTCCAGTATTTTAGCTCTCTTGCTTTTACCTTAGATTTCTTCTCCCATTGGGTCTTTTCTGTTTGGACCTTATTTGTTTTATATGAAAATTAGCTGCCCACCTCCTGTGCTGTTAGGTTTTGGTTATTAGGAAAACTGTTGCCAGAACCACTGTCATCGAGCAGCTGTAGCTGCTGCCATTTCCCCACCTCCCTTTCCAAGCTTTCAGAGGAACTGATGGCTTACTTTAGAGTTGACATCAGTCCCTCAGCTTCCCAGCTGGAGTGGCGAGGGAGCAGAACTCCTCAATGGGCAATCTTCTCTCCAGATATGAAGTTATAAAGTATGTGTCTTTCTAAACAGTTTCACTGTGTCACAGCTGGAGTGCTATGCGGTGATGTAGTGCCGGGTAATGAGCAAAGTAATTCATGATATTTCTATCTGTCCTAGTCTGGGACTTGCAAAGTTGCCAGTTTATTCCCAGACTTGAATTTTTCATGCTCTTAAAAAAGCCACAAAGTAAGCCAACAACAGTTTTGTTCTTTTCTGTTAACGATTGTGTCCAGATGTGCAGAGATTTACATACTTCTTCCATCCATGAAGAGCTGTAGAACTGCTGCATCTGAGCATAGTTTCAGGAGGTGATGAGGTTTCTGTTCCAGCAGAAAATTTTACTTATCTTCTTGAAAGGACATTTCAAGTCATTTGCTGACTGTTACCTTTTGAAAATTTTATATGTATTTTGTTCATCTGGACTCAAAATAGGTTGTTGCAGAAGGTATGTCTTGCTTTGGCGTAGTGGCAGCCTTTTTAAAAAAACTTTGGACTCTGATGAAGAATTAGAAATATATGTTTCTGATTTTTTGGCAAAAAGTATATTCACTGTGGTTATTGTAGCAAATACATGCTATAAAGATTCAAGCTATGTTGTCCTGACAAAGAGAGAAAACTTAGTTTCATTCCTTTTTTTTTTTCTTTTTTAAAGGAAGGAATTAAACTTTAATGTAAGTAGGATGAAATGCTTGTGTTCCTACATATGTCTGGAATATTTTCAGTTTTCTTATGTGTTCAATTTCTTCATGTTTTATAGCACTGGCATTTTGATTTTCAGATTCCTCATGTGAACTGAGCTGTTTTCCTGTTCCAGCCTCAATAATTTGCTTATGGATAACAGCCGTGGCAATTGAGGATGGAGAAAACAAAATTAAATAATGCTTTATAATTTGGAAGATTTAGAAGGAACCGCTGGAACATATGTGATATTTATTGACCAGAGTTACTGCTTAAAGTTAGTTATTGCTATTGTGTATGCTATTTGTTAAATACAGTTTTGCACTAAATCAGCTTGAATTGCTGATGTCTGAATTAATGCTTCAGGGAAGAAAGCCACAAGTGAGTTAACACAAATTATATTTGACAACACAATGTGGTGTTGATGCAGAGTATCAGGGGTCTCTTTTAGGGTTCTGCTACCACCATGATGGGTGAGTTTGGTAGCTCTATTTCCTAGATTTACTGAAACTTCCTGTTGTAAGACTGCCTTCTTTTTTCATGCCCCGCTTTTACAGCTGATCCTACAATTTTCTACATTGTCTGTCTGTTTCATGACATGCCTGTTGTCATGAGAACCAACAATGAGAGAAAACAAAGTGTGAGGATGAAGAAGAAGTTTTACAGTGTTGCATAATCTTTGTACCACTAGGGTGAGGAAAGTGGATTGGAGCATGGTCTTGAGGTCTTTTTTGGGACAAAGGATTTTGTCTCTGATTTGGCTATATTCATAAACTCTTGAAAAAATCTGTTAATGCAGACAAATAGGGACTTTGTGGTCTTGCCTATCTGACTCCTCAGGAGGTTTTCTGCATGCTGACCATGTTCCAGTCCTTACAACCTCTTTCTTCTACCAGACTTGGCATCCTTGTGGGCCTGTGAAGCGCCCCTTTAGGTACTGTAAGGTCTCCCTGGAGCTTTCTCTTCTCCAGGCTGGACAACCACAACTCTCTCATCCTGTCTTCAGGAGAGGTGCACCATCCCCCGATCATCTTCCTCAGCCTCCTCTGGACTTGTTCAAGCTTGTCCATGGGCTTTTATTCATTCTTTCTGAGTGCTTTTACGGTGTGCCAGACAAATTTGTTGTCCCACGTGAATAGAGATGATCCTTTTATTCAGTTTGGAAGTGTGTTTTGCTGCTGCTTGTGATAATAGGATATTGTGGCAAGAGGTGTCATTATAGCTGTGGCTGTTGGTGAGGCAAGTGGAGCAGCACCTTGCTTTTAGGAACTGGGGTAATAATTTAATAGTAACTTTAAGTATTGTATTGTATGGAATGCAGAAGGATTACAGGCATGTTTTCCCATGCTGCTCTGCCAAGGCTTCCTAGTTCTTACTTGCATTGTGTCCTATAATCTTGGATGCCTCGTGGACAGATACATTCAATTCTAAGAACTGTGCTGTTGCTGCTGATGTGCAGCAATGTACAAGAAGTGATTGTGTGGTGACCAGTCTTTTTCATAATCTTAGCTTCATTACATGCAGCTTTCTTCATGGAATTAGAGTCAAATTCTCGACTGTGAAGAAATCCTGACACCCTTACTGCTCTGGAAACTGCTGGACATAAAAACTGTGTTTTAATTCCTTTCTCTGAATGTGAAGAACATGACATTTTGGTCTTTTAGAATGGATTAGCCTGCAGAATGCCAATCCTGATTGTGAAAAGCATGGAGTTTTACACTTGAAGTGAGTTAGTGTTTTGTTGCCCTTTGAATTTGACAATATAAGGACACCTTGTTAGTTATTCATTTCAAAATCAAACCCCTGGAATTCCATATGGCTTGTCATTGTGGAGACAGGTATGTCTCTATCAAGTGAATAGCCTATATGTTTAAATTCATCCTTTAAAAAACCCTGATATGCTATGACTCACTGAAGCATCTGGTGCTCTGTTTTGATTGAAGTTTAAAATGGAGCAGCAGTCTTTCCATCAGAAAGCTGCCTGGGATAGGCTGTTCATATGACTTCTTGGTTTCTGAATAATAGCTTGTGACAGGTTTTTTTATTGTTAAAAACAACGACAACTTTTTTATTGTTAAAAAACAATTACTTATTGCTATTTCTGAACTACTTAAAAAAAACCCCAGATATTGTTTATCACAGTTCAAGTATAGAGGCTCCATAAGTACCACATGTGCTACAGTGATAACCTTCCTTCAGTTCTGTGTTGGTGTATTATGCCAAATGCAGTCTTTGTGCTGTTGTACAATGACTGACATCTTGTGCATTGAGGTTCTTAGCATTAACCTTTACAGTTTTGAACAGAAATAGATTGGAAATGTTTAATCTCTTCCAAGTGTAATAAATGTGTATTTTTTCTGAGTATCTTCTCTTGAGATCTTTGATTTTTGAGAATGCAAAATTGCTCATTCTTACATATCGTAAACATGGAGTTTTATGTAATTAAATCTGGAAGTGACTCAAAATTCTAGATAAATAACAACAGTGAGTGCATATTTATTAGCTTTTTAAAGCTACTTGTATGTAATTATCAAAAGTCAAAAAATATTCTGTACAAGATACATCTACAAAGTACTTTATGCTTAATAGGCTGCTTCTTATGTGGTATATTGGCCAGATTCAGTCCTTTAATCACTGTCTACCCTATTCATTTTTAATGAGAGAGAAGAAAAGGTGTGGAAGAAACAGGTGAGAAGCAGGGCCTGAAGCAGCAGGAGTGCTTTCACTGTAGAGGGTACTGCAGCCAATGTACTTGGTGCTAGTGGCAGATAAGAAACTGAGCAGGGGCCCTTTGGAAACAAACGTGAAGAGTAGAAAGACACTGCAATTCCCTTTTTCTGTCTCCAAAAATTGAGGACCCTCTTTTCTGGCAGTCTCCAACTAAGGTGGGAAGGAAAGAAAGGGAGATAGGAAGGACTTATTCAATAAGGTGGATATTGAATCCAGGTGAGGCTTTCTTCTCTCAGGTTGCCTGTCTCCATTCTCTTCCTCTCAGCAGTGAGAGAGGTATTTAATACATCCTAGTGCATACACTTTGTTCGTTCTTTCATTTTTTGAGAAAAGAATTTGTAGTCTCTGTCAGACTTTTCCATGGAGAGCCGTGGTCAGGGAGACAGACCTGGTTTGGGAGGAGTGATATGCAGGGTCTTGCTCCCTCTCATGTCACGTGTTTTCCATGAGGTTGTAACCTACAGTGTTATTTGGGTTTCAAATACAATGCTTTGCTCCAGAGCACTATGGTAAGAAAAATACCCACTGTCTGAAAATTTCCATGCTAGAAGTGGGTGGAACTGTGTTGCTCTGTTTTGACTTCTGGGCCAGTGTAAAGTGGGAGGTTGCAGGGAGCCCACAGGGATCAACCTCAGTGAAGTGTGAGCTATGGACTTGGGCATACTTGTGGGTGATGCCAACTTTCAGTTGAAGCATTGAGCTGTCATCTTAGTAACAAAACAAAAACTTACTTTTCTGTGTTAAATTTGACATATGTGGTGGCCATCACTTATTTCACTGTAACTGTGTGCAGATGGAGGTTGGGATTTGAACCCCTCTTGGCAATTGCTGCAAGCTGACAAATGTGAACTAGAGAACTCATGCTAATCAAAAAGGTGTCAGTCAAAAATGATCTTGTTTTAAATAAGCACAGATTTTTAGCCACACAAATATTTGAGGGCTCTGGACAGCTACAGGCATTTCTAACCTAAATGAAATGAGGTGTGCATACAGGTGTCTAATCAGTTTTGATACTGTTCAGAAATGTCTTGTAGATTTATAATGTTGAACCAAGTGACTGCAATATGTTGAATGTGACTAAGACTTTGTTTAACCACAGAAAATGCCTTTGCTCTAAATCTTGATTCTCAGTTTAAGATTGAGGTGAAAACTCTCCACTGAACTAATAAACCTGAACAGCTTTTTCACAGGAAATGATCTCAGTGCTTTAATTGTAATTAAGATGACATCTTTAATACCAAAACTTATGCACATATTTAAGTTACTGATTATTTTTCACTTTTAGTAGGAGTCAGAATTCTAGATATTTAGATTTATAGCAAGTTGGTTTTTTATTTTTTTTGTGGGAAGGGAGCTTCATATAAAGGCTTTCTTAATTCAGGTCTTAAGTGGTTCTTACACACATGATGTACAAACAGTGAGCTATGTATTAGTGCTCCTTCAACAATACTCCATTTTCCCCATTTAATGTTACAGGATTCCTCTCAAATGCCAGTAAGTTGATGAATCTGCTTAATGAATCATGTGAAAACACAGTTGAATTTAAAAAAGTGTTAAGAGGAGATTACATTTTTTTTTATAGTACTAATATCTTTATGGAAGGCTTATGGAAAACTGCCTGTTTGCAGTTTCTTTGAAAAACTAGGAATTTTCAAAATCAGTTAAGTATGTTCCTGTTAGCATGGTAACTTGCACCAGATATGTGTGTAGTGCTCTAAGTACAAGGACTCTTAGCAGAAGAGCTGCGTCTTCAGTAAGGACTGCCTCTGACATTCTTCAACCTTCTTTGAACTTCTCTGACCTTCTCCATTCTTCTGTTCTTTTCTCTGCCCTTCTTTTACTTCTGCCCATTTCCGCTCTTCTTCCCTGCCGTTCTTTTCTGCTGTTCTTCTCTGCTTTTCTTTATTACCCTTGTTTGCTGATTTTTTTTTTTTGCCCTTTCTTTGTTCTCCTCTGCTCTGTTCTGCCCTTTTTTGCAATAATGAGAGAATCAAGAGTGTGGGTTGTTTGGTTTCTGTTGTTTGCTTGGTTTTGGTGGGCTTTTTTGCTTTTCCTTTAACAAAGAAATAATTCTGGCTTTATTAAAACCAAATAAAAAACTTTGAACCTTCTCTGGTGGACTTTTCTTGCAGCTGTTGCTGAAACTGGTGTTCCCCTGGCTCATTAGGCTGCACAGCTGAGGCTGTGGCACTCGGCGGAAAGCAGAGCATTTATGATTGAGTTCCTGTTATTGACTGGCTCTAAACAAAAATGCCAAACTCCAGCAGACAATACAGTGGGTCCACTGTGGGAGACTTCTGCAAATGCTGTTTTGATGTGGGGTTTTTTTAGAATGAGATTTTTATTTATTTATTTCTAGGGTTATTTTCTTGACTTTTTTTTTTCCCAGGCTCTTAAGCAAGTTTTGCAAGCAGTTCAGAAAATGACCAACCTTAACACAATGCCTGGACAGGCCTGAGTAATGTGGCACAAGAAAAGCATTTGCAAATCTTTGCAGTTGTATTTTTGAGATGTCAGCTCTCATCCTATTTTAGATACTGAAGATGTGTATGTCAGATGAGTGGCTTACTTTTTTGGGCTTGGTTTGGGTAATACTGGTGCAGTTTTAAGAAGGTAGTCTGCAGTATAATCAAAATGCAGTATAAAAGTGAAGTACATTTGCTGCAGGTTTGTGACATTAATTTACTTGCCACAGGTTATAAGAATACTTTAAACACTTGTGGATGGGCAAACCCGCATTTATATTAACTGTAAAGATAAAATCTGTGGCTTTTCAGAAAGTGTTGAAGAGTTCCTTCACTCAAATACATTCCTATCATGCAGAAAGCATTTAATTTGTCTTTGAGTACTACTTTGAAATCCCTTGGAGATGGTATTGTTCCTGAGTGAACTAAAATGTGTTTCATTCAAAGCTTCTCCATGTGAGAAGAACTTATAATTGTGGTGAACTAGGAACCTTATTATGGGCAAAAGTGTCTATGTTTATGGACATACTTTCTTTGAAATTTAAATGCCAACAGGTCCTTCTGTGCTGTGTGTATTATACTCACACAGTGAGTATTTGGGAGGTAAACTGGACTATCTGTTCCTTAAAATCTGGGATATTAAGAGGCCTTGATTTTTAAGCCAGATAGTCATTCTTGTTGGCTTTTGTTGGTATTTCTATACACTTCAGTCCTTTAGAAAATGAGGTAATTTTCAAAGCCTGCATATTATGAAATATGCTGACTGTTAAATAAAGGTTGTGTGCCACCTTTGGTATTATTTTTCTTAACCAAGAGAACATGTTACTCTTTTTGAACAATATATCTATCTATCTATATATATCTTAGGTTCTGTTCTTCTTAGTATTGTGAATTACTAGTCCTTTACTTGTCTACTGCATGATAATATTTTTCTGTGTCAGGACCAACTTGGACTCAGTTAAACTGACTGAAGCCCCATCAGTTGGAAACCTTTTTACTTAAAGAGGTGTTAACTCTCTTGAGGGAGAGGGGTGAAGGTAGGATTTTCAGCTTGGGAGTTGGGCTACAACCACAAACAACACAAAGGAGAGGTACCACTCATCAGGCAATCATCAGTGGTTTTAAGTGAGATGGGCAGGGTCTTCTTTCATGGCTTGCTTCCTTCTCTGCATCTTTTAAAGATGTTCAGAGTGGAAATCTAACTGCCATCAAGTGCAAGATCATGTCTAATCACGTTTTATAGATCATAAATCTTATTTTTCTTACAAATTTTCTATTTAAAGTTGTTTTCAGCTTTGAAAGAACTTGTTATTCAGTTTATAAGTTGAATAAATTCAAGTGAAGAAAATATTCTCTCTGTACCTACCAAAGAAGCTGCTGTTGTGGGAAATTTTCAATAAAGTCATCCGAGGTGTCTAGCCAGGAGCTTACTTCAGTTTGGAGATTTCCTAGCCTTTCAAATATCTAGCAACATTGTTCTGCTCTAATTTTTGCTAACTTGAGTCTGATAGTACAACTAATTTCCAGTGGCTTTAATTGTATAGAAACAGTTTGGTATATACATTTAAATTGTATTACAATAAAAAATCCAATCAACCAAACAAAAAGCAAACAAACAAAAACACCCCACTAAAGATCTGTCTGCCTTGGCTAAAATGTTGAAATGTAGTTTATGAGTTTTCTATTATTCAGAAATTTAGCTTTTGTATTAGAGATACGTGCATTTGAAGGGGAGGAATTAAGGCAGTAAATGATTAGTTTTATCCTTTGCTGTGCAGGCCATTTGAGCCATTGCACTCTAATGAGCAGCAGAGGGTGTCCTACAGCCAGCAGCCTGCAGTAATTAAAGGGAACTAGTTATTAAGCTGATTCATCTTTGAAGCTTTATCTTCACACCAGAGCTGTTTAGAGTATCTATACAGACATGAAACAGTATTTTTCCCTTGGAAGTAGTTAATTCCCACTCCTGTTCTCCATAGAGGCAAACAAAGTTTAGGCATAAGCTAGCTAAGCTTGAAGAGCTTATGGTGACACTGCTACACTAAGGCAAGATGACTTTTTTAATGGCAGGTGTCTGGTACTCTTAATGGTATTCTTGCTCACAGTTTATTTTAATAGTTTCTAAATACATGGCAAAGGGAACCAAAATTAGGGGTTAGATCACCTGTTCAGTCTTATAGGGGTCAGGCTGTAGGTTTGAGTGATTGGGTAATACTCCTCAAATAAGAGGAGAGAGGTCAACTCATGATACTGAAGTAGTTATAATGACAGCAGGTATTTTAGAATAAAGGTTTTAGTGTAAATGTGCATATCTTTTAAAAAAAAAAGGAACCACAACTTATTTTTTGCTTTTTTAGAATACTTTTATTAAATAAAAATACTTCAATTTAAGGGACTATCTTAGTTAAGACATTGACTAAAGTGTTGAAAATTAAATTCCTAAGACTGGGAACGTACAACGCCCAAAGCTCACAAGTCAGTTTACTAGAGCTATGGAATCAGAAATATAATTGAATTATTGATAACTTCATTCCTTTGGGGAGAAAAAAACTCAGAGCTGAATTCCTGATTATTGTTTAATGACCTGAAAATTGCAATAGTTTTCTTAATGTTGCAATATTAATAAAAGCAGAGAAACTTGCTATGGAAAAATCTGTGAAACATCCTGGAAAATGTTATCGGTGCTAGAAAGCATTCTTTAAAAGGTCATTAAAACTGATTTGAGGTTTGACTCTTACAGTCACAATAAGAAGCTTTTTTAAGGCTCTTAGTTTAGAAACAGAAAGCTGTTCCATTGCCTGAAAGGAATATCATTTAAAAACGAAACCTTCCAGCTTTACTTGAAGGTATTGCTTTTCTCAAAATAAAGGATTGGTGTAACAGAACAAGGGAATATTGATAAATACAGAGAAAAGTATTGTTTTGTAAAACTTGTGAACTAATAGTCAGTTGTTTCCCTTAGAGAGGTTCCTTGCCTCCCACGATAGGGAACCTTTTCCAAGATTAGATTTGAGTCACAATCACTCATCAAACCAACTTGTAATCTTGGATCCTTCCAATATTTAGAGACAGGAAAGGGGGATTTGAGGACTTTGTCCTTTCTTTTTATTTGCTTTGACAGTAAGACTTGAAAGGTTTTAGTAAGATAAAATATAAAATGGTATTAAAATAGTGGAAGGCACGTAATTTTGTTGGGTATATTGTAAAGACTCATAAATTATAGCTAGCTGGCTCCAACTTTAAAAACAATTTAATTTAGCCTCATATTCTCTGGAAGTGCTAGCTGTGTGTACTGATTTTTCTGTTGCGAGTTGTTAAACCAGGTGTTGATAGAGGAACTTGTATGTAACTTCTAGGTGCAAAACCTATCGTTTAACAGCCTGAGAATATAACACGGTGTATTTTCACAGTATGAAGAAGCATCAGATGAACAGTCTCAGTTTGTTGCCATGCCATTGTTAACTGTTATTTTTCCAGCCTTACCTGGGAACGCTGGTTACTGTGGTCTGGGAAGTTTCCATTTTATTTGCTCACAATTGCGCAAGACAGCACAGACTGTCGCTACAATTTATTTATTGTAGAAATTTTGCAGAATTATAAATTGTAAGCTTTTAATTAGGCAAAGCATGGGGCAGGATCCTAATGGAATAGTAGAATACTTAAAAACTGACTCGAATCATTTAAGTGGAAATTTTTAAAATTTGCATACTATAATACAAGAATTCAGCTGATACATTGATTGTTGCTTTGACTACTTATATAATAAAAAAACTTGAACCTCTTTGCAGAAGTTAAAGAAGTTTTGTTTTTATTCAAATAATGTTGAATTCTTGTGTGGAAATCATGTCCTGAAAGGAGTTATCAACAGCATTTTCTAAAACACAGCACTGAAGGATAAAGAGTTTTGAAAAGCAGATGGTAGTTTCACAGCAAAGCTCACGTGTGTGTGTGTGTGTGTTAAAAGGAAAGCAAACTTGAAGAAGGAAATAGGCTTCTACAGTCTTCTATTTTCTCACAGTATTTTGTAAGCACAATTTTTCTGTGTTTTTCCCTTAATGTTTCTAACAAGTTGTGTATTTTTCACTATAATGGCATCAGGATTTGAGTGATGTGGCGTTATTTGGTTTCTCACATCTTTTTTCATTCTAGTTTATCCCAGAGGTCCATTTTCAACTTGGAAATATTTCATACTGAGTTGAGGACATATTGAAGGTACTAATTTCAGTTTCACAGATATTGAAGGATTCCAGTTAGAAAGAAAAATTAATGGGGGATGGTGGCCACCTTTGGAAATCCTAAAGCATCGGGCCTCTAACCTTTTTATTTTATGTTTTTGTCTCTTCTCTTACCTGTGTGTTTATGCAGGGAATTATGGAATGAGAACTCTGTCCCTTAATAACATGTGTGAGTCCTCTGAACATCAAAATTGCTAGGAGCAGTGAATAGCATGAGCTGCTCTGTGAACGTATCCACATTTACTTTACTTTATTGTACCACTATGCAGCATCACCTTGGTTCACACATCTTTGTGTAATAAACTGGACTTGGGAGTTTTATCACAGTTAAAGTATTGCTGCTGTTAGGAAAGACCTGTCACACAGCAGTTTCAGCTTTCTCTTTTACTCCCTCAATCCAGGAAAAATTAGGCATCGTTAGCATCTTCGTTATCTTCCTTAATTTGTTCCCCTCCTCTATAGAGGAATGCACTCCCTGCCCCAAGCCTGCACGAAGATGGGAGATATCTTTTGCTCTAAACAAGTTACTGACTTGTTTAAAGCTATTTTCTCTTGCTAACTGAACGTTTAGCAGTTTCTGAAGTAACAGGTAGTCTGAACTTTAAAGTGTTGGAAGAGATTTGTGGTCTTAAAGTGAGGGCACTTAGGATAAACTTAGAGTAATCAAATATTCTCTGTACTAAACAGGAAAACCTGGTGTGATGAAAAAAGAAAAAAGCTTTTTTCTTTACTTATATGCAGCAGTCTTTTTTTATAGACCTTCGTCTTCAGCACTGTTGTAGTCACTTTCCATATGTTTACATTTAGAGACGTTTAAATAAAAGCTTTGTGCTCAAATTGTGCTACAGTGGATACAAAAGTCTTTAAGATTCCAGTTCATACTATTTCCTGTTGTGTTTAAAAAATAGTCAGCCCCTTTACTTGATTTGGCAGCATGTCCATGTGGATAGACTTCTACTATATGCCTGCAAAATTCCTGTGAGCTATGAGAATATAGAGCCTGTGACACCAGGGAATGTTGAGCCATTGAGTTGGCTGAGTGTCATCCGGAAGGGTGGAACTTTTGCAACCTGCACAGTCTGCAAGGTCAATTTGCTCACAGATCTAGCCAAAAGAAATTTTTAATTATTTATTACAGAAGATCTATACAGAAGGATTATATAATTGTATGTTAGAGATGCAGCACTGAAATAAATACTTTTCTTGGTAGTAACTGAGACCTCCAGCTGGTAGTCTGAAAAAACAAGCTCCTAGACCTGGTCAAGTCCAGTTGCTCCATTTAGCCTTCAGTTGCTGTCACAGGGTGTTCATCTGAGAAAGTTCACCTAAGAAATGCCCACTTTAAATTACAGAAACATCTATTACAGCGTCTCATTAGTCTGTAATTGCATATCCACTAGGACTTCAGTTGAAACTGAGGGTAACCATGAATCAAACTTCATTAAACCACAAAGAATGATGTGGATGGTAGCATCCTCTCTATTTTTATGCTGAAATGTTTTTGCTTCTGTTGTGATATAGCTTGTATGCAAACTGAAAGTTGTCAGCTACTTGCTGCTGAAGTTGGGGCAACCCACTTTAAGGTCATGTAATCAACTTTTTAGGAATAATTTCTCTCCTTGTTTAATTTTTGCTTAGCAGACGTCTAAAATTGTAATATATATATATGTGTATGTATATAGCCATTTACTTCTTATCTGCTCAGTGAAACTTGCAGTTTGATCCTCATTTCTCTGACCAAAGCATCTCTGAAACAAATTTTCGCATAATCTTTAAAATTATTTTTCTTGCACTAGTTGCTCTGTCTATAAAGACAATATACAAATGTGTTGATGTAGCTATAATATGTTATATAGCTTTGAAACTCAGTCCTTCAAGGGAAAATTTATTGGAGCGAGTTATTATGATTAAGCTTTTCTAGGAGTAAATTAAACTTAGGTTATCTATATATTCTAAGACAGGGAAAAATAATCTTGCTGCTTACTGATTAGAGTACTCACCTGAGCTGTTACGGGTGATAGTTTGTGTTCTTAGCTCAGATCATGTCTGTATACTTCAGTAATTCATCTTCTTGTATAGAAGCTTTGACGCTCGCTCCAGGCAAACAGATAACCTGTAGCTTTGGTTGTCACCTCCCAAGGTTCAGACCCAGACTGAAAACTGCTTTCATTTGGTAGACACAGTTATCTGTCAGACTAGGGATGCTGCTTTTTGTAAATTTCTACCCCAAAGATTCGGGAGGTGTGGACACCTAAAACAAAAACCCATATGCTCAACAAACCACAATATTTTTCTAGTTCTCTCTAGTATGTTCCCATGAAAAGTTTGATTTTCCTTGTAAAAACTTTGTCAGAAAAGTCCTAACTAGCTCAAGAGTCAAGCTGTTTATATGCATAATAATAATCCCAGTAGAAAGACACCCTGATAAATAGTACTCTTTCACCGAAGCAGGAGATAATTTTTACCATTTCTAAAATATCAGAGGTTTTTCTGCCTGAGTAAGTAGCCACTTAAACTAAATGGCTATCTCATGGCTGGAAGCTGTGGACAAACAATTAAGAGAACTTTGTTGCCATGCAGTAATCTTCCTTGCCAGTAAATGTAGTTGCTTGGTATTCTAACCTTATATGGCTCCTATTAAATAAAGGAAGAGGTTGGACATCTTTTTTAACAGGATTTTCTAAACCATTTGGCTTTGGGATTTTTGTTTTGTTGGTGTGGGGTTTTTTGTTGTTGTTTTTGTTTGCTTGTTTTTGTTCGTTTCTTGTTCTTTGGTTATTTTTAGAGTTAAACACTTCTGAAGTTAGGCTATGAAAATGGCTGTATTACAAGCACTTTGGAGTACTATTTGGTATGTGCGTGAGAACATATAAACTCTGGCAAATATGGGGATAAAAACAGAATAATTCTAACTTGCGTTCTGTTTTGGTGATTGGTGATGGTTGTGAGGTTGGGATTTTTGTTGTTGTTTTTTTTTTTTTCCTCTTGCTTTAACTGATTTATTGGCTTTATTTCTAGCAGAAAAGAATATCGTAGACTTAGGAAAATTATGTCAATAAGATCCATATCTGTGGCCAGAATTACATTAGTATTTGAGTGGTATTTTTATTCCTACCACAAAGACCCTCCTAAATTTGCAATTTTTAGCAGTCCTTATAGTGTTAGTTGTGCTGTGTCTTGAAGAAACTCATCTGGTAATCAGCAATTTTACAGATACTGCATAATGCTGAACCCAAGTATGGTCTTAAGAATAAAATGGCTGGTTTACATGCCATGTGTAGTTTTAGGAACATTTAAGATGCTTTTAAAGTAATTACGTATTTAACAGGTCCCTTGTGGGGAGATTTCACCTTGCTAAAATGTATTCTACCATTCATATTTTATAAAACAGCCTGTCTCTAGTTTAAACTTGTTTTTTCAGATTTTTAGACAGAACAATTTTATAAAGACAAAACTGTTGTAATAAATGTGGTGATTGACTTGCTCTTAAATTCACTGACTTTGGACTACAGCACAGCTTCCTTGCTGAGTACTTCTATGTAAATTGTAGTTGGATAATCTGCTAAAGGGAAAACTAGTTTGTGGATTGCTGTGTTCCTTACTGTAGAATAAAAATACTTTTCAGTGTTAATATGATTCAGTTGAAAGTAAATATGTATGTCAACATAGCTGGCTTCAATCAAATTACACTTGGAGAGTAGAAACTAAAAATATTTCTTTTTCACCTTGAACTTTGCATAAATTCTGTAGGTACATAAAAATGAAATATAAATGTGATATTAAAAACTTGAAGGAGCTACTAGAAGCTATAATAATAACATTTTCTGTGAAAGTTGATCTATGGTCATGTCATGATCTAGAAGTGCTGGATTATCTTCCTGTTGATGGAGAAATCAGTATATTACTTTGGTTCTATTATTAATGTTACTTTACTGAAGCATACACTTGAGGCAATGGTTTGTCAGATTCTTACTTGTGTGCTTTTGAAAAAGCTGAAACCACTAAATGCACAAATACATGTGTAGCTTCCCCCTGCTCCTCTGAATTTAGTGATTTGATTGTTCGTAATCTTGATCAAATTGCTTAATTTACAGAAGGCTATTATCAACTATATCGTCATTACTGTGGTAATATACACTTCAGGATACTTTGAATCTATAGGTTTCTTTGTTTGTTCCCTTCTGTACCAAAAAAAAAAAAAATCTAAATTATTCTGATAGTGTCAGTAGCTTTTATCTGTTAACCTTGTGTTGCCTGTGCCTCTCTGCACCTACGGTGAAGTCATGGTTAAAAGTGCAGTCATATGAATTACTGCTTTTCAGATAGTCCCTTGGCAAGCAATGCATGCTTTTTTCTGCGTTTAACCCTTCAAAGCTGAGAGTTCATATTTCTCAACCCAAGTGCAAATGCATGCTGGTATTAAGACATCAGCTCGAGGTAACCCCAGCTGCTGCCAGCAGAGGGTTAAAATCCAGAACTGTTGTTGTACTCAAGAAGCACAGCAGAGATGTCTGGTTTGAAATGCTCTTCATGAAATTATGACTTTCCATCAAACGGGTTCTTGGAAAATCTCAGTTCTAAAACAAAAGTAATAATTTTAACTGATGTGTATAAAAAAGATTTAACAACACACAATAAATTAATCGGGATAAATATTTGTGTAACCATGAACAGCTGAAGTCCACAATATAGGATTATGAAGCGTTTTTACATGAAACAGGTCATTAAACTTACTGTTGCTGTTGAAGGGGAAATAAATAGCTGGTTTGTATTTACAGGTTTAGTTTCATGAATAAACTACTGTATGAGTTTCAGAAGTGTTAGATAAAAGAAGTTTCTGGCATATGTGTTCTTTAATTGAAATCGAAAAAGTGGTTCTCTCTTTTTAAATTGGATGTCTAGACAGGGGACATGCATTTCCTTTTACTGAAGAGATCTGACTATTTTCTAAATCTAGATTAAAAGACATTGCAGGCAGATGAGATGTGAATCAGCTGTTTTGTTAACTAGAAAATTTTAACAGGCATTTTTGTGTTGCATACTTGGTGTACAAAAGCCCCGTTCGTATAAGCCCTTTTCTTCCCGAGCAATAGTACTAAGTTATAGATTTAAAAACAAATTTCTCCTCCTGAAAACAGCCTGTGGCTGGCTTTTTGGGAAGTGTGGATATTTTTTCATGAAGCTATTTAAACCTAATCCTATTTTTTGGTGATGGTTATGTAGATGGATTAGTGTATTTTATGGTGATTAAATCTTGCTCTGGGATTCAAAATCTGGCAGCTGAAGAGGTTTAATTTGGGGCAGTCTACCAACATTTCAGAATTTGAGGGTTTTCTGTATCGTTATTGAATATTTCTTATTGCTTTTGACATAGGCCTCATTCAATGCATTTCATACTATTATTTCAATAGTTAACTGAAGGACAGAGGATTGTTTTGAAAACAGTGAATCATAGTCTAATGTTCTAACATTTGAATGCTCATTATTTTCTAAATATGCCTTTTATCAGCATTCATTATTTTTTATTATTTTAGGAGCAAGACTGATGCAGAATCCCATGCTGATATATTATACAGTGTTTACTTAAATTAACATGCATTGCCATTTTTAAAATATTCCTGGATTATTTAGATTTAGTCTTAAATATCAGCATAAAGCTCTTAAAGCTTTCTGCACACGTGGGAAAAATTAGCACATTCAGGTTGAATTTAAACATTAAAATCTGAAGTTGACTGATTGTTGTAATGCCTTTTGCAGCTTTGCAAAATTTGAATCTTTACAAACATCTCAGCTTGTTCAAAGTTTATCTAATCCTGTCCGTACAAATCTTGTGGTTTTGGCACAAAGGTTATTTAACTTCTAATAACTGTGAAATTACTGTGTTAGTATCAGCTGTAGGCTTTATCCCAAATCCCTATAAGCAGTTAGGTACTTCATGAAATGCTGCAGAAATTGTCTTTCAGGTCAAGTAATTGTGGAGATGTAAAATGTCCATGATTTCTGCACAAACCCCTCACTCCAGATCTCTTGAGGGAAGATAAAATGGAAAGTTGATCTTACAAGCTATTTTTTTCCCAAAGTTTTAATTATGTGGATATTGACATAGATACTTGCTACAAGGAAATGTATAAATGTCAGTGCTTGGGGAATATATATTTTAAACTGCATTGGCTCAGGATGTTGATGATATTTGGAACGGTCCAGATTGAAAATATAGAAATACATGTTTTCTAGCTTTAGGAAAAAGCCATTCTTCAACATTGTATTAAGCCTTAATCCTCAAACATAATAAAGATGCTTTCCTCCTATTGAAACACAGCATAAAGCAGTTAAATAGCTTGGTGGTTTTTGTACTGAGGGTTTTCATCCCAGGATTAGATATCTGTATCATGGGATGATATGACTTTTCCAAATTAGTAACCTTAGATTATGATGCAAGTAGAGACATTTTGAAGAATTTCACTACTGTAAATCAAGTTTGTGAAATGCTTTTGGAAGCTATGGGGATAGGGCTAGATATTTTGAGACTGAAAGGTGTCTGGAACTGCCCTCAAGCCCACTCAAAGAACTGTCCCTGGTTTTTAACTGTTGTTCACTTACCAGCTTCCAAGCCACTTGAGAGAAAAGCGTTCTTAGATTGAGCTGATTATTCTGTTCTATTCAGTTGTGTGCTTTAAGCCAATTATTGCAGCTTCCTATTGTGTCTCATCTTGCCGTACCAACCCTAATTTCCTTTTGCTGGAGAAATTGAGAAACTGGGAAATTCGTAGGTTGTAGGAAGTTTTCTGGTAAGGGAGAGAGGGAAGTGGGCAAAATTAAGATGATGGTAGGAAATGGGTGTTAGAGCATCTTTGTATTTTTGCTGTGGTTAGCTGCATTCCATCTTTCTCGAGACTATTAAGGAACTAGAAGATTAGTACTTGTGGTTTCATGACTTCAGTAAAGGATAGAGTGGGAAACAATTAAGGCAGTAAGCAAATAAATCATGGTTTTTACTCTTCTGTCAACCATAGTATGGGTGTTTTAGTGAAGTATCTGGTGTGCCATATCCCAAAAATGTTACTTATTGGTATTTTCCTAATGTCTGTGAAAAGACTATACAGCTGGTTAAGGCCTTGTAAATCCTCTCCATTACTTTGAAACTTTTGGGGCTGGTGGAAAGGCTGTAGCTTGTTGGTACTGTGTTGAGATTCACTTTTATTTATTTGTCTAGAAATGGTGTGTGTTTTGTTCTGCCAGGATTTTGTCTAATGGTTTTTCCTGGTTTTTGAGGCTTGGAACTCATTTTTAAAGTTTGTAGGTAGCATGTTGGTATTTCTTTGTACTCTATATGTAGTATATCTGCAGAAAACATTTACGAACAATATGAGTGGTATATAGTGGTAAACAAGGATCTAAAATATCTCTAAGTGTGTGAGATATTAAGTTTGTTGTGGTTTGTTTTGGGTTTTTTTTAACTCTTAAAAGCTACTTTTCTTTCAGTGGTGCCAGAAGAGGCAACAATGGATAACTATAATTATTCCACAGAGGATCTCTTGAAGTAATGATTACGGTAAAGTGGTAAGAAGATTACATTACCACTGGCCATACAATGCTCACTTTGTATAAAAAACAGCTATATGTTTTGGTACTGTCTTAGGGTTTAGAAGTGGGGAAAAAAAAAAATCACTGTGGAATAGAATGGGTTGATACATAAGGGCTGACCTGCGGTAACCAGTGCTGTGCCTGCCCTGGCAGTAACTTTGGTTGTCCTATGTATGCAGGGAGTTGGGAGAGTTAGTATTCCATGTATTCCATAGATTCACTAATGCCTAAAGATCCTCTGCAGTAAAAATGCTTTCCTTTTTATCTGAGGCCTCAGAAGATCCACACTTCTCTTCTGGCTTTGCCTCACTTTTTGTTAAGTTACATTAATCCAAAAATTTAACAATTTCAGAGCAAACCTGGGATTGTAGAACTTTGTTTTGAAGATAGTGCGTGAAAATTTATGAAAACGCTTGCATGTGAAAATATTTTACAGTCTTCAGAAAATGTTCTTCACCTTCTTTTGGAGAGGAATTTATTATTGCTGAACGTTTTCCCAGCTGATATAATATGCCACACTTGTCTCATCCATGAGGAGTTCTCTGTGCACAGCCTAAATGTGGTTTTTAAGAACTTGCATAGCAGGTTGCTTTGTAAGGAGCTGTTGGCTGGAATAACCAAGTTGCTTAGAAAAAGGGGATTGACGCGAGCAGTTGGCTGGTCTTATGAAGCCGAACTTCCAAAATTCATGTTTTTCTCACTAAAGGGAGTACTGCTTCATGAGCATGCTCTAGTAGCACATCTTATGTGCTGTTTTCTTGCCTGCATTTGGACAGACCCAGCGAGACTCAACAGCGGCTGTCCCCTGGTGCGTGGCGCTGTAATGCGGCAAACGTGCCACAAGGTGGCTCAACAATATAGCACCTCGGGCACTCAAAAACTCCTCCGCTTCCCACCGCAGTATTTCGCTACGGGTTAGCACCGATGTGAAAACACTTGGAGTGCGTAGCGCTGCAACCTGCTGTATCGCTTTTCGAGGAATACATAAGTTACTTCCGTGCATCACTGCGTGGTCTGTGTTGCACAAGTGTAGAGGCAGCAAGTTGTCCTCCGCGTGTGTTTGTGTAGTGTGGTGGATTTGTATTTTGGTCAGACTTTTTGGAATTGATTCATCTTAGGGTGATTTGTTACTCACTTTTGAAGCTTTAATTGAAACTTCATTCTTAAACCCTCCAAAGTAGAGCCTGGCTTACTGTTTGTAGGGAGAGACAATGGAAATAATTTTTATGGCACTGAAAGGTGAACTCTTTCCAAAAAAGTTAAAATAAAAATGGCCATGCAGCTGCAGAAGAAACATGATATTTGGGATCCTTATCTCTTTAATATGCCTGGGATCAAAGAGTAACTATAAAAGTGTCACCTTGTTTTGAAATAAAAATGGGAAGTTCTCAGAGAACAAGATGATCTTCCAGCCCACACAATTTCCATTTTAACCTAGTAAAACCTATTTTTAATTCTAGCTTGGATACTAGTAGGAATGCTAAAACAGAAGTAGCAGCACTGCCTGAGCTACAGAATGGATGCAGGTTCATCTCCTGTTGATAATGGCTAATGCTTTTTAATAGTGCTATCGTGGGTCAGGAGGAGAAAGGTTTGCCACCAAGGTGAGGAAGAAAGGATGCTGAAGATAAAGGAAAAAAATGAACATTTGTAGTATTAAGATGCATATCTTATGGATCTTTTGAAAATACAGACGTATGATGGGGGGTCCTGGGTTTCATTATCTCTCCTGCTTCTTCATGTTGTGACTACATCTTGTCAGCACATAAGTAGTAAGTACATGATGGTCTGACTTTTACCAGCTGCTGATATTTCTGGTACTGGGGATGCAGTCCAGAACTAGCTAAAAAAGATTGGTGTCATACAATTATCCCTTAAACTGTTCTGATCCATAGTGAGTTGTTTAGGCTTCACAGCTGGTAGAAAATTAACATTTTTCAAGTAGCTGTGGAAAATAATTATATCTTATATTGACTACCATATTAGGGACTAAACTCTTGATTAAAATTGACAAGAGAGAAGGCATCCTGAAAGACTGTCTGTTATTCTGTTTTAAGATGATGATGGTCATGTTTCACAGATCACGCTGACATGCCGTGCTTAGGAGTGGAGTCAGGAACAAGCATTTACTAATCTTCTTTAATTTCTGGTACTGAACGCACATGTACTGTATATCTGGAGTTCATCCAGCAATGGTGAGAAGTATTCTTAAATACAAGTCTTCCTACTGTAGTCAGGATTTAAGTATGATGAAGTTCAACCAAATATTCTAGTTCAGTTTTGTGTCTGGAAAGAAATAATAAAGTTTTTGAACTTTGAAAATATCAAAAAATACAGTGAGTACTGCAGAGCAGGCCAGCAGAATTCATGCAGGCCTGTACCAGCTTGCTGGCAAGTAGCTGCATTATAGGTAGCCTGGCAGCTCAGGGTGGTTGAGGACAGCAGTCCCTTGTGGAGTGTGTTATACAGTTGTCTTTCCTCCCATCAGAAAGGTTTTGTCCAGGACAATGCCTGCATTTGAAAAATGGTTCTGGTGGCTCAGCTGAATGCCGTTTGTACAAACTGCTCTGGCACTGATGTTGTGATGGTCAAGAAACTGTAAGCTGTGAGCAGTTTTGTAGAACTGAAGCCTTTGAGGTGGGACTTGTTTGGTTAAACATACATGTTTGCCCTTGTAACAGACTACTTAAAAGATCTCCTTTTTGATATCAGTGTTAAGGGTGGATCCAGGACACTTAGTGCTACCTCAGGAAGGGAAGTTTGGTGAATACCAGACTGTACTACAGCTGCTTTGTTCTGAGATATTTCTTTCCTGAATTAGCAGGGGTTTTTTTTCTTTCACAGCTCTGAGCTCTTGAATGTCCTCTATGTGGCATACTGACTAAAGGATCTCTGCTGGAAGCAGGACCATGGGAAATGCTGTGTCTAGACTAAATCTCAGCTCTTCTTCCTCTGACCTGGCCAGTTTCACCCAGCCCAAACCTGTAATGGAGATAGTGGTGGGACAGTTAAAACTGTTCTAGATGCTCACTCAAGCCAAGGAAAGTCAAGGCTTCTTACCCCCGTGTAACCATGTTTGTCCCACAAATGAGTGGGTCTTGTGTTATTTGCCCAGACAAGGGCAAAATACGGACTCTAATGGGGGTAAAGAGAAGGTGACTCACTGTAAGTTTACAAACTGGGCAAGGAGCTTCAGCTGAAACATATGAATGCTAAATAGTTTTATATTTGAGTCTGATATGGCAGAAAGCATTTCCTTCCCCACCCCTCCAAAATGAAGTCCCTTAAGCTGAAAATTGCTTGGCAATGCTAATGGTTACGCATCCAACGAAGCCACAAATTGCTGTTCCTTCCTATTACAATACCTAACAGCAGACTCTAATATAGCTTTACTCAATGTAACGTAAGTGAAAAAGTCATCCTTCTCTTCTACTCACTCCCCTCTATTTCTTTTTTTTTTTTTGCTCTTGTTTAGTAGCCAGTATTACCTCTACATAAAACCCTTGAACAAACACCTGCTAGTCAGGCTACTTGAAATACATTACAGCACTGGGTGAGAACATTAATGATGTTAATGTATCACTTTAATTCCTTGATTTGCAGTGTTTAACATACTCCATAGTCATTACTTAGAGATTTTGGATTCAGAACAGATTTGGGGCTTTGATACCAATAAGGAGACTTATTTGCTTTCAGTGAACAGATTTTTTTTTTTTCTAAGAAAAAGTCACAGAATCAAAACCTACAACTTCAAACAACAAATAGTTTAAAAATTCCTAACTTGTAAACATGCCAGAATATACCCCTGAAGGCCACTGGAGATTTTTGTGCACTTTATGGAGAAATGCCCTGCATCAGTGAGTGCACAGTATCAATCTCCTTTGGTGCCTTGATTGTGCTTTGATTGCAAGTGAAAACATGCTTTTATTGTCACAAGGCATACATCTATTTTTATTTGTGCTATCGGTGTTTTTTTTTGTGATAAGATATGTATGTGTGTAAATGTTTGGGCATATATATATATACACACTCATAGATTATTTAATTTCTTTGTTTAATGAAGCAAAAACTGGAATGTATGAGGGCCAGGATGGTGGTAGGGTTTATAAGGTGTGCCTAGTTTGTATGCCAACTCCTGGAATGAGAAAGGAAATGCTTGAAGTTGTCTGGCAAACATTATAAAATTACTACAGTTTTTTTCTTAACCACAGAGCCTTGTACTTGTTTTCTGTGTTATAATTGCCTTTTTCTTTCTCTGTTTTGTTAGAGAAAGTAAAAAAATGCATCTCATGTACAGGCAACTGCTTAATCATAACTTCCTGCCTTGTTATGGAAGCCTGCCTCTAGTGAAATCACTTTTTTCTTTTGTTTTCTTAGATTGAAGACCAAGAAAGGTGGCAGGAATGGTTGGAATCTACTTTTTTCTAAGGGTGAAGTTGTCCTGTTTTGGGTTTTAGTTTATTCTGTGTTAGATCTGACTTTTTATAGCTCCTAAAAAGTTTTGATAGCTTCAAATCTCATCTGAGTGTGGTATGTTCTTTCGCAGTTATGCAGGAAGGAATATTTTTCCAGCCTCTACTCTGTCTGCTGAAGCAGAACAAGTCTTTTGGCAAAAGGAGAAAGGAAAAACTGGCATTGAAAGAGCCAGTATGAAAATTATGACTTGAAAAGATGCTGTAGGAAAACCTGGAGTGAGGGAGGGAATGGGTATTCCCCTTCCCCTCCTACAAGGAAACATTCACTGTTTATTTAATAGTAAAGGTGTTTCTCATTTCAAATAAGCAGGTTAACAGTAGTGCCCTGGTAGGAAAATCTAGCTGAATCACATGTTGTGCTTCTGTTTTGTACACTATAAACTTGTATCACCACTATAATGTGTCTATAGTCAAGTAATTGATGTCTGTAATCATCTTGCTGGAGTACAAGGTCTCCCTACAAATTAACTTGTTTCCATGTTCCCTGAGAAGTATTTATCACTCAATATTTATGATGTATGATCTGATACAGTAGAGAGTTATTTTGTGTTATATCATCTTTTTCTAGCTAAGCAGATAGTACTCTGAACTTGTGCTCTTCTACTTGAGTGTGTTTAAAATACAGGCAAGTGTTTGTGCCTGCAGGATCAGGTGGTTCTGTCTGGTCTCTGAAGAAAAATTAAACATACTTTGCTTTTTCAAAACAATGATGCTATAGGTGTGTTAACCTTACAAAAATGTTTTGCTTTACTGTTCCTTTGTTGTAAGGTACCCAAAAAAATTAAATTATATGGCAAGTACAGATTTCTGTGCCACAAACTAGAAATAACCAAACCTAAGGTTTGACAAGGGTAGGTTGGTTGATTTTGTCTTGGGTTTGTGTTTTTTTGGGGTTCTTTTCTGTTTTGGTTTGGGATTTTTTTATTTTTCATTTTTTTTGTTTGTTTGTTTTTAATGAAATGTTGAAACTAAAATAACTTTTATGCATTTTTCTGCATACTCTTTGGTCACCAATTTCATTAAGGTTTGAGTCCAGCTTTGAAATGCTAGCTGGGGCCCTGACACATCTTGCATGTGACACTCCACTTACAAATACCATGTGTCTTTGTATTTGTGCTTTTTCATTCTTGGAAGAAAGGGTAAATAGTAAAATATGAGAAATCATATAACTTTGACAGTTTACCTTAAAACTTGTAATCCTACTTGATTGACTTGGAATAAAAAAATAAAAATCCTATTGATATTAGGAGATTGGTATTTTACAGTTCTTTGGGGTTTTTTTGTCAGTGTGGACTTTGTTAGCATGTCTTTTGTGTGGTTGAGACATGAAGCAGTATCAAATGGGTGTTGATTTTGCTCTTTTTAACTGAGTTCCTCTACAAGGAATTATCATATGGAAATATATTTATAAGGATAGTTCTGGGATCTGTTATTGGTATCTAGATATCATTTTAGATCTGTATTCACGTAACACATTCTGACTAGGGAAGGATAGGAATTACAGGTTTGAACACTTATGCATGTGGAGGGAAAGGAGGGCATTCATAGCAATTAAAGAAGTTCTGTAATGACTTTATTCCTGTAGGAACTGGAAAACAGTCTTCTACTTTGCTTTAGGTAAAGCTATGGGGAAAGGTTTTCTTTCGTGTTGCAGCACCAGAGAATGGTGTAACGTTGGGTGAGTTTTGCTGATGCCGCTGATAATCCTTGTAGTTGTCTGAAGCTGTGAGTGAGGCCTAAGAGTTGTGTGGATACTTTGGGTCTTACCATCGTGGGAATAATTTGGGGAAATACACTTGTGTTAAGAAATGAGAAGAAGGAAGGGAAGGACGGTGCAAGCTAGATATTTTTGTATGCCCTTGCAGAGTTGGTGTTCATGATGCAATGACCTGCCATTTGAGACAACTTGAATCTGTGACCTATGTGGCTTCTTCTCTTCTTTTTGTGCAGCAACATGGTTTCAGCTGCTTTAGAGTTCTCTAACTTAGAAACAAAAATGCAACTTTCACTAACATTCAGGGTTTCTAAGGATAGCCTCCCAAATTTCTTTGCAATTATGACCCATCTTTCACTGACTTTTAACCAACTGGCCAGCCTCTCTCTTGATTTTTTTTCTCCTTTCATTCTTTCAGTTTTGTAAAGTGGGTCAGTTCCCTGGTGCTCCTTTGGATGCCTTTTGACTTACTCAGCCCATGCAGTTTTGAAGGGCCAACTCTTGGGCTGTGTGTTACGTGTTGTAACTCTTCTTCAGACGAAACTTCACTTGCATTATGGCTTGCAGAAAAGAATCAACAGCACAGGATAAACTTACCTGCTCCCATCTCTCCCAAGTACCTATTCAAACTTTAGGGTTTCTATGCTTATTATGACAGTTGTCTTTGCCCATTGGTGCTGGATGAGGATTAGCAACTTCTTAAATAATACCTTGAGTAGACCTGTTACTGGGGGGGGGGAAATTTTCCTTGTTTTCTAATTTGAGTTGACAATTGAGTCTGATTCCTTCCCACCTGACCTCATTCAGTGAGAAAAGCAAAATATTTGCTTCCTATCACAAACCCAAACACTGCCACTTCGGCCCCTTCTTCTCTAGTGGATTTGAGCTGTAGTTCTCTACTACCTTCCTCCTGGACTGACTCATTCCCAATCCTCATCATCTTGCAGAGTGCCATGTTGGAAACTGCTGCCTGAAAAGATGAGATGGAAAGTGTAAGCTACAGTAAAATTAAATGCTGTCACATAGCAGGGCTAGCTGTTCTTTTATAAAGTAACTACGTAAACCAGTAATTAAGGTTGAAAATAATACAGATTTTATGAAGTCCTTTTACCTGACAGTCTTTCTGGGGATTTGCTGTCTAACTGTTTAAAGTCTGTACTGATCTACAAAATCTGATACTGCTGACTATGAGTCACTGAAGAACTGGTTGTTTCTGTTTTGGAGCATTCTTGGTGTTGCATTGTAACTGAAACTCCAGTCACTCAAAAGTGAAGTGTTTCAGCTTTCATATTGAATATAAATGCTTTTAAAATAAGCTGTTAATCTCCTGATGTATTTGAGAATAGTAGTTCTGGCATTACTGTTCTGTGAAGACTGTTATATAATTGTATATTAATATTACTCTTCTTTATTAGATGGGTGTGCTTCCTTCTCTCTAGCATCTCCATCTTGGTGAAAACTTAACTAGCAATTTTTATGTTAATCTTTTATCAAGACGTGGGATCAGTAGTCTCAGAAACAATCCCTTTCTTTTTCAAACATGTATTCTTTCATCTAGAGATTAGAAACTTAATTTGGTACATATATTCCATTAGTAAGACTCAAGTTTCCTTATTAATTTTTTTTTTTTTTTGCCTTGCAAGGCATAGTTACGTTTAAACTTCCACCTAAAGCTGTGTCTACGATCTCCATTTAGTCTCCTGGAAGCTATTTTCTGGAATCTGCTGCTGAGTGTTTTTTTTAATATTCTTAGCATACACCTTCAAAGCATTCTGATAGTTTAACTATATTTCATCAAGATAAACTAGTAGTTTAGCAGATTAAGAGTTATGCCAGTGCTGGCTTCCACTTCTGGTATTCAAACAATGGCTACTGTGAGTTGTGGCTTTTTTCTCCTCTCTTTTTATTCCAATTCCAATGGGGAGATATGCTTTATGCTATTCAGAGAATGATTAGAATAATTAGGATTAGCAATGTGGAAGTGATTTGCAGGCTTATGTTCTCAAATGGTTCAATAGTAGACTCACTGGAAGAAAATGATTCTCATTCTACCTTCTTTGCAGGATATCCCAGCTCACTTCAGCCAGTAAATGTTTTAATATTTATTGTGCCTTCATTAACCTATAACTGCTGAAAGTTTTGCTCTGATAATAAAGTTTGAAGCTACTGTGAAGTAGGCTTAAAGGGGAAAAAAAAAACCCTAACAGTTTTGTGGAACCTTTTGCATGGCAGCAGGCATAAAATTACACTCTTTTCTGAAGTTAAAAGGTACTATTAAGTGATAACATTTAATAATAATTATGCTGATTAATAAGCTAATTATCTTCTCTCAACATTAGTTTTTTTTGAACATACCAAGCTTTGTCTGAAGGGAAGAACAATCTGGAGGAAGAAAGTTGGATGGTATGAGAACCTCCAGTATGTGAACCTTGGTAACCTCAGAAGAATAGTGAGGAATCAGCCACCTCCGTGGTGGAATAGCATGACCTGGTTATGTTTGTGTTAGCTAAATTAATGCAACAGCCTGATATTCAACTTCTTAAATAACTTATGGCAAGGCCTGTAATGTCAAAAACAAAAGAAAAAGTGGCAATCCCCGCACTTGCAAAGACCCAGAAATTCATATTGGAGAATAAAAACAGGTTGTATTTTTAAGGTAGCAGCTACAGTTGTTGGACAACTTCAGGCTATTCACTCTTCAAACGATTAGCAAGTGCCTTTCATTCTCAAGGGAATTTTTTGAGCACCCCTTTATTGAAAAAAGCATTTCCTTCTAGCATTTACTTCTGCCACAGTGGCTCTACATTTCAACGTAACTATATTCTTCCCACCTCATCCAGTATGGAAACTGAAATTTAACGTATGGTTTTCTTGGCTTATTCTGAGCAATCTCTAGCTGCCTTTGAAGGAACCAAACCTGGGATTTTAGGACTTTTTTAGCCTTCTCCCAGGCATGGCTAGCTTTTTCTTATTTTTACCCTCTGTTTCTCATGTTCACCTTAATTTCCTAAGAATCAGAGTTGGTGCTGTGTTCCCCTTTTTTGCAACCTTTAAGCACAGGGGAGGGTCACAGAACTCCTAGGGTTTCCATTTTTGGCCTCACAGAGGACATGGAAGAAGGAAACTGAACTTGATGTGTGGTGTACGGTGAAAAAAATTATACCTTTTTTTCTCTATCCTCTTGGATTCTTTTTCATATTCTCTCTGCATTCGTGCACTCTCAGTTGCTATTTCAGTATCAGCTTTGGGACAGATTAATAAATTTAATTTGAACACTGAAACTCCAAATTGTACAGTAACATTTGCTTCTTCAGCATTGAGTCCCTGTCACTCTTCTTTGAATCTTACTCCTTCCACGGGGGAAAGGGTAGGTTCTTTTTCACCTTGGAGGCTATAAAATATAAAATTATTTCACCCAATATTATTGTAGGTAATAAGCAGAAAAGTTTAACTACAGTGTATGGGACAATGAGTGCTTTGAGCAATATTTATTGTCAATACACTTGAAGATACTTTTAGAAGATAGTCTCTGAATTTGATGTTTATTTGCAACGTGCTAAAAGAACGTCATAAAATGTATGTTCTGAATAATGTATGTAAGGGCCAAGTAATGACAGATCATCAATTTTGTCTGCAAGTGCAACCTGATATCAGGTCTATGTACTTTCTTGTGCTTTAGTTATATAGAAGATTTACAGGGTTCAAGTGAATTGTAAGAATACTAGATGACCTGTTGTTTAGAGGAAAACCAAAAAAAGAGATTTACTTGAAAATACAGATGTCTATGCTATACATACACTAATTACCTGAATGTAGGCTATATTCTAAAGATGATAGTGCAGATGGTTGAAAGAACTGTAAGTTTTCTTTCAGGAACTATAGGAGGATATTATACTTAGGTGATCCTAATCAGTAATCTAAATTGAATGCTTAGAAAAAAATAGATCTGGCATCCCTTGCCAAGAGGTGGTGTGATTGGCAGCTTCTGTGTGTTAACCTTCAATCTCGTTTACAGGGAGATTAAATGCCATTATAACTTTTTCTCTAAATGAAATCTCTAAATGCAGAAGGCTCCAGTGATGTCATCTGAAGTCTGGGGCTGGAGACCTCTTTTTGTGCTGATGCTGCTTTTTGGCTTCCCAAAACCTGAAAGCTTTGTGGGAGTGATATGGCTGCCACTTTTGTGAATGGGTCCTAGATGCATAGGATGGACTCATTGGGGCAGTACAGAACCTGATTAAAACACCCCAAAAGTGAAGAGAAATATGTACTGAAGCTTGTAGTTTGGGGAATAAGGTTGAAAGTGAAATCTGGAAATGCAGAAATTCCCTGCTTCGTTGCTGTAACCTCCTTCCAGGGAAAACTAGCAGTTTTCAGATACTTCTGATACCTTTGGATTAAAAAGGGATGGCTAGGAACTTTTCTTAAGGATAGATTGTCCCAGAGGTGGTATTTTAATTGAAAAACCAGTGGTATTGCATAGGGTTTTCTTAGTTAAAAAAGGCAAACAAACCTCACACAACCAAATCCCAGACCCTTTTTACTGTGAGAGACCAGTCTCTGCCGTCAGTCTGGGTTCACGTAGGTGGGAATGTCAGTCAGTCTTCTGTAGGAATTGTGGAAACAATAGGCTTCTTTTAAATGCTGAGGAATTGTTTTCCAGAGACATCCAGAAGGAGCTGTGGGCTCCTTCTCATTGGTTTCTAATGCAAGCCGTCCGCCCAGCTTTTAATTGGTGTCAGCTACAAACTGTGGAAATTGTGCTCTCTTTGTAACCAATTCAGTGCTTTTATTTACTTCATTCATTCCCAAATCAGTGAACAGGTTTTGCACCAGGTTAGATCTCCTTTGCTCCTCTAGTTTTCCTGCCCCATGCTGTAATTGGAGCAGAACCATGTTGAGGTTTTCAGACCTGTTTTGCTGTGCAAGTTGGATTTTTTTATATGTATATATATGCCAGCAGAACCACACATTTAAAAAAGATGAGTGTAATCAGCTTGCAGCAAAATCTCAGTTTTTCAGTTGGAGTGGAGGAAGAGGGAGTTAGTCTGGTTTCTCCAACATCTGTTGTGTATTTTATATTTGCAGGTGTGAGAAGATGTCTACAAGAGAGTGGCTTAGCTGATGTCATTATTTTAAAGTGATTTTTTTATTAAAGTGAGTGTTAATTTACAGCTGAACTTTGACTTGCACATTGTTTTTCTGTAATTTCAAACAGTGACTGAAAGATTGTTATATTGTGCCAAAACCAAAAGTGTCACATCAAGTTGTAGCCAAATGCTTTCTGCTCTGGGGACACGTTAGTGAAGAATTGCCGTTTCTTTTTCAGCCTGGGATCTACCACTGGTGAAGGAAAGAAGCTTAAAATTAAAATAACAAACACAAAAACTGAAACAAACAAACAAGAACTCAAATGCTTTTCAGATGAGGTGAAGGAAGCGATTGCTGGTTGACTACCTGCAGATGAATCATCATGTTGGTGAATTGTTCTATTAATCCTGAGCATAAAGATGGGAACTAATTGTAGAACAGTATGAAGGCGACTGGTTAAATTGGAATCTTGAAGAAAATTTCTCTGCTTTCAGAATAGAACAATGTGTCCTTCATGTGCATCTTTAAAATGAGAACACGTGTTTTTAATGCAGTGGATTATCTGGGAAATGTTCTAGGGCGTCTGTGATCTGACATCAGTTCTGAAGTGTGTCTTAGATAAGTTTTGTCAAGTCTATTCAAGTTTTAAAATAGACTAATGACTTCAGGTGTCTTGATGATAGCCTTGCGTGAAGGTACTTGCAGCCGCTGCTACGGATCTGTTAAACTGTGTGGTGCTCTGAATCTTGATAGTGTCTATGATAACCAAGGCTGTGCACTCGTGGTGTTGATATTTTTACTTCTAGGCTATTTCAAAGGTGAAACCTTATATCTATATGAACAACTTGACTTGCCCTGGTGCCGAAGGATTCAGTGTTATTCTGGCATTACATTATACTTTGAAATACAAAGAAAAGATTTAATTACTTTATCTGAAAGTAATTTTTTTTTGTTTCTTGGAGTATTAACCTCCTGTGAATAAGTCTTTGGTCTTAAGACTCCCTCTAATCTGGAGGATTGTATTCCCTCAGCTAGAGGGGGAAAACATGTTTTAATTATCCTGAACAAAATTTTTCTAAGGAAGTACAAAGTAGTGCCCTCATGTTAGCTAACACTGCTGGTGAGCATTGAAGAATTACTTCAGTGTGAAGGATTATATTTGTGATACACTGTATGGTTCTTAACTAGTTCTTGGGTTTGGGGGATAAAAGCCTTTTTGTATGCTTTTAAAAATCACAGTATAGGTCCCCTTCCTTTTTTCCTTCCATTTTGTCTCTTTTCGGGTTGTGCTTTTCATGAGTGTGAAGGCCAGTACTCTTCAGAGATCCCACCAATTTTTACCAACCATACAAGTTGTCCAGATGAGTGGATGCTCCATCTTTGGAAGCGTTCAAGGCCAGGCTGGATGGGACTTTGAGCAACCAGGTCTAGTGGAAGGTGTCCCTGCCCCTGGCAAGAGGATTGGAACTAGATGATCTTTAAGGTCCCTTTCAGCCTAAACCGTTTTATGAAATTGTGCAATGTACAGAAAGTAAAATGAAGCTGAATAGTTCACACTATAACATTTTCTCCCCCAATATTTCCCTATAAAATATTTCACAGCTCTTTCTATGCACACAAAATATGGCACTCTGAAGCTTGGAGAATTAGAACAATTCTAAGAATAAGGCATTTTCCTCTTCAGTATCTAGCATAGTTGTATTTCTCTCTATTCCCTCTCCCTTTTAAGCCATAACTTGCAGAATTTTTATGTGTGATAAGCAAGGTCCTTAACAACTTTATTTTTACTGGCAGAAGAAACATAGCACATAGGGGCATATATAGCAATAGAGCTATATAAATTCTAGCTGGCTTATTTTAATAAAGTATTCCCAATTCCTGAGTATTGGCAATTTGCTCATAAGAGAGTTAAAAATAAGCTTCTTCTCTTAAGAAATAATGATGAAAATCCTCCAGAAATGTTGCAATATTCCAACGTTGGCTTGAACTCTGGATGGAGAAAAGAAGTGGGAGGATTGCTCTAGACAGCAAGCTTTATTTTTTAGCCCAGTTATTGTGTGTGTCTGGTGATATCAAGAGGAAATAACTTTATAAGGGAGAAGGCCTGAGAAAGAAGTGATGAGATGCAATAGAATGTCTTGCCAGCTGTTCCACAATGTACTCAATGGTTGTTGACAGGGAAGCTGAAGATTTCTTTCTGAGCCTTTCGGTTGCTATAGTACTGTTCCCTTAGTCTGTTGCCCCAGAGGTCTGTCTTTGTTTCCATCTCTCTATATAAAATGTTATTAATGTCAATAAAAATAATCCATTAAAATTATGAATTAATTGAAAAGGGTTCCACAAAACACTGTCAAGGATCAGTTAACTGAATGAGCCACAGTCAGTGGATCTGATGGAGGCCAGTAAGGCTTGTATTACCTTAATAGCTTCTTCGTTTTTCAGTCAAGCTTCTCCTCTGGATTTCAGCAGATCTGTTCAATTCAAAATGTGTTGATGCAGCCACCACACTGTTTCTATCAATCTTAACATCAATTTGTTCATGCCTGTTCTGTAAAAACATACTTGAATGTGCCACTTAGTAATATTTCTGCAATTAAAAAAATCTTTCCCCTTTTCCTCTTAACAACAGGGTAAGTTTGCCTAGGAATTTCTGCTGGGACTTGTGCTTGTAACCCTGTTTTAATCAGTTTTCATTCCTGATACCTGTTTTCAGGACTGTTTGGATATGTTGCTATAGTATTTTATAAGCAACGTTATGCATAATCATTCATCTTATGCTTTGGCAAAAAAAGCCTTCAAGCCAAGTTTAAGTTGATTGGTTGAGATCAAACACAAATCATGCCAGAGGCAAAAGCCAAGGCCCCACAGGACTGTTCTTTGCATGTTTTAAACTGGGAGGAACAGTGCAACTAAAGCTGTACCTCTTGTTACAACAGCATTTTTAGAGTTTTAGTCCTTTTCAGGAGAATTACCCCAAAATTGTGGAAACTACTTTGCAATTTTTGCTTTAACTGCATGGCATCAGCAGGAGTAATTTGTTTTATTCAGCCTTGTTATGCATTTAAAAGAGAAGAAAGACGATTTCTTTTAGTGTCTTGCACTACTAGTCCAGCCGATTGAATTATAGGAGGCAATTTTTATTAGGATTTTCCTCAAACTATAAATAAACATAAGTGAAGTGAAGAAGTATCTCGTAAAGATGTTCTTACCCTTATTATTAACTTCTAAGATTTTAGGAAAGTATAGATAGTTGGTGTTGAAGAAGATTCTAAAATAGAGTCATAAGATATTTGTGTTCTGTTTGTTTTTCCTGTGGACATCTGGGACAGCCAACTCCTGTGCTGCTTCTTGACCTTCTACGAAGTGTCGTTAGGATCATGGAGCTTCAGCCTGGTGAATTTCTCCCAATTTAAAGTGAAAAGTTAAATATAAATTGAGTGTTTGCAAATCGCTAGCTTCCATGAAAGGGGGAAAGAAGAAGCATGATGCAGTGCAATTATTGTGATTCTGCATCAATGAAGCATAGAACAATTAAGCTGTTGAGGATGTGGGTGATCAAGTGAGGAATATACCTGCTTAGTTCTGTGTGCTCTTGAAGGAAAACTGAATTGTCGTAGGTCAGAAATGCATTTGACCCCATGCACAAAATGTGTGTTCTCAAATGATTCCTGATGTTGTTCAGGAGCTAGTGGTAAGCTTAGCTACTGCTTTTATGTAAATGAACCACTAAGAAGACTGTTTTGTGTACAAGGTTACATAAAATGCTCTTTACTTGACTAGATACAATTGAATGTACCATATATATATTAGCATGAGTGCATGGAGAAAAATATAGCTTGGCATCCTTACAGCATGAAATGCATCAAGAAGGGTGAATTGGTATCTGGCGGCAACGTCTTTGGGGAAATACTTTTGTTTTAAGGAAAGTAGACTAAAATTAAAATGTGACAATAGTTGTGGGGAAAACAGCTTTGACTATCTGAATAGATATGTGCATCAGCTTTCACTGCAGTTGACAGTTTTGCCTTTTCTGCATGTCAGTGTAACAAGCTTATTAACCTTTGTCCTATCCCAGTAATTTTGGAGAAATTTTTCTTACACTTCAGCAGGATAAGCATCCTTCCATTAGAGTTGTTTGCTACCTCCCTGAGACTCCTACTGTTTACCTGCTGAGGCAAACTTTAGTTACCTGATGGCTGAAGTAGTTTGCTAGATTGAGGTTGTCCTACAGAAGTGCATGACAATACTTGGAAATATTTTCTTTGAAGTTTGAACATACCTTCATGTAATCCACTGTCATGAGTAAAATAGAAATATCTGGCAAAAAAAAGGAAGGTTCTACATGTGTAACTAGAACTGTTGAGATCATTAGAATCAAGGAAACTTTTAAAAATGTGTGGGAAAGTTTGTTTCCCTCATGGAGCATCCAAATACATGCAGAATGCTTGAATTGCAACATGTAGGCATTCTGCTGAAAGAAGCAGCTTTGCACTAGCTAGAATCCTTCTAACCTGTCTGTTTGCCAAGTTCTTAGAGAAACAAAGCAATATTGACAAACAAGATGTGTAAACACGAAGCCAGAGTTTTCCTTTGGAATTCTGCCATGGGAGCAGTGTGTGGGTGGCTGGAGATCTGCCTGTGCGTATGGATGGTCTCTCTGTACACAACACATGGCACAGATGACTGCAGCATTAATCACAACTTTGAATGAATGAAACGTAGTGCTGTGTGTCAGGCAGCACAACTGGTCTCTGAGAAGGGAGGGAAGGAAAGGGTGTAGTTGTGATGCCTCAGATCGTGAAGGTTGAGTTTTACCATCATCTCAAAGCAATATGTTGTACTCTTCTTTGTGACTTGTAATAAATTAAACAACTTTCTCCAAAATGCCTGCTGGTGTGATGTCATCTGAACAGAATTTTCTGTGAGAATGGAGTAGAGTAGTTAAGCTGTTTGGTTGTATGCATCTACTGGTTGTAACTCTCTTCAGTGTATTTCCTGATGCCCTAAGTAAATGGAATCAGACCCTGCAGGGTAAGGATGTTCTAAAGGGTACCCTCTAGTATAGTTTGATCAGGGCACAGATCATAAATCAGGTGACTACATAAAAGTCCTGTTATGATGCCTCTTCAAGCTTTTTGAATAACAGATAACCCTCTAAAGGGAAGAATGGGAGGGAAATGGATGATGTCCTTTCTCTTAAAATGAGGCAGAGGAACAAGACAGATGGTTTGATGCAGAGTAGTTTACTTGATGTGGTGATGAACTCATTAAGGGCTGCTCAAATTAGTTTTCCATGTGTGATGTAGTTCAGCATGGAAGCTTGCTTTTTCTGTCAAGTTTGAGCATATTGTAGTGATTCAATGCATAAGCATTTAAAAAAATTCATATGGTATAAGGTGCAATTTCTTGACTTCTGTCTGTTGTCCTTATTTGATGGAAGTGTTGGCTAAGCCCAGGCAAAAGCCAAATGTCAGGTGAACCTGCAAATATGAAGCATGAAGACTATTTTAAATAGCTTTATGGTGGTGTTAATCTGCAATTCTTAACAGCATTAAAAGGAGGACCTGTGTAATTTTAGGAACTGCTTATATATCTGATAATATTCTGATATATATCTGATAATATTCTCCTAGTGTATTGTTCAAAAAAAAGGCTGCTTTGAGTCTCCATGTTTCTGAAAATCAGGCCCTCTTGCACTTTGTCATGTTTACATTGGATATTTAGCAAACCAAGAGTTCTCTTACTGTGCCTGCTATGGAAATTTTAAGTGTTTCTTAAAAAAGGGTAGGAAGTTGCCATTTTCTAGTGCCAGTGATTTTGTAATAAAAAAGTAGATACTGTTTTCTTCACACTGGCCTTTTTGCAAAAACTGCTGTTTGTTCAGTTAAAGAGTACCATTATGTCCCTTGGCAATTAAAGAATTTATGAATTTTAAAGAAGTGATATTGTGATCCTGTGGCGTTTGGCTTTTGGTAGGAATAAATGTAACAGAACAGTTTGCAAAGTTAGTGAGACAGGGAGGTTTCCATAGTATTTCCTGTAGTTTTGAGGGCTCAAAGGGATTCAAACGAACTGCAAAGAAACCTTGAGATTAGAGGAAATCACTATGAATACAACAAAAAAGGATTAAAATGTGTTTTATGTACTCCATCTCTCCATAGCTTGTAAAGTCATTTAAATTCAACTAGGTTCAGGTTTTCTGAAAGAGCAAATGAAAGAAACTTATTTGTAGCAAGGTCTTTAGAGTAATCTGTTTTGATACTTCTTTAGGGCTTCTTTCGGAAAGCTTTAAATAGTTCTTTTGTTTTTGGAGATCTGTGCAAAACTGCATAATTAATTGGAATAAAACTGATGTGTAAATACTTAAACTATACAGTTGCTTCCCCTTGATCTTGTTCTGTCCTGATCTTAACTAGGAAGCTGTTCATGAAAGCTAGCTGGATGAAAGAATTCTTCTGATTACTGCACTTCAAGATAATACAAGGGGTTATTGCTAA
Source organism: Cephalopterus ornatus (assembly GCA_013396775.1). Taxonomy (NCBI): domain Eukaryota; kingdom Metazoa; phylum Chordata; class Aves; order Passeriformes; family Cotingidae; genus Cephalopterus; species Cephalopterus ornatus. The sequence goes on from VZRE01013482.1 coordinate 296,777, forward strand.
CTCAAACTGCAGGTGATCTTTAATACTGTATGAACTGAAGGAATTGGTATTTTGCTGGTGGTTTTATAGTAGTTGTCTATTCCAAATCCTGCTCCTGACAGATAGGATAAGCAAACATGATTGCTCGCTTTCCGTTTTCTACTTCCCCATAGACAAGAACCTTGGCAATTGAAACTGGGTGGATTTTTTCCCCTTTTGAAGCTGACAAGGGAAAGCTGTGAAGTTGGGTACACAAGGCATTGTATAGTATCTGTAAATATAGGGACGACCTTCTGCAACCTTCTCTGAAAAAACACTGCATCCTTTTGCTATCACCCAGATAATCCTTATCCTGCTTGGCTTCTCGCCACCAGGAAGCGCAGTCCATGTGGCATCAGAGCCCTTGATTAGCAAGAGCAGCCAATGTGGAACAGAGGTATCAAGTCTAATGTCCAATTTCAGTCAATCTATACGTCAATGTTTTGAACATGGGTACCTTTGTAATATAGTTAAGCATCTTCACTAACAGTTGTCTTTAGTTACAGAGGAAAGTAGGCACTGTCCGAATTAATACTTCTCATTCAGTAATGCTTTACCACAGAGTGAATGTGTTTATTTACAATTATACTATAGTAGCATATATTGTGTATTTTAAAAAAGCGAATCCTAGGCTGTAAATAAAAAAAAAAAAAAAAAGAAAAACAAAACCAAAAACCAACAAAAACTTTAAAGCATATTTACTGTTGCTTAAAAATATCCAATGAATGTGAAGCTACTTCTAGACATAATAAAAAGATGTTGCAAAACATGGGATTCTGGCAAGTGTTGTCTTTGGGGAAAAACAGTTTAAAGCATTGTATTCCAGTATTTGAAGACCATGTGTCTTTGACTTCACTAATTGTTTCTCTAGATTATTTTTCTGTTAGGACAGTGTTTTGGAAGGCATATGAAGAACTTGTCATATCAGTATTCTTATAATTTTGTATTTTTGGGGTGGGTTTGTTGTTTTTTGGGGTTTTTTTCAATGAATTAAAGTGTAGATTTAGGTAATACATAGATACATAACATTCATCTTTTATGGGGAAGAAGAGCACGTATGTAAACACTAGGGAACACCTCTGAAGAGCTCTCTTGCTAAATTTCTCCTGTTACTGTTTCTTCAGTTTTTCCTGAAGAAAAGATATTACAAATAGCTATGGAAGGAATAAATAAAACTGTAGCACTTCGGTCCAAATACTTATATTTTCTCAAAAGAATTTAGCTTGTCTTTTCTGGGGGATTTTCCTTGTTAGTTTGTTTATTTTGAAATTTCAGTCAGGCATTTCCTTTTAATTTCCATTGCAGAAGTATTAGGAAGTTCATTGCTGTGATAGGTTTTTGGGTTCTTTCAATTCTTTTTTTTATCCCTTCCTGGTGTAAAGAGAAATCTGAGCTGCCTGGAGCTCTAGGATGGTGATGTTCACACTTCGGCTTGCTGATCTCTTTGTCACTTTGTCACTTTGTAACTTTGGAAAGTGTTGGAGGCCACCTTTTAAAGACTTTTGTTATTGAAAATTGGGAAGTTTGAGAACCTTGAAATGAAAAGGTGGAAATTGCATAAACAAACAGCATTCCTGAATAAATTTTTTTACGCTTCAGTAGATGCCGGAACAGTAAAAGCTGGGCTCTGATGATGCTGACTGGAAGAGGCAATACCGAAGAGAGTTGTGACCCCTGGTAGAAGACAATCTGTCTTCTACTAGAACTTCAAGTCCAGAAAGGGAGTGTTTGCTCCCATGATTTGGAGACTACATCACTGCAGAATCAGTGCTTTTCTTCTATTCAAGCAAATATTGCAGCACTGAGAGCTGTTCAAGTTATACCAATCACGCATTCCTAACTGGATTTTCAAATTTCTAACTGCGCAAACTTTAATTTTCTTAAAAGTTGGGTTACTCTGCACTACTTCTTTACTCCAATTGGAACATGCTTACTTTCTGGGTTTGTATTTATCGGTAAATAAACCACATTTCAGACAGGATTGTGATGTCCATATGTAAAGCTGAGTCCAGAAGAATGAATTAAAAAGTTTTTTTCCGGTCTACACTCATTTACCTCTCCTTTACTTGGTTTTGGTCTCATGCAAACAAGATACCACGTGTGATATTTATTTTGTTTTGTCTCAAATAACTGACCTTGCACCCTGTTAGGAAACAATGTCGTGGGTTAAGCTTAAGGTAACAAACTCAGGCGATGAGCAGAAGTGGTAGAAAGCCTGCTTGAGCCATCAGTGTGAGAAGCTGGTGCTGCAATGGTTAAAACAGCTTTAACATCTGCAACTGTATTAGGCTGCTGCAGAAAGAAAAGAAAAAGAAGAACAAGAAAAAAATAAGAAAAGAAAAAATGTAGCTCTGTCTAGGAATGAAATGGGTCCATTATTTCTGGTAGGATGTGTATTAAACTATGGTCATAAGTTCAGGTGGCCTCCCCCAGTTACAATAATAGCCGTGTTACTGCTTTTGTTTTGGTTTTCCTCCATAGGATGTTGAAGGTAAAGGTGGCATGCTAAGATTTCAAATTTTCCTCCTGGTTTCACTTCACAGAATTACTCATTTGCCTTAAACATGAAAGACACAGAATGTCTTCCAAACCCAAAATTTTTGGGCTTTGTTTTTTTACTGTGACAACTCTAAACTTTGAAATTATGAGGTCAAAGTTACTCTTTTGAGGGTGTGGCCTGCAGCTTAGTCCTGGGTTTCCTGGTTTCTTTGGTCTGTGCAACTAGGTTTTGCATATTTGGGTTTCCACTGGGTAGTGTTTGGGATTAATTTGCATTTGCTGCATATTGAGGGGTTTTCCTCTGAGTCAGTGTTAGTCACCTAATGGGGTTATTTGGTTAGTCTGTCTACTGGAGAGTGGATGTATCCAAAATGCTCCTAGCTGCTGCTGATTGGAGCTGCTCTTGCTATTTTGGAAAGGTGAAAGATGATCTGATACCCGTACCTTTCTGAAAGCAGGAGGAAATAGGGATGGGCAAAACAATCAGCTTGTGGGTTTTAAAACTTTTATGTATGTCCCATTACAAACATTATAAGTAGAGGTTTTAATTTTCATGTGGAGTATTGTCCACATGATTTGCATTTCCATGTTTATAGACACATTCTTCCAATCCCTGTGGTTTCACTAGTGAGGCAGAAAAATATAGCTAGGTTTCACTCAAATTTAGAGTTCATAACTGTTTCAGTTTATGTTAGTATACTGCAGTCATCCATATTTGAAGAAAAAAGTAGGGTATTGTGGCTCATAACATGCATTAAGAAAAAGCTTGTTCTTTAAAATCTTCAAAGGCTGTCTTCTGATTCTATTCTTCTTTATAATAATAGTTCTTTGGACATGTCTGAGAACTAGTAGTTATTTCGAGTATTTTAATGTTAGAGCACACAGCCTGAGAGTTTAGGGACATGATTTTTAGGGTTTTTTTCTAAAAAGCTGTCAAGCACCGGACTGTCATTACTGGTAAATTTGTGGTGTGTTTGGAAGTAATGCACTAAGTGCCACAGTTCCCTGCAATCAGGAAAAAAACCTTATACATTCAGTTTGTTGGTGTAACTTGATTTTCCCAAGCTGAGATATTGGGGGGAGGTTTGTGTGATAGATATAAGCTGTTTGATTATCGAATATCATATGTGGTTTAGACTAAAAAATTCAATATATTCAAGTATGAACACTTGAAAAACAAATCAGCAACATCGAGCTGACATACCTTACTGTTGTTGGCTTAAGTTAAGCCAAAATTTAGAACTGTTGTTGCCTGTCCTAATGGTAAGGGGCAAACTTGAATTACAGAAGTTTATTCTGTTTATGTTGGCCTTAGAGTGGTGCAGAGGTTTGTTTTTAGACGAGGTGTCCATGCTGAGGTTCACAGTAGAATAGCGATAAATATTGATTATATGAATAATGTTGTTTTGGATAAAGACAACTGGAGGGATGAAGGAAGAAAAAATGTGTTGTTGTCTATAACTGCAGTTGCAGTTCTTAATATAACTTAATAGTTTAGCAGTGGAATAGTATGTGAGGTCAGATGGAGCTCAGACTAGGAAATAACACGGTGATTCACTTTTCCAAAGCAACTTTACTTTTGCTTTTAAACAACTCTTAAATGAAAAAGAACATAGTAATGTAATTATAATGCTTTTGTTGTTGTTGTTGCAAATGAAAACTTCCTCCTCCTCAATTTTATTTTGTACTGAATTAATGAATTTAAGGAAAACTTCGATTAGGTGAACAATCTTTTAAAACAAAGATTAATTTTTTTTTTAACATTTATTGCCTTTTAACTTTTTCTTTTGACAGCAGGAACAAAAGGACAGTTATATTTCTATTTTTACTTGGCCAGAATACAAATCAAAATAGCAAAATAACTACTGCATTTAGAGGATGACAGCTTTAATAAATCAGTTAAATACTTCAGAGTTTATAATTTTTCCTGTTTTCAGTATGGGGATTTTTTTATGAATGCTTTACCTCAAGTATCACCTTGAAGACTTGAGACAAAGTGCAGCACTGTTCTGTTTATAGTAGCTGCAAGAAATTACTGATTTCCTCTGTAAATCCCTGGAAATAATTAAAAGTATGCATTTTTCAACAAAAATAACACTGTATTACTCGCATTTTTTTTCTTAAGGGAGACTTTTCTGGAGTGCTACAAAGAAATGAATTATTATTATTATGGATTGCTATTAAAATCATTTAGATGTTGCTTTAGGATGGTGTGTATTCCCTGCTCCAAAGGATCTGTCACCATACTTCAGTTTTGTAAGTCTCTGAAATAGCATTGGCTTATAGATACGCAAAAGTTTAAAATTTGATGTAGCAACAATTTATTGTAAGACACTAATGGCACTGGTTCTGCATATATTAATGGAAGTATAGATTATTCGTTGAAACAAGGCTAGGTGAAAATGGTGACAGTGCATTGTTGGTGATATTACCGCAGAAAAAACCTTATACATTGTTTGTTGGTGTTTATTACTGCAGAAAGATGCCCTTAAGAAATAAAACCTGTGTCCTGTGGCTGAAAGTTTGCCTCTTCTCCACCTACTGTTCCTCAAACAGATTAATTGAACCTATCAAAATTTAACTTCAGCAGAGCACACTATAGTTTGTAGTTCAAAAGGAATTCAGAACTAAGAATGACCTTGGTAATTGACACCATCCGTAGTTTAAACTTCCATAAACTCACCTTTGTAGTAATTTCTAAAGGCATAGCACTAGCCTCAGTCAGTTTTGAATTTTATAAATAGAAGCACATTTGGACTTTTCTGTGGTATGTGGAAAATTGTTACACCTTTTTTCCAAAGGTGTAATGAATTTGGAAAACTTAGTATTCTGTGGGGATGTTTCTTTTCAATTGTTTATGTTATTCCCCTGCAATTCAGCACCCTTTCTCCTCAGTAACACGGTCATAATAAACTTCATTTGTCTTTAATTCTTTTTCTCTCCTTCTGAAAAGGCACTCCGTATACTTCTCCTGGAGTTCTAGGAATAGTAATAAAAGAAGCCTATTCCTCCTCCTCTTGGTCTCTTTTCCCATGCTTTTTCATACATCTAGTACTTTCTTCCACTCCTCTTTATTAGCAGAGACAAGCTGTGGGAAAGAGGGAATCCTCTAGATTATGAACAATCAGGTAGGATGTTATCTAGTTCTTGAATTCAGGAGCTGTGTGGAACAGTGTTGGAACTGCCCACATTAAAGGAAGGATGAAGATGTCTTACATTTCAGGTTGCTTTTACAGCCTCCTCTGAATTTGTCAATATAAATCCAAAATGAGGTCATTGCAAGTGGAGTTTCCCTGTGTAAAACAGTGCAAAATAGAGGATATTTGATTGTTAAACAGGCTATTTAGTTCCACTTGTTTTCAGTTTTCTGTATAAATCATCCTATTCTTTGCTCATGGATCAAGTCAAACTTGATGCTGTTTTTATTCCAGATGATTGTGGCAGAGCACTGTCTAACTGGTTTATGTCTCAATTTCTTCACCCCGTTGGAAGAGGTTTTCTTTGATAGTGTGTCAAAGCTTATTGAAGTTCTTGACATAAACTACTGTATTAAATATAAAATATTGCACCCTAAAGTTGTCTTACACTAGTTTATGTGACTGTTTTCTTTTGTCTGGGAATTTTACAGACATGTTGTAAGGCAGCTGCAGTTGGAAACCTGCTGCTGTGTCTTGGAAGCCCACTGAAGTATCATTGCTTGTATCAGCTTTCAAACTACTATTTGGCTGAAGACAGCACAGTGAATCTTTATGTCTGAGATGTTAGTGTGCTGATGAGGAACTGTTTTAATTGAGGTGGCTTATTTAATCAATCTTTTTGAACTGTTTTGATCATTCAAGCTGGTCTGACATATCTGCACAGAGGCAGGTCTCATTGCAATCCTACTTAAAAGGAGTTTGTAGGCAATTTTCTTTTCAGACTGATGTTTTGTCCACAGACAAAACCTGCCTTTGTCATCTGAGATTTTGTTGGTTTGTTATAAACGGAATAGTGTCAGCTGGGTACTTTACACTAGCAAAACTAAGCTCTCAAATGTGACATGTTTAACATAGAATAGCATACTGCCCAGTGGAGGGACACATTAAGTAACCACTCTAGTCTGTATAGACCATGTTTTTTTAGGTTTTGTGTTTGACGTGGGGAGTAGGGTAACTACCCATAGCTACCCCAGTGATCTGCTTGGGGCCTGGGTGTACTAATGCCTTGCTCGTTGCATGTGTTACATAACCTGATCCATTTTGGGTTTTCTCAGTCTTAAGGAGGACATAATGTAGTCTTGGGGTAAAACACTTAGCAAAATAGGATCAAGGTCATTACAAGGATTTCTTGTGAAGACCCTGCCCTCCTGGTCCCCAACTTCACGGGCCATACCAAGTCATGCATTTTGTGCTGGTCTGTTCCTACTCAGATACAAACCTGTAATGAATGTTTGTCATCATGTGGCTCAAATAAAGCAAAATGTGCTAACCATAACAAAAACTGAGGTTTGTTGCTAAACACCTAGTTCCTTTAATATCCCTTTTCTTGTTCAGTGATTACTGAATTTTGAAAGCTCTGTTTGTAGTATAAAAGGAAATTAATAGCTTTGATAATAGAATTTATATGTGTAATGCAGTCTCCTATGGATAAAGGTTTAAATCACTTAACAGAGCTTACTTAATATTATGTCCTCCCTGACCTCATTAGGAAAAGATGGAAACTGTACTGTCCTTACCAGCTACAAACTCTTTGACGCTTTGATCACTATTCTGATTACCATTTGCATTGACAGGCTGCTGTTCTGAAAAGAAAAGGAAGGGAAATGTGAAACCTGGGGGCCACGTGTGATACGGTATCTCAGCGCAGGACAGCATGAATCTGCACTGTGTGAGATTACCAGACAGTAAATCAGCTGTGCTGTTGCTAGAGCCAGAAAGCAGTAGCTTTCACACTTGCTGCCTGTTTCCCACTCATTGTAAAGCCCTGCCCTATCACTTGATAGACCTGGAAAGGAAGCGCAGAGGAAGCAAGTGCCACTGCTGGTTCAAAATGTTCCAGGGTGACTGGAAACTTTGAGCAATGGCCTGGGTGAGAAGAACAAGACCTTATTGACAGGTTTCAATCCTAGTCAAGTCTGTTTCCCATCAGCTTCCTAAGTAATCACAGCCTTTCTTTTTTCATCTCCTTTGCACTCTCTGGGCCGAGTCTTCTACTTTCACGTCCTTTTTTATTTGATTTATTTTTTTTATTTTAGTGGACTGAGCAACCAAGGAGAACTAGGAAGTTTTCCTCTCTCTGCTAAATCCTGGAGGAATTACTCATGAAAAAGATGACAAAAGCATTCAAGATAGCTGTCATGCTCTGTTCCTCCAGATTTTCCATTGAATATTCTTTGAATTTCTCCTTTCAGTAGGGTCTTCTTCTTATCATTTGATGTATAGAAGTACATATGGTTCCAGTGATGCCGTGGCAGTTGTGGTTTGTCATGTTCCCAATTAACGGGTGTCATAGACTGGTGGCTGTTGTTATAGGGCTGTAGCCCTGTAAAATTTCGTGCACGCACACATGTACGTGTAGTGGGAGAAGTATGTAAACCGAGACTTTGTTTCTAGGTTTCAGGTTCTTTTAAACTGTATAAGACTTTATAAAGCATTTATACCATAAAGTAACTAATTTTTTTTTCTAATGCTGGAGTTTTAAACATAGAGCAAGATGCCCCTCATACACTGCACTGTGCCATTTTGCATAGATATACCCAGGGTTTTGCCATCAATGCAGTAAGCAATCTCTACTGGCAACCCTGCTACTCTAAGGTCTCCTAGTGCATCTCAAATTTCTTACTTCGGTTTCTTTTCCTCCTTAGACTCTGTGTGCGACAAAAAATGTTCTTTTAATCTGAGGTAAAAAAAAAAATTCTCTGAAGAAACATACTTTTAAAGGACGACCACGGGGATTTCTCCTTGGTTTTGTGCGTAAATGTCTCTGGGCACGATCATGACAGAGCAGATCCACATAACAGAGTTATAATTCTGTTTACGTAGATGTATGTGGCATCTCAGTGTTTTTATGGTCTTTTTGTAGCAAGCCACTTGGCTCTGATGAAGTACATTTGCATATTAAAGAAACAAGCAATTCAAAAAGTCAGTGAGAAGATGCAGACTTTGGGTATGAGTAATATTCTCTGAGTTGGACGGTGAGAACTCTTGGAGGGGTAAGCTTTGCTGGTTTTGTAATGGTGTGTACACGTTTATAAAGATGATATGACTTACTCTATTTGGTAATCCTGGCAATACTCTTACCAAAAAAATCATCTTATTGCAGGAAAATGTGCACTAGCATGTGTTTTAAGGTATTTGCTTTTGGGGAGTTTATTAACTGAAATTTGACAAGGATGTAAAAGGAAAAAAAAAAAAAAAGAAAATTCCTAAAAATAAATGATCCAAATTATCAACCCTCAATGATACATGAAATGTGAAAATGGCTTGCATTCTGTAACATAAATACAGGGTGTGCTAGGGATGTTTTTGAAAACTCAGTTGCTCAGGCAGGCAGAGTCACTGTTGCCTTCAGAAGCTGTGTGGAAGGACCGCGTGTGCAAGGGAGATGCCAGCATGACACAGTGCTACAGAGACATATTGGTTTGCAGAGTATGCCAAGCTTGCACTACTTTGTTTTTAAATGTTTTTCCTTCCCTATGTCCAAAATAGTTCATATTCAATAACTCTGGTTAGGATATTTTGGAAAGATGTCCCCAGGCACTTCATAGTGGAACTTGGGAAGAAATTCAAGAGACAGGAGTTCTCAACCAGTATTTGTAAGCAAGTTATCTTAAAATATGCTGCTTCTTAATCTAAAATTAACTAAGAAGATTATGTAGTATTTTTAGGTCAGTATATGAATCTGGAGAAATCAAAGTATATGCTTGTTACCCCATCAACTCTCTACAAGGTTTTTTTTCTTCCCTTTTTTGAGATCTTAAGCAGTCCAAATCTTCCAGGCCTATTCAGTGTGTTTCTAACATTTTCCTATGTCTTACTATTCCCAGGATGGATCGTACTTGGCTGAGTTCCTGTTGGAAAAAGGCTACGAGGTGAGTGACTCGGTGACTGGTTGCAGGCTGATGGAGTCATTTGGATGCTGCAGCTCCGTCCGGCTTCCTCTGCTTCTGTCCTTCTCTGTGTATATTTTCCACTCCAGCCCTAGATAACAAATCAAAACTCCAGAGAGGAATGTGCAACATGGCCTGTAATCATGCCAGGTTATTGTACTATTTATCATCTAATGTCCACTGTTGGATTCCCTCTTCTCCTCAGGGTATAGCTGCTTTGCATGTTTCCCGCCAACTCAGATAAGCAGCGACCTGTGTGAGCCAAAACTGTAAGGAATTAGGGAATAATTTATAATGCAATGTACCACATAAATGAATAAGAATCTCTTGTTTGTTCTCTTTTCCCCCCCCTCTCTCTTCACAGTAAAGGCCCTTTTATTTTGGCAGTTATACTTCAGCAATGAAAACGTTGCATTTTGCTTTCTCTGTTTAAAAAGCCAAAAAGAACACCAAACAACAAACCCAAAACAGCCTGTATTTTTGTAGAGTTGCTTTCTACCTTTTCTCTTGGATAGTTATATTCTTGCTTAGCATATGATTTTTACTTACCTTTTCCTTGAAATAAAGAGAGTCTGATTCCTTCTTGCTGCATAATTTTCCCTGGCAAAAATCACCCAGCAAAGCAACAATCACATTGTTGCCATCTGTATGATTTGATGTGTTTGAACTGATGTAGACATAAATGTAAGAATATTTGCCTTTTCAGTCATGAAAGATGCTTCCAAAAGGTGCAAAAATGGAAGGAGTGGGATCATCAAATTCATTTCCTCACAATGTAGTATTCTCTGGGATTTTAGTAAAAGCTAATGCTTGTTCTAATATTTTATTATTTTATTATTACTTCTGTTGTAATACTGCTTCATAGCTTAGTGAGAAGTCTCTTCTCAGCCAATCTGTGCTTTCCATGCTTTTGTACCAGGTTAATCTTGTCTTGCTTATTCCATCCTTTCTCCTGCTTTATTGATTGATTTGCTTATTGATATTGGCTTTTCAGTTACTATTTCTTCATTCCATTTGCGGAAGAGACACATCATTGTGGTTACTTCTGCTACTTTGAAGGCAAAAGCACATACTCTGTCCTAGTCCTCAATGAAGTTGGGAACTGCCAACAGCAAAAAAAAAAAAAAGAAATATAACCCTTTCCACAATAGAAAGGTTACTGTATTTGGGTAGAGTTTTTTTCTTCTGTTCCTCAACTCTCTATGAATTTCTTGGAATTCTTTCCTTAGTTCCCAGATAGAAACCTCTTCTTCTGAAGAACTGAATGCAAGAGTACATGCAATAACTGATTGCCTCCCTAACCAAGATGCTTCATTTACCTTGTTTTGTTGTTGGATTTTTTTTTCATTTCAATCTATTTGAAGATCTGTGCCTGTTGAGAAAAATCCACTGATCTTACATTCTTAACCAGATTAACCAGTTTGCACACATTTTGGCTTGTCACAGAGTTTGCATTTCACCTGTCCCATGCAGACAAAGGTACCTTTCATCAGTATTTTTACAAGTACACTGCTGTCATGGATTAAGCATTTGACAGGTTTTCCTGCTCTTGTATGTGCATACCAGAAAAAGGAGTGGGAGAGAAAAAAAAGAAAAGAAAAAAAAGCAGGGTTCACATGCTTTCTCGTTATTGCTGGATGCAACAGGCTCTCTGGATTTGTCTGTTTGCTGAAACTTTTCAAGTCCTGGGATGATTGCATTTAGCACATCTCGTTGGTCAAATGTTGGAATCACAGTCATTCAGCTGACACAAAACTCTTGCAAGCCTAATCTTTCATCAAGCTTTGAGCTGACAAGATTTGACTTACTGGTTAATCGTTCACATGACCTTGAATTTTAGTGTGATTTCACTCAGAGATAGATAAAGGAGTGCTCAAAAAGTCCCTCATCAGAACCTTAAGCCAAAATCTTTAATTTTGCTAGAAAAATCACAGCATCATTTAGCTTGGAAAAGACCTCTAAGATCATCCAGTCGAACTGCTAATACAACACAGCCAAGTCCATCACCAAACCATGTCGCTAAATGCAAGATCTACATGTCTATTAAATACTTCCAGGGTTGGTGACTCACCTGCTTCTCTGGGCAGCCTGTTCTAGTATTTGGCAACCCTTTCCATGAAGAAATTTTTTCCTAATATTCAGTCTAAACCTCCGCTGTTGTAGAGCTCCTCAGTTAGCTTCCTTTAGAATAACTTGTTGCTTTAAAACTGTGAAGTCTGATATTTTACTCAGCAAACAGTAGTTCATTTGAGTACTCAAAATATTTCCAGAATCTTTTGTAAAAGTGAAGTTATTATGGAAGTGTCTTTTTTTTTTGGATAGTGTTTCTCTGTAAACCTCATGTCTCTATAAATTATCCACACATTCTATAAATAATTATTTTGATATGGGTTTTGACTACATATCTTTGAAAATTTATCTTCATAAATTCATTATGTGATGGAAATTTCTTTTACGGGGCATGCTTCTCAGTGCCTCATTGATCCTCAAAGTGCAAATATTTGAATTGTAGAACATGGTATGTTGTGAGCCTGCAAGAGATTTTATGCAAGGAAATTGGCATCATAAATTTGACTTGCAAGTTGTAAAGATGACTATTGAGCTGTTTTTAGAGATTTTGTCACCAAAATGTCATTCTTAAAGCAGCAAACTGGTCTCAATCTGCAGTTGCATGCACTTCTGTACTCATTTAAATTTTTTGACTTAGGATGGAATGAAGAACGTTTTCTGTGTCAATAACCATAGCTTGTGTTATGTGTAAAATGAAAATCCCCAAACCAAACCAAAACCCTAAACACTGCCTGTTCCTGCAGCTCTGTTCTTGCAGGTACAAGTTAATAGGAAGTGAGAGAGTAAAGTGATGGCCTGACCAAATCAAGTGTAAGGGATCACTTTCAGAAATAGAAGTCAGGAAGAGCTGGAGGACAGTCAGATGCTTAAGCTTGGTTTCACTTGTACAAGCACAACTTCTGCAGCTGATAACCTAAGTTAATATGAATTTTGGCAGCAGGCATCATGGTCCTGCCTTACAGGACAGGAGGAAACAGGGTCAGTGTTTGAATTTTTTCTCTAATGTATTAGACACAAATAATCTTTTCTTTAGTGTTAGTCAGAACTAGTGGGGCTTTTTTTCCCACCAACTTATTTATTGTGGCTGCTTAAAGGAAATTCCCAACCTGGGTTTCAGCCTCAGGCTTGTCTGTGTGTCTCGTAACCCACTGGGGAACACTGACTCATGAGGTCCACAAAACAGCACTGACTGTTCTTGCTGTTCTTCCAACACCCCAGGAAGTGAACGACAGCTGATTTCTAAAATACATTTGGGCCTTGCAGCTTTTGCTCCTTGTTTTTTATTTCCCTTCTCTCCTCTCTGCTCACTCTCTTCTTTCCCTGGCCCCATCTTCCACTGCTACTTTTTCCATGCCCATCATCTCTGCCTTCAGAAAGTCTTCACTGCAACCAGGGAGAAATGGTTTTCTTGGCATTCATGTATTTCTTCTCCAGTGCCGGTAATAATGTCAAGTCTCACTCACGAGGAGGTGGTGCTCTAGGGCAATTCAATATGTTTTCTGTACTGTATGTGATGCTCTGGCTGCTACTGGTATCAGCAAGGGAGAAGGGGAAACCACTCGAGTGCTCAAGTAAATATGACAGCATCAGACCTCATCTCCAAGTATGTTACTATTTGGATAACTGCCCACCTGTAGGAATAGATACAAGCTCTGATTACCTGATACCAGGGTTAGGTCTGTGTATATGAATATTTTGAGTGATGGTGATAAACTCTTTCCTCTTAATGTCTACCACTTATCTTTTGCATCTTAACTTGTTCCATCCCCAGGTGCATGGCATCGTTCGTCGATCTAGTTCTTTTAATACAGGCCGGATTGAACACCTCTATAAGAACCCACAGGCTCACATTGAAGGAAGTAAGACTTTGTTTGTTTTTTTTTTTTTTAAGGTAGTATGTGTTATTTAGTCTGTTCTATGAGCTTGGTGGAGAAAGGTCCCTGGGAGAAGGGAGGGAATGCCATTTTCCTCTGCTTGTCTTTCCTCTGCTGCTCTATCTCAGAAAGAAAAGTGACCATTTTTCTCTGAAGATGTGGCATGAAGTATAGATGCTCCTGTGTGTGTGAGTTACAAGGAGTGGAAAACATGAGGGGCCCAGGAAAGCACTTTGCTGTATAGAAATGCTGCCACAGTTCACACATAGCTGGGCAGTGGCAGTTAAAAAATGACTGGGCCTGCATAAAGCTGTGTGAGGTTAAAAATACTGAAATGTTAGAATAGTAAAATGGGGGTTTTTTTGAGGCAGTTAGGCTAAGTACTCCAGTTCTGTTTCCTCATGAGCTTCTCAGTGACTGATGGAGGTGAAGATTTGGAAGCAGCCTGTATGACAGCATGAGTAAGACATGATCAATTCTTTCTGATGACAGGAAGAATGAATCTTTGGACCTTTATGAATTTCTGCACCCAAGGAAGTGATTATCTGCTTTTCCTGAAGGAAAGGCATTGCTCTCAGAAATTTGCTGAAAATTTACTGTGTTCTCTGTTAGCACTGATAATTTGGGAAGTTGAAATTATTACCTTTAATGTACACGTTGTAAAAATTGTTTGAGTATTTTACCTTAAAGAAGGTTAAGCGGTCACTTAATGAGAAGCAGCTCAAATGTTGGATGGCTCCAGTTTAGCAGAAGGACTGAGCACTTTAACAAGCATGTAGTTCTCTATGCTATATGTATTTTGTAGAGTTGTGCAAACTGGAGCTGTCCTAAATAATCCAGTTTAAGGTATTATTAACACTAAATATCTCCATGGTGGAAATAAATCATGTCTTTGAGGTGTGCTTCACACCATGGCTGAACAGAGCTTATTTTTATCAAGTTGTAATATGTCATGCAACTTATAGATTTTACTTGGTCTTTGCTTCTGATTTTTTAAAAAAAATACTTAATTTCTGACATGACTCTGACATGGTATTTGCCGTGAATAGTTGCTACTTATTGTATTGCTCCTTAAAATATCTGATTAAGAGAGGGGTAAAATTGAATAAAATATCTTCATGAAAAATACTGAAACCTGTTTTTCTGTCAAGAACAATGTAAGAACTGTTTCCCATGACTTATATTCTTGGCTTATGAGGCAAAATGAAGCAAATGAAATGAAACAGGAACCTCTGCATTGTGAGGACCATCTTGTGAATATGAAAAGTGATTTGAGAAGACAATGTAGATCGTGATAAACGCATACACAAACATTTAAGGAAAGGGATGCAAGAAAGAAAAAGAAAGCAGATGTTTAATTTTTTTCCCCATTTCTTATCTCATTTTCCTTTAACTGAAGAATGCAGCTATACGAATGGGAGGAGGAGAAGGAATTGGACTTGGAGTCTCAGGAAAGGCTGCTCCATGGAAACTGTTTGGAAACAATGGGTTTCCAGGCAGTACTGGAGGAAGCAAAGAGGCAATAGTCACTATGTGAGCAAACCCAAATTTTATCTTTGCCATATGTGTTCTTCCCTTGAAGAATTGATTGCATGTTGCAAGATGGTACTCTTCGTAGACAGTGAACTTTTGTATGAAAAAAATGTAGGAAGCACAAGAAGGAAAAAAAAAATGTTTCCTGAAGCAAGCTGTTGCTTGCTAAGGAGGCTTTCAGATTGGTTAATAGTACTAAAGCCCAGAGGTTTTGGCGTTTGAGCTGCGTTTATAAATCTGTGCACCAAACAAGCCCCAATTCTAGTTAAGTCTTTCCGCTTAGCTTATTACACTTGAAAGACCTCTTTTTCATGGGTCAGAAAATGGACATAGCTTTATGCCCTGTTCCTCTTCAAAAAAGCCATGTGGATAAGAAGCTTTGAAGACTTGATGGTAGACCAAAATAAGCCCTCCCCTTGAGAGCATTAAAATTAAAGTAATAGAGGGAGGGTATCTCTGTTGCTTGGCTCAGCCCAGCTGGCAGCCCACCTTCCCCTGCGAAGCTCTGAAACTGCACTCTGGCTTGGGGATGATTGCAGAACTGCATGTTTAGGAAGAGGAAAACAGGCTGTGGCACTTCTTTCCTGCCTAGCACGTGCCTAGGCTGGAGGGGAACTAGTTGCTTTTGCAGACCTTAAGGCTCTTGAGAGCTGCTGCTGCTCCCTGAGCCTTCTCTTGTAACAGCCTCCTCTCTCCACAGACAGAACTACTTTCATGTGTTGAATTTCATTTGGGAAACAGAACAGTTGTATTCCGTATCAGTGGAAATGTGGTGTTGTAGCACAGCCTGTATAGAACTGGTTTCAGGAATGAAGGCAGCCCACATCATGGATAGTTGAGGTGTATGCACAAGAATGGTCACAAACTGCTTGCCAGCCTTCATATTTAATCACAGTTATCACTTTCTTCAAAAAAAAAAAGGTGTGTTGCCATTCCCTTACCTGTTAGCCACAGCTTCAACTGGGTCTGAAGTATCTTCAGAATGTCTTTTTCAAGCGATGTGGGATGTAAAAGGAAATTTCAAGAATATACCATGGCTGTATCGACCTGAAGAGCCTCATCAACCTGTTATATAGGAATGTACAAGGCTGAACATCTGAGAAACATGTTATCTGTTACTTACTTGCTGCCTTATACTGTTTAAAAAAAAAAAAAAAAAAAAAAAACAAAACACCAAAAAAACCCCCCTAAACCAGCATAAATAATAACAAGTTCACATATCTCTACAACAGTTAAAAATGTACTGTGGACTCCTATGATAGTCTCTTGTAATAAACCTGGTGTTTCAGGACTAAAAGAAGAAAGAAAATAAATAATCAAGTTGATTATGTCTGTAGATGATACAGTCCCAGAAAAGTGGTGATGATCATCAAATGGAAAAACTGCTAAACCATACTGAAATAGGAATTTCTTCATTTTTCTGGTGATAGGGTGGTGAAAACATAAATTTATTAAGGTCATAAACATGAAAATCTATATGAATATGGCAAGTAAATATAAACAACTAATTCATCAATAGTTTTTATTGGAAAAGTATGTCAATAGCAGTGTGGTGGGTTTTTTTTTTTTTCTTTTTTAATAAGAGCAAAAAGAGATCTGTTTCTGTGAATTCCACTTTTGCAATATCTTCTTGACAGGTCAGGTTCTGAAACTAAGGACAATTTGATAAACCATTGCAGCTTACTCTCTTAATTTTGACAGGAGCTCTTACCCACTTTCTGATGCACAAATCAGGAAGAAATTTAAGTTAGGACAGGGTAAATAACAGTTGCATCTAACTGCATTAGAAATTTTGGTGTATAGTATCACGAAGCATGTTGCATTCCCAATTAAGTTGTCTTCTGAAATTGCTTTCCAGTGTGTATCTGTATTTTTTGAATGAAAAACAATAGTAGCAAATGCAGCAGGTTGTACTGTAATGTTATCTAAATGTTCATCTTGTAGATACCTTAGGCACTTGTGTTGTGAAATTACTCGCAGTGAGAAATTTAAACATGTGCAAATGTTGGAAAGGAGAAGAAAGCTATTGATGTATGCTCGAGAAGTTACTAAAACCTTTGTGACTGAAAGATTGGAAGGCCAAACTAAAAATGCCCTTTTTTTGTGGAATGCTATATATGACATTGAACTAATTTATACAGCCTGAGTAAATGAAGTGTAAACTAGTTTTTCATTTTAAACAGATGATATAAATATTGCTAGATAAATCAGGCTATTGAAAAGAGAATCTGAAATGGTATTTATTACTCCTACAGAGAAATGTATTTTGTGCTTAAAGCAGGAAAATACTCCAAGCAAAACCGTGTTCAGTTGGTGATCTCTTAACTTCTTCCAATAGATATTTACTCAGATTTTAACATAAAATAGGATTTGGACCAAGAATGTAATATTGTTCTGAGATTAAGTGTATTAACTGTGTTCTTAAACTCTGAAGACATGAAGCTGCACTATGGGGATCTCACTGACAGCACCTGCCTGGTGAAGATCATTAATGAAGTCAAACCCTCTGAAATATACAACCTGGGAGCTCAGAGCCATGTCAAGGTGAGTAGCCTCTAGCAATGAGAATTGTGAATGTGTGGTGGCGGTGGTGGTATATTGCCTTGGTTATTTTAGACTGCAGCATTTATAGCCATTTTAACAACTGCTAACGTCAGCAGGTAAACACTGCTTTAAATCGAGATAGTTGTGTTTGCTGCAGTGCTAAATTACTGCATGAGTTTGCTACTGAATATATATTATGATGTCAATAGTAGAGGTTGCATTGTCATTGTCAACAAAATCCACTGGTTTAAAAATCTGGTTTTTCTGCCACATGCAGCAACTTTTGCTATGGAGTTTGCTGCTGATCAGTCCTAGTGGAGAAGTTATGTAGAGTTCTTAGGTCAAACAGTGCTTAAAACAACATGATTCGGTTTATTTAAAATCAATATGTATGTCAGAGTGTGTCACTTCTAGAAAGGCTTTATCTATACCAGTTTTCATGCAGGTGGTATTCTTTGAAAGGTGGACCTACAAATAGAGAAAACAGCTCTGCTGCTACTTGCAGTATTATGAAACTTTTGGGGCTTTGGTTGCAAAAATCAAGTTACAGAAACTGGAACAAGAAGGGCTTGTTAAAGATTAGTCACTTGACTTTGGCAAGCACTACAGCATCAAAAGGAAAGCAAATGAATAGTAGAGACGATAACTTTAATTTGTTTTTTATGTTTATTAAGCTACTTTGTTGTATTATGGAAAATCTCAGTTTACTAGCAGGTGACCTTTATTTACTTTCAAAATACTTATTCATACTTCATTATTACAAACTGAAGCTGATGGCCAGGTACCAAATTGTCATTAAAATAAATTGTGTGTTAGTCATATGTCTTGTCATTACTGTGTGCGATGTGAAAGTATTCTAAAGTGTTAATATTCCCTGGCTTCTCTTGAGCTGAGAAGTTTAGGAGCATTTGAGCTTCATGAAAATCAGTTTGCCTTTAGTTTTGTAAGGCAGCCTTCCTTCAAAACGCAGCTTATTGTTCCTACCATTTTGTAAGCCTTGAAACCCAGCAAGAGGAAATCATGTTGAAAGAATGCAGTTGTTGACAACACAAAACAGCAGAATATAAAGATGAAATGAGAATAATTTTGCTTGTAATTTGCTTGCATGGTTGAATTATCCAGTTTGCTCTGTGGTAAATGTGGGTCTGGTTGGGTTTATTGGTTCAGGTAGAGCAGTATAACAACAAGGCTGTATGAATCCAAGAGCAGCCTTGGTACAGAAGGCAATTGAACTGCTGTTTTGCAGAGTGAAACCTAAACCAGCAAACTATGCTGGGGTATTTGCAGTCCACAGCTAGGTGTCCCAGCATTCCTTTTCTTGAACTGGTTTGCTGTATAGCAATCTCCATGGAAATTACCTGTCCTCCTTAGATAATGTTCGCATGGTACTAACTTTCTGGTACCAGGCTATCTCGATGTGGTTGCTGCAGCTCAATCACAGCACTGAGTTGGCATGAAGGGGATGGTGGTGGTGGTGATGCTGATGCTGCTATAGATATTTCCATGACTCTGTCATGGGATACAGGAAAGTTTATTCCTCAAATATGTCACTGCATGAACATTTTGAGCCAGTGAAGAGCTGGCATAGTCTTAGCTTTTGGAAATCTAATGTGTCTTGAAGGACAATGAAAATGGCTCTCTTAAAAGCTAGCCTGAATACAACAGGCCTATACTTAGGCAAACTTAACAGACCTATGTGAAGTCTAGATGGACTTCTTTGAAGTACTTGCAAGTACATCAAGCACTTGCTTCCTAGCATCTCCAGTAGTACTTCTGTTGTTGCAGTTGAGGAGAGAAGGTAGGCACCCCAAGTCCATTGACTCCGGTGATTGGGGGACCTGACTATGGTATTGGTGGGACTTAAAACTGGTCCAACAGTGCTTACCATTTTAAAACAATTGCCAGTGTTGAAAGAGAGAGTGGAACCTGGCCCGCTGTTCAGGTGAATGTCTTCACCAGAGAGCTGAACAGCTCTTACTATTAAACTTTGTTTATATAAACTTACTGAGTTTGCCTGTGTGCATCATGTTTGGGGAAGGAGGGAAAAGAACTTCTAATCTTAGCTTGCTTCATGTTCTGGTGACTTTGAGCCAGTGACGTCTTCAGTATTTTTTTGGTGGTGTTTATATTGGCTTGTGTTTATGCAGAATAAAGTTTTCTATCACTCTCACTTCCAGTTAGTTTATGTGAGCCATGCTGAAATGAAGGAAAATAAAATCATAGGAAGTTGGTCTGGTTTCCTGTAGGAAACCAATGAAGATGAAATTGGTTCTTGGAATGAACCCACAGTAGTCTGGGAAATACTGTCAGAGAAGACGTTTTTCTGAATCATAAATAGCGAGGACTGTGACTCATAAAGTAGGTCACTGGGAGGCTGATCTGGTCTTGTACATGGGAGAAAGTGAGAGAAGACTGAAAGTTGTTCCTTATTAAAAACAGTAAACTTAACAGAATGATATCATCAGTAGGAACAAATTATCCAGTGTACATTCCTGTCTGTTTTGGTGAGAAACAGGGATTAGCTCTCTACACCATGTCTGTGCCATTGGATGTTCAGAAAACAGTGGCACATTCACTTCATAGTTACTAAATAAACATTTCAGCCTCATTTTCTTAATCCAGTCTTTTTATGTCCTCCTGCTTTGAATTTTAGTTCATTGGGAATCTGATGTGCTGACTGTGATTAGTTTTCATTTAATTTTGTTTACAGTATATTAATTCTAAACAATAATCTATTATTGTGTATAGTAGCATGCAAATGACTTAATTCAAATTCTTTTATCCAGAACTCTGTACTCATATCCCTCTTGAATGTCTTGAAAATCAATTATCCAAATTCTAGGTTAGCTAAAATAATGTAAATGTCTCTTCTTGCACAGGTTTCAGAGGAGACACACACAGACATAAAGTTGTAACTATTTTTTCCTGAAGGACAGATGATCTCATCAGTATTTGACTGTGCTCTAAGATTTTTCTCTTTGAGTCGTATTGAACTGGTGAAGCTGGCAAATATTTTTTGACAAATTTCTAAATGCAAATGGCAGTGTAACCTGAGTAAAAGATACCTTGCTTTCAGCACTTGAAACTTTTTAAATGTATCTGAGCAGTTAAATGTAGGACTGAAGAAACAGGTCTGGTTTTGTGGCTATTGCTTTCCTAGTAGTCAAGTATTAAATAGCCTAGTCCAATTTGTCTGTAGTGCATAGGTCTTCAGAGGAAAGTTACAACTTACGCAAAAGCCTGTGCTCACCAATGTCTCTTACTGCATCCTGAAGTTATAGCTTGCATGCTGGTTGGTGGGAAAGTGGGATGCCTAAAGGAGGGGAAATTCAAAGTACACAAGAAAAACTTTACATCATATAAGTTAACAGAGTCACAGAGTGGTTAAAAGTTGGAAGGGACTTCTGGAGACTGTCTAGTCCAACCCCATTACTCAAAGTGGAGTCAGCTAGAGCAGGTTGCAAAGGACCTTGTCCAGTCAAGTTTTAAGGAGGATGGAGACCCCTAGAGCAACTGTTTCCTCACCTGTGCAGTTCCATTACCCTTACAGTAAAAAAACAACACACACCACCAGAAATTTTTTCATATTTTTAAATGGCATTTGCTATATTTCAGTTTGTGACCATTGCCTCACCTCCTGTCACTGTATACCACTGAGAAGAGTCGGCTGGGGGCTGATGGTGCTGTGCAACTTTATAGTGAAGAAGGCAGTGGTTAGGACATGGCATGGAAGCTGGAATCCTTCTGTTTAGGACACAAGTAAATCAAAGAATTAAAAATACCTATTGCTGACTTTTCCCTGCAGGTTTTATCAGTGGTGTTCTAGGGGCAGTCCTCTTCTCCAATCCCCTCTTTATCCATGAAGTTAGTATAGTTGAAAATCATCTTTGAGAAAGGCTGTGTAGGAGAGGATGGTGTCGCTCTGAGGCAGTCTCATGTGAAGAAAGTATTTCCACTGCACATATACAGTGAGTACTTAGCTATGAGGAAAGTCAAGGCATTAAATAACTTAGCACAGAACTAAGTCAGAACTGAGTATTGAAGTCTCCTGATGGCTGAGTTCTGGGATCCTTTCAAAGTCTGTCCTCATGCTGTTCAATAGCCAGGTTGAGGAATGCACCCTCCTTACAGAGCAGCTCTCTATTAAGCTCCTTATGTTGAAAACCATTCAATTTGGTTTTGCTTAGCTTTAGATATGTCAGTAACACTGAAGCAAAAGAACTTCTAGTGATTGCTGTCATTGTCTATTTGATGAATTAATTCTGAAAGTAATTCTTTTGCACTGGAGATGTGTTTTGGTACGGTGGTCCATGTGTTATACAGGAACGCTTCTCTCTAATCTGTAGGGTGGATTTTTATTTTTTTTTTGTCGCACGTAAATGCCAATCAGTAATCTTAATTATGCTGCTTTTGTACTTACCCAGTTTGGTTCTGATCCTGCAGTGCTTTCTCATGGGAAAAGATTGGGTTTGTTGTTTTTGTGCATTTTGGGTTTTCTTAACTTTTCTTGTTATTTAATACAATATTGCTTACATGAAACTGTAGGCTAAATAATTCAAGGAATTAACTGCAAAGCTTTGCCAGTATTGCATTAGTAACAAGACTTAGAATTGGTTGTTACAGCTTGCATAATAAATGTTTTATGTACTGTACTCATGGTTCTTATTGTTCACTATGCTGTTATACTATTGCATAGGTTTTAAGCTTTTTTTGAATGTCACAGAAGCTCACAGCTTCTGAGAAAATTAATGGATTTTTTGTGTGTGTTTTATAGAACAAGCATTTTGGCTGTTCAGTGTAACAAGATCTAGTCTAGTTAATTTTAAAGAATATTAGCAATACTCTATAGGGTTGTAGTAATACTTATTCATAGGGAAAAATAAGTGTAACAGACCTTAGTTTTATGTAATTAGAGAATTTTATAGCTACGTTTTATAGAATAGTTTTTATCTTAATATGATATCAAATTACTTCTAATTTAGTATGTATGGCTGTTCAATTTATTAGCCAAAAACTGAGTTTCCAAACCTGATTTATGATACAAGGCTATAAATAAGGCTATAAAAAGCCTACTGCCCTAGGGTACCACTGATTAGCATAGGACCCCAGTGTGGGCCTGTGGTACCGTGTTCTGTGGCCTTCTTGATAATTGTCAGTCTCCTGTCATCTGTTTACTGGTGGTGCCAGCTCATAACACTAGCCTTGTGAACACAACCTCACTCTAAAATTGGTATGTTAACCAGCAAATTCTGTATTTGCACAGGGCTTTAGATGATGGGGTCTTTGTCCTTAGCCAGGGCATTTAGGCTCTTTGCTGTAAATATGGAGGAATAAAAATTAGCTGGGTTACCTTCTGTCCTGTAGAATGTGTTACTCCTTTTGCTCATGCTGGTATTACACAGAGTATGATTTTGTAAGGTCAGCAAACTGAACTCTTAATTTAGTTCAGCACACTCTTTAACTGCTTTAACTTCAGATTGTTGAAGTTGTTTGAATGCTTTCCTGGGTTTTGTGCAGGATGCTGTGTCCTTGTGGGATGGAGTGCATCAGAGGGCAGAATAAGCCTCTCAAGTGATTTTTTTCAAATGCTTATATGTGGTGTTATGCTGTGTGTAGCTTAAACTCTTTAAGTAATCTAATTCCTTTTAAGCAATCCGTTTTAGGTAGTTTTACCATTGAATTATTTTGGGCAGTACCTGTGCAGTACCTGTTCAAACAGATTCTGTGTGGCCTTGAAGGAAAGGTAATTCCAGTAATAGCTAGCAGTTGGAATTATATATGTCTCTTCGCTTGGTCTACTAAATATTTATGGCAATTTTATACAATCTTTATAATTGCAGCTTATATTGTCAGACTAAATAGATTTAAAACCAAGTCTTAGTAAGGAACTTAGTGCAACTAATAATTTTATTAAACAGATTAACTTTAATAGTTAACTATATGTATTATGGCTGCCAATGTTATGAATACATAAAAAGAACAATGGAATAATGCACGCAGTTGTACTAGTATTTATTAACAAATACAAGCATTAACAAATTGCTTCCCAAACCGAGTACTATTTATGTCAATACCAGTGAGAAAATGAAGACATTATGTTTATGAGTATATATTACTACTGCAGAACTCTCATGACTTGTGCTGCAGACTGGTATTGCCTGCATGCCCTCCTATGCCTCATCTCTCATTTTCTCCTTACCTTCCCCCTTCCTCCCTCAACAAAGACCCTGCTTTTCTCCCTGCTCTTGCTCTCGGTTGGGGTATTCTTTCCCCCTCTGTAGAAAAATACGCAAGAGTTCATATGCTTTTTGGATCACAGTGACCTTATTTATAGTTTATGTGCTACATTTTTGCTTTTATTTAGTCTTTCATTTTGCTGTTTTTTCTTATGGATCATTTCCAGGGTAAATGCTGAAGCACATTTCTATAAATATGTTATTTAAGTGTATCAGGAAAGCAGCCATATTAAAAAAAAAAAAAAAATTAAAAAAAATTGAGTACTTAATCAAGGACATGAAAAGGACCAGACTGAGCCATGAAACAGGACTTTTCCATATGGCTTAGTTATTAAAGAACAGAACGTACGCTGTCATGAATCTGTAACTGAAGATTATAGATTCCTTTAGAGTTTTTTGCAACTTCAGTGGGTGTCTCTTGCATGATGTTTTACAAATGCAAGCTAGGGACTTTTTTCAGCTGCTGTTCCTGTGTTGTGCAGTCACATACAAAGCAGACTGAATGCTGTGATGAATGAAGTGGTGTTTATCTTTGTGACCCTGATGACGGATAAAGTACCACCTCCTTCATCTCATGCTTTGTGTGTGGTTTCTGCTTTAAGGCTCTGTGATGTGACTTCCTAACTGACTTCTGAATTTTAAGTGTTTTGTAGTGAAGGGGGACAGCCGGTGAATCCGTGTTCATTCAATGCCATGGTCCCAGTTGAGTCTGGATACCTGTTGAAATCATGCCCTCGATGAGATCTGTTGCTACATAATTAAATTGCAACTTTTAAAATAATTGCTTTAAAGCAAACTTTAGAGCTGGGCTATAAATGGAAGAAGGTTGTTAAATTGAATTCCCTTTTTAGAGAAGAGTGGTTTATCCTATCTTTCTACTTTTGTTTGCAATAATCAAATCTCTGCTGTAGTTGTAGCTATGTGGGTTTTTTTAGTGCAAAAGTAATTGCTGAAGTGGTTTCTGCTTCTGGGCATGAGCAGGGAGGAGTGACAAAAACTTCCCTGAGAGTTTTCTTCCAACAGCCGCTTCATAGGGGAGAGAAAGCTGGGGAAAAGGGAAGACAAACCCAGCTGTGGTGTTCACAGCGTTGTATTTCTTGTGTCAAATAGATGGCAGCAGAGCGTTGTACACAATGGAGCAGCTCCATCCTGTAATGGGAATGAGGGGGGAATGACACTTCAAGCTGACTTTTATCAACTGCAGCCTTGAAAGACTTGTCGTTAGGCATAAAATAGGGAAGAAAGCTACTATTGATAATGCAGGCGCATAGAGGATGAAGAAGGGTATGAGATGCTATAAAGTACTGAATTTCTGGAGTAGTCCCAGGTGGCAAAACTTAATCTTTTAAGGTATGTCATCCACTCATGCAACGTGATTGAAATCAGCTAACATAATATGCATGTCAAAATAAAGAGACAGAAAGAAAAAGAAAGTATTCACAAGTTGCAACTGAAAGTGATGTACAGCTGCCTTGGGGTACTGTAGGAGTTGGCCAGAAAGCCTATTTTTCAGCTAAGTGACTTAGAGAAAGGAAATGTCAGTCCTCAATCAGGCAAGCATTCTTTGGTAAGGTTTACCTAAATGTCAGCATTTTTAGAAAAAGAGCTGCACTCTGTTCTGCTCTGATCCCCAAAATTAGATTTACTATTAAACTGGGTCAAGCTGCAGATCTGTCTCTAGAAGTGTTTGATTAATAAAACCAGTACAGGGTTTGGCTTGGTATTTATTAAGTACAAAATTAATGGCTGCAAAATAGCTGCAGTCATCGTAGACATTAACATATTTTCTTGTATGCTCATCTGCATCTGAAATTTTGCAGTAGGATGATCCTGAAATAAAAGGTAGAATTGAAGGCTTTGATGTCAATGATTGCTCAAGCTCTCAGATTTTAAGATATTATAGTAGAAAGATAGAAAAGAAGTTGAGAAATTATTATTAGTTGTATAGTGTGACTATCTAGAAATTATGTCAAGGCTGGAAAAGTCAGTGTGGGATGCTGTCTTAATTTTACAATAAATTTTTATTTCTCTTACAGCTCTGAGTCCAACCATCCTGGCTGAGCATTAGCTTTACTGTTTTTATTTATGATAGACCTCATTAAAGGTTGACTTTCTGTAAACATACTTTTTAACCTGGCTGCCTGAAAAATTATTGCAGTAACTTGGGGGTAACTGGCAGGTTTCTGTTGTGATAACAACTTGTTTCTCATGTAATGTTTCTTTTTCTCAGATTGGATGTTTTAGTGATCCATCCACTCTCTTCATCAAGCTAGCAAGAAACCCAAACCACCGTGTAATTTGTTTCTTACAGGTTTAAAGAAAAGCATATATGATTCACTTTGAAGTGTTGCAACTGCTGCTAGCTGCTACAGGTTACTGAGATTGGAGGGTAACGCAGGTCTGCAAGAGTGTAGGTGATTTTCAGTATCATTCATCATACACTGTGGAAAGCGTTAATATAACAGCTCTGGCTTTTGGAGCTTTTTCATTGTGGTTAAATTATTGCTCATGCAGAAGGATGAGTGTATCTGTTGTGTTTTGGTTTGTTTATTTATTTATTTTATTACTATTTAATGTCTTAAAGTAGCAGTTTTAAGAAAAATCTGGATATAACAATTATATGAAATATCTGCTATTTGAACACTGGTAAAACAATGCTGTTAAATGAAAGAAATGTGATTCGTTGAACGAGTAATAATATAAAGCTTTTTTAAAACATTTCTTTCCTTTGCTAAGTATCACATTAGTTTGTTATATATTTATTTTTTTTTATTTTGCGACTGAACATGCTTCCATGGAGGCATATTAAAATTCTTGGAAGAAATAATATGGCTGTGTTTTTATATTTTTATAAACCATTTACTCAGTTGCTGTTCTAAACACTAAAAATGGAAGCTATGAAAAATCTGTGACTACGCAATAATACATGCATTTCACTGATTGTCCAGATAAATTAGGTTGGCAGAACAAATGCAAACTTCTTAAAATAAGCAGTTCCAAACCTCTCTTGGTAATTCTTCTTGAGGCTAAATGCTACAGACTGCTATTGAAGCCAAACCTCATAGAAGTGTTTGCAAGGGGGTTGCTGGGGAGGGAGGGTTGTTGTTGTCTCTTGCCTCTTTTCCATTGAGGTAAGGATATTAGCTTGAATGACATCATTTAATTTTCTCGATTTCGAAACGGTATATTTGCATAACAAAGCAGTATTTCTTTTTTTCCTTTAGTTTTATTAGAACTGTCAGGGTGTATGTGTGCGTGCATGTTTCTGGTCTTCTTGCTGAGTAATGCTAGATTTGTTCTTTGTTCTGTGTAAGTTTGCTTTGTGGTTTATGCAGCTTTAAAAATATATGTATATTCTCTCGACTTCCTCATCTATGGAAGAAGTGAACTGTGCATCTTAAAGCTTCTCAGTATGTTTTGCAGGCATGCAAAACAAGAGAAATAAAGATTTTCTGTGGTAAAAAATGTTTTTTTCTCATTTTCTTAGTGTGTAAAGCAGCATTGAAATAAAATACACAAAACATTTCTGTGAAAGAACTGTTGCAGTGAGACATGCACATTTAACCTCACAGAATGTATGATTTAGAATGGCTGTGTGGCCAGGAGTGACAGAACAGGGTTTAATTCCACTGTTAAAATAGAAATTGAAGATGAAACATAAAGAGACGGTTTTTACTTTTTTTTTTTTTTTTGCTACTTCGTTAATGTCAATACATTTTTTTGGATGTTGGGAATAGACATAGTTATTCAACTTCACTATATTTAAAAATGTATCAGGAAAAAAATGTAAGTTGCCATTTTAGGATGTTTAGGGTCTCTCGATATTGTGTTCATTTTATTTTTTATTGCAATGATCTTGAGGGAATCTGTATAGAATATTGTATCTTAACTGAGTGTCTCCTGTGAATGAGATGATTGTTTACTTTGTAAACAGTGTGCATCTGGTATTTATTGATAAGCCATTTGAATTAGGATTCAGATTGGTTTAAATAGATTTGCTGCAGTTTAATCTTATTGTGATGATGCTGTGTTACGTTTTAGCAGGCAGAAAATAGTTATTCAGGAAATTTCTCTCTTTCAGAGACCACGAAGAGCTCTAACATAGGAGCTTTCCCTGCTTGTACGAAATGCTCAGATCTGGATAGAGAGAACATCTTTATCAGTGTTTATGCTCTAACATGCAGCTTGTTTTGCAGAGGCTAGGTGTGTTTTCCATAACAGCCGATTGTTTGGGAAAAGCTTAATTAAAAAAAAAAAATCACTACTGTCTGCCATTACATTACGAACTCCTCAACTTCTATTAGTTTTTATAGCTCTGACTTTTTTGAAGTGGAGCTGTATCAACCATCTTTGGTGATAGACTTGGTCTCCGAAGGAGTAGCTAGAGCAACAGAAGGGAGTAGTCTGGTGTTTATTCTCCTATACAGCTATCCATACTAGCTTTCCATTGCCCTATTTTTTCATTAAGTATTTACCAAATATGTTGGCTTGCATAATTGCATTGTGAATGCCTGAACTGTGTTTTTTCTGTAAGTATGTGATGCTGAGAAATAGCATTTTAATTTTAGCCAGACATTCTTGCATAATATTGCTTCATGGTGATGCAATTTCACTGGCATAGCATCAGAACAAAGCCTACAGCATCAAACAAGGATGTAAAAACAAATTAAAGGATGCTAGAAGTTTTAAGCATTGCTTTAAAGCTTTTAATATGCTTAATATTCTTGAATTTTTTTAAGCTCTCCGAGCGTGTTTGTGTAACAAGCAGTGAGTTCTGTGGAGCTTTTCTAATTTTATATTGGTGTAATATTTTTCCTTTGACTTTTTTCTAAAACTCCACTGTGGCAAAGAACATCCTCCAGAAATGATGTATTTTGATTACAGAGCATATGCAACCTATGTATTTAGTTAGCTGGGCAGTAAAATTTAATTGCAAAGCTTTAAGAAATGCTCCCGAAAACATTGCATGCATTCAGCATACCTGAATCTTTGGAGCTAGTAAAAGATTCAGTTACTTTACTAAACTTAAATTATCTAAAATGCCAATTGCACTGAAAAAATAGATTTAAATTTACACTGAGTAAAGGATAACATAAAATGCTAATTAATTATGATATTGATCTATACTGTAATCTCTTCCATGTCTAAACTTTAATTATAGCAGCATTTGTTGCAAGTTTTATCTGAAATAGAATGTTATATAGTTCTTCCCACAGATTTCAAAAGTTACAACTTAATTGAAACAATTCAGTATGTAAATAGCTGATAAATGAGAATTATTTTCAAAAGTACTATGCAAGAAATTCTGTGAAACACTTCAGGTTTTTTTTCATGCACTAGATGTTCCTGAAACTGATTGCAATACTTTAATGAAAGAAAATGGGACTGATTGACTTGTCATGAGGTGTGATCTGAAGGCCACTCACGTCACTGGCAGAGATTCTTTGCAGTGCTTGGGAGTACTTCATATTTTCAGGTTTTATTACTGTACTTTAATACTTCGATTTTGTTCAGCTATCAGTATTTCTAGGTGTTGTGAGTTTTCATTTGGTCACATTTAGATATATCTTTACTGAATGTTGAAAATTCCAGTGAGTAGTTGCATTGTATAGTGCTACTGTATTTGTTGCTGTATTATTTTTGTTAAATAGTGCATAGTGATAAGAAATATAATTAGAAATTTGGACTATAAACACTCAATGCTAATTATGATTTAAAAGAATGTCACACAAGTCAGTTGAACACAAACTTTGCATAGTTTTTGGAAAATCACACGACTGTTACCTGTGTTTAAATTGTGTAAGTAGTTTATTACTTGTAATTCGTTGCCTTACATTTGTGGTTAAGGTACTGAACTAGAATTCCTCTGTAAATACTAGTGTAGGGTATTCTTTATTTATACTAAATAAATCAAAGGAAATTATTTGAACTTTCTCTCCAATGCTTTAACTTAAAATAAATAATTAAAAATCTGATGATTAGCATCAGGTCATGTTGAAGACAAAATTTCCCAATGACATACAACTGATCAATAGAAGTTATTTATGATAGTATCAGTGTAGATTTAGTAATCTAGGGAAAGTAATAGTGTTGCAATTTAATGGTTGAAAAATCCATGTAACACTATCTAGTGTGAAAACCTGTCCTTATTTGCAGGGCAATTTTTCCATTGATTCAGTGGTTTCCTTAATAAAGCTGAAATATTTTTAATCCGTGACTGCTTTGCTTTAAAACAAAACAAAGGCTGGGGGGGGAGGGGAAGTAAAAGAAAGTTTAATATAGTGAGACCTATGGATGAAACAGAATTGTCTGCAATATATTATCCTCTCTGTCAGCACGTATAGATTAAAGTTGACTTTGCTTTTGTAAGCTAATGTTAATATTTTTATAGGAGGGGTATCTTTCTTAATGACATGTTACATATGCATATTTACTGTTAGATGTTAACATGTTCGCAAACTGCACTGTTAACAAAGTGAAATGTGGCTTTCTAATGCCATGGAGTGTAAATAATTTCAAGATTTAAAGGTCTGAAGAACAATGTATTGAAAATGTTACTACATTTCAAGGCAGGGAAGCAATTGAACCTTAATTAAATGTAGCTTAAATTTTAATTTATGGTTGGATTTTTTTTTTTTTTTTAATGTAGGCAGGCACTTTTGTTTTTATGTGGGATGTGGAAGGATGAACACTCTGTCTTTAATATTTGAAGAGAAACTTTTTCCATAGTGCCATAAAATGTTATGAATAAAAATGTCACAAATAATTTTTAAACTTTTTGAAGTAGCTTTCATTCATATGCCTATGAGTTTGAAAAGAACATCCCAACATGCACTTGGACGTGCGTAAACTTGGCTGTCACTAGACCTTTGCTTAGGTGCCCTGTGGTTTGTTGGTGTGTTAATCTCTACTTGCTGTAGTGAGTGTGTGACAAGACCTGCAGCACAGAGGATACTTCTCCACACATCTTCTAAACTCTAAGTGGGCTCTGCTGTGGTTATAACACCTCTTCTGGACAGCACTATCATGTTGTAATGTCAGACCATGGTTTAAATGAAGCAGTTAAGTGGAAATATGTATTTGATTCACTTCCACTAATACACAGTTAGGCACCTTGCTTCAGACCAAGCTTTCTAGCGTAGTTTTTCTTGGCTTTAATTAGACTGGTGTTTGCACAACATTGGTGGTGATTCATGTAGGTTCTTGATTTTCATGAATTAGTACAAATTCTTTTTTTCTTTCTTTAGCTTTCAGCCTACAAGAAACAATCTCTACAAACTGATTAGATTTGCCTAAAATCAGAAACCATATACTTGCTAAATTAAATCTGCTCATTTAAGATATCGTTTTTATCAGTACATTGTAAAACTGTAGTTAAAAATGTTTGCTGTAAGTGCAGGTGCATTCCTTTTAAAAACTTAAGCACAAATGTCAGGTTTTGTAAGCAAACCTATAAATAAGAGTTAACTGTCTAGATTTTTTTTTTATCACAGACAGTCTATGGTGGCCTGTCCACACTTTCTTTCCTTTACAGAAATTTTTATTAGTACATGTATTACTGTATTCAACCATCCTGTCACATAACTACAGTCAATTTTAAAAACCTTTACTTTAGAAACTGTGATTGAATCACAGTCATTGATGAAAATAACTATTTGCCTATTGCCCTCTTCATTTTCAAAGTATCTTTATGAAGTGGTAGTTCTCGCATAGGTTTCTAATTACTCTATTTCTCTTAATATGGAAACATAAGTAATTATTTTTAAAATGCTGTATTTAAAATGAGAAATTTGCCTGACAGGCAATGAAATCTGAAGACTACACTATCTGTACTGTTGGTTTTGACTATTAATCAGATGTATTTTGTCTCCTAACTTTTATGTTTTTTCTTTTCCCTGGCTCGTTTTTTTGTAGCACTGTGTAAGAAACTGTTATACAAAAGACACATGAAATTATTAAGAGATAGCATAACAGAAAAGAGTGCTCTTTTAACTGTTTATTAGATTTTTATTATTAGATACCACATTTCATGCATGTTGAACTTCATTGTTATAACACTTAGTTGCAATGTGTGGCACAGATTAATTACTTGGAATACCATCAAAGGTATTTTCTGCATATTAATAATGCTTAAGATTTCAAGTATTTGTCATATGATGTGCTAAATGTAATGATAATAGTACAAGTGTAGTAGATTTGGTGTTTTATTACTTGCTAAAACTTACCAAGTTAAAGTACAAAAGCCAGACTGAATAAATTAGTCTGTTTCATCTTTTTTCCTCCTTTTCTGTCACTTTTTGATTTTTATTCTTTTGATTTTTTAGATGGGTGGTAAGCATGGGGAGTATGTGAAAATATTACACTTTGGAACTGATTTAAAAGGCTTTGATTAAAACCATCTGTTCCCACCTCCTAATCTTCAAGTTGCTCTTGAAAAATAGGCCAAACCTATCCCAGGGGAGCTAGTGGATAGAACTATCTACAACAATAATAAGATGTAAAAATACAAAATATACAGATACTGAAAGCTCAATGATCTATAGCAGCCTACTCTTGTTTCTGGATAGTTTTGCAGGTCTGAATTCCTTAGCGGGAAGGGGGAATATAGGATACACATGGGAGAGAAGCTACCTCTTTGCGTGTTAAACAATATGACACTAAGAGGATGAAACTTGGGAAAGAACATCATTATCCCTGCCCATAGTGAATGGGGAGAGGGTTGGAGCTAGATGATCTGTAAGATCCCTTCCAACCCGAAGCATTCTGTGATTGTATGATCTGCCAGAGTTGCATGTTTCTACTTTGACAAAGAATCTGACGTTTTACATGCTCCCTGTTCTCATAGCAATTCAGGAAAATATTCTGTTATCTCACTTTTAAGACTAAAAGTGGGTATCTGAACGTTATCTGTTTTAAAATAAAAAGTCATAAATGCCCTGCAAGCATCAAAACAAGACCCAATCCATCTGAATATAGCTGCAGATACCAATGACATAGTAAAGGTAAAAATGCTAGCCCACATACCAAAAAGAAAAAAAGCAAAAGAAACCAGTCCAAAACAACAAGAACCACCCCCCCAACAAAACCCCTACCAAATGAAATGAGCAAATGTAAACAGCACCATATTGCAGATTTATCCATCAAAATGAGCTTTCAGATAAAGAAGTTGGCAGAAGCAGTATAGTTAAAAGAAAAGGGAGAACAGAAAGTACTTTTTCAGTGTGTTCATCCTCTGTCAGACGGTTTAAAAAAGATAAAGTGTCAGTTTCATCAGAAAATTGTGCAGCATGTTACAGGCCCATATTCTGTTACAGTGATTTGTGACCTCAACTCGTTATACCTGCACAACCACAGAGTATGCAGAAGCTGAAGCTGGCATAATTTTCATGGTTATGTGAATAGTGTCTTCACCCTGAGGTAGATATTGCCTTTTTTGCCAAGTCAACTCTGAGAATATTTGTGTTGTTTGCTAAAGGCACATCTGGGCTTCATCCCAGGTCCTGGAGATATGAACCCCACCTTTCACGGGATGAACTCCATGAAAGCTGTATGCCTGTAGGTCATCAGTGCAGAGGGCCAGTACTTAGGAAGAGACGGATCCTAGGATATGGTAGACAAATATTCTCCAGGAAACTTTAGGAACCAAATTCTTGAAATAAATTCAATTTTTAAAATGAAAAAATATGTACGTCTCTGTCAAACTTAATTAAAAGTTAGCTGAGGGCTCATGTAGTCTCTTGATCAGGAATATTCAATCGTATTTGTATGTGTCAATGTAGGCATGAGCAGAGAAAGAAAGCTGTGAAGATGCTGATGGTTGTATATTAAATAAAATCATAGAATCAGGGTGGCTTGGGTTGGAATGGACCTTTAAAGGTCATCTAGTCCAACCTCCCTGCAATAAGTAGAATCATCTTCAAATACTCCATATTTGGTTGAATACTATAAGTGCCGCAGAGGAATCATTTTTTTTTAGCATGCATGGTTAGTGGTACAGACGACTATGGAATTGTTTTTTTCTACGTGTTTCTCAGGTGTTGCTTGGAAGAGGAAGATCCTAAGCATGCAGAGACTTTTGTGCAACTGGTGTTGCTACGCAAGCAAACTTGCTTCAACTCCTTCTACAGCTTTTAAAACAGCCTGCTCGCTGCAATACCACTATGATTTTGGCTATCTATTTAGAACAAACCATAACAGAAAAAACAACTTCCTGTGGAGTGATACAGGAATGGTATTTTTCTCTTGTTTTTTGGTTGGTTTTGGTTTGGGGGTTTTTTTTGGTTGGTTGGTTTGCTTTGTTCTGATTTTTTGGGGTTTTTTTCTATTTTAATAAGAAGCTACATGTAAAGTTAATATTCTTGTTTTGTCTTTAACATTTGTTTTGTCTTTAACTTGATTTTAAAATTTGTAAATCGGAAGGCCTACTGCACTGGTTTTAGAGTTGCTTTGCCCCCTAACTCAGGGTTCTTTGTTCTTTGCATATAAATTTTAACTTTTTAAATTTAAGAAAAAAATGTTGCAGTATGTTTCTCGAAGCTGAAAACGAAGTTGAGTGTAAATTGTGTAGTTGCCCTCAGGCTGTTTCATCACGTACTAACCAGCGTCCTCCTTCACCTGCAATGACATAAGATCTTTACTGAGCAACCAACAGTGGGTGCGAACTGCCTTTCTACTCTTTTACCCTTGCACAGGAGTGTCTTCGTGCATAATAATATTTCTCTTCTCATCTATATGTCTAACTTATTTCAAATCTCTCCTCCAGAGACCCACGCTTCTGAGACATGTTTCGGCATATCTGTAGCTAAGATGTTGCTGTTCCCTGAGCTACCTCATTGAAAACAAACTTACGCAGAGTGGAGTATCCATCTGTCTCTTAAGAAATGGCTTATTTCATGGTGAAAACCAGCAGCATTTAACTGTGTCGACACGGTAGGATGGTGTGTTGCATTGTCCCTTTGGGCTGTGCTGCTAGTATAGATAGGAAGTTCCGTGTGACAAGAGATGTAGCTCTTCTGTGTTACTTGCTGTCTTTCATGTTAGATCTGTTGTTGTGGCATCCGATGTGCATTTTGTAAGGAACTTTCATCTTCTACGTGAAGTGAAGAAAGCAACAACTTCCATTTATGGTTTCCTACTTCAAAGCATGAGCTACAGTGAAGAGGTTCAAAGGTGGGCTGGTCTCAGAAGTGCATATGCTTCTCTGCCAGAATGTATGTGTTACAGCTATTTAGTCTTAATAGGTATTGCATGGGTCACTTTAGAAAGTATACTTGCATATTCTAATGACTAGGTTATGTTTATAAAACTGCTCTGGAAAAATAAATGCTTCAGGCTTTTTCAAGTGTTGTGTTCTGTAGGAATAATTCAGACTTTGCGATGTGATAAGTGTTTTTACTGTGTCGGACACTATTAATAGTACACTCCAGTCATGATGTGGCTGTATCCCAGGCTCATGGGGGTTGCTGGTTTTTTTGGGGTCATTCTTCAGAAAAATAACTGAATTTTTTGTGTTGCTCCAAATTCTATGTTGAGGTATTTGAGTTTTTTTCCCTGAGACTCTAGGGTGCATCTTCATTTGGGTTACAGGTGCATACAGTACTTTCTGTATCTGGTTAGATCAGTGTTCCGCTTGATGTATTTCTGATCATAACCAGAGCCTGGTCCTTTGACAGGAGGAGAGAAGGATGGCTTCTCCCTCCTCCTCTCACTACCGTGTCAGTAGCAGAACTGGTATATGTCTCTTGAATAGAAACCAAAACACTAGTTGTTTTATTAGACGGTAACATTGTTTTGTTTAGTGTGCCAGTAGTAATTGTCAATTCAAGCAGTCAGGATGCTTGTGACTCTTCTCAGTAGTATAGACATAAAAATAACACTTTTGCTGTAGACATCTCTAATGCAGAGTAAGTATGAGCTTGTTTAAGGCTTCTTTTCGCAGAGAGCTGTTATTTCCATTGCACCTTTGAGTAACATGCTAACTAATATGACATTGAGTTACAGGTTCACGTTTTAATTATTTGGCTGTTTGTGAATCATACATATCAAAAGCACAAGTTACTGCCATTAAGGCTTTGTTGGTCATTGGTTTTATATGACATTGATATTGCAAATTTCATTAGTTAATATGTTGCACTTTGGTTGGTCTAGTGTACTGTTATTAGGATGTGGGAAGCCTCTGTAACTCAATTTATCGTAATTAAACTTATGGGTTTTTTAATACACTTTTGTTTCAGATTTGGTGTCTTGTGAGAATAAAGAAATTTTTTTAAAATAATTTTTATATAAATTTATTTTTAAAGTTCCTAACTTGCTCTTTATGATATCCGGTTAGAGAAACAGTGCCTTTTCCAAACAGGAAGACTCTGCCGGCATTCAGAATGGTAATATATTGTTGCATTATAGCCAAGGCTGCAATCCTCTTCTTGAGAAATGAAATGAAAAGGTACCTTCTGAATTAAGTGACATTGCCCCTTCTTAGTGAGCAAAGCATTTGATACCAATGCAAACATAAATGTGAAGTTTTTACAATAAAAATTAAGCAATTCTAATAGATCTTAAAATGTTTTTAAATATTAGGCATAAAATTTAGATGTAAAAATACAAATTTCGCACCTTTTTTTGACCCTGTTGACTTCCTACAGTTAAATAACAGCAGATATATTAGATGCCTTAGGTAATGTCATCAGTATGCATTAAAAGCAGATAGTGAGTACTAAACATTTTCTTGGTCTTCTGTACAATAAAACAGGAAACAATTTGGTTGGCGACATAGAGGTGGAATGCAGTACGAAAATGAAATAAGATAAAACTCCCTGTGGAGAAGCAGTCTGCATGTTACACCCTGAAGGGATGAATGCTGATACTGTGCACGAATGGCTTCTTTAGAGAGTCTTGGAATTTCTAAATATTTATTATGGCAGTATATAATGGCTGTATTACATAATGTGGTGCTGTTTCCTGCTTTCTATATCCTGAAAATACTTGATAATTCAACCCTAAGCTTAAATACTTCTTGTAGTTTTCAGTAGAGTTCTGCAGATAGGAACCTTGGAGCAATCAGCACTATTGAAAAAAAAATATTTAGGAACAAAAAGGAGATTAGTAGAGAACATATTCTAATAGCTGAAATACCAGGCTAAAAGTAGCAGTCCTGAGTTTTAACTGTTCCCTTGCCATTGTCTGTTGGGAAGGGAGAGCAAACTAAGGTTCTGATACTCAGGGTGGTGCAATGCTCACTTGTTAAAATCTTTGCAATTCATACTAAAAAGTCCTATCTTTCTGTTATGATTCTTTTAGCTGATTTATGGTGTATCCAAATAGACTGAAAATTATTTTCATTGACTCCTGTGTTTGCAATATGCAAGCAATTGCTGTACATCTACAAAAGCTGATTCAGTCTTTGAAGAAAAAAGCGTCTGATTTTGGGGGGGGGGGCGTTATTTTTTTTCTCTTAAGATTGTTGGACCATCTTTGGGTGCTCCTTTGCTTGTTATTTGTCAGTAGCAATGACATGGTAAAGTACAGATGTCAAGCTATTAACAAAATTTCAAATAAAGTGCTCACTAGAACAACATTTGGCAGCTCTTGGTTTGTGAAAATGTGCTATATTGTGCTGGTCTTACCTAAATGGTAAGATGTTCTCTTAAACCTTAAAATATATTGGAGGTGATTGGATCATCAGCAAAGAAAGGAAAAAAAATCCTTTTTCATGAATAATGAAGGATTTTGGTATCCTGAATAACTAAACAAGGAAAAACAGACCCTGACAATTGTTCCTAGGGTTGGAAAAGCTGATTCTTCGTAAAGATAGGGACTTACAGGTAAAAAACTGTGGATGTATTGTGTGCACACATTTATGAGCAGCTGCTTCATGCTCCAAAATTCAAGTTTAAAATAAGATGTTTTTTTCCAATCTCACAAGTCCAGTCTGTGCCATATGAGGTGCAAGGACTCTTTCTGAAGTTCTTGAAGATCCTTACCATCTCATTCCGGTTGAACGTGGGAACATGGAGCTGAGACAGAAGGTGTACCAGCACTTCCCAGCTTCTGTACTCACCACTGATGTGGCAAAGAACAAACTTATCTTTAACAAGACCCAACTTGGTTTCTTGGTGTACCACTGCCACCAAAGCTCCCTTTGTCCTCCTGTTGCAAGTTCTAAAGCTACTAGAGCAAAAATGTGTTCGGAACCTTCTTTCAGCCCATCTGGGACTTAGCCGTAGTATTTTCTCAAGAAGATGCTGCTGGCAGGTGCTGCTTAATGTTGTTATTGCTTTGGGATGAGAGGGTAGAGAATGGGATGAGAGGGTAGGTGGAGAATGGTGTGACTGCAGCCTGAGGTTTGGAATAAGTAGCTGCCTAATGCCATGGTTGGATTCAATAAATCAGCACAAGAATAGATGCGCAGATGCACAGTCCACAAGAGGACCAACTGAACAGGACAAGGAGCTCTGGTTTCCATTCTCCTAACCTATAGAACAGCTATTGCAACATCAAGCTTCCACAGATAAATTAACACATGTTGATTAATTCTTTGGGAAAAGCATAGCTAATTGCAAAGTCTGTGGCTATAAATACTCTTGAATACACTTTTGATGTATAAATCCTAAGATTTATCTCCTGGTTTTGGCTAGTAATAAGACTTACTGCTCAAAGGATCAGTAGAACAGTTTGGCTCTTGGTAGCTCATTGCCTGGAAAGTTAAGGAAGAAAACTCAAACTGTTTTTAAATCTAAAGATGGATTTTAATTGAGTGATAGGGAGCTGAATTGCAAGACTGCGGAGTTACAGTGATATTTGGAGGGCACTTTTGTTTTTCTGGGTTTTGGAAGTGCATTGATTTATTTTTAAGTGGCAAAAAAGAAGTTTAAAAACTACTGTAACTCACAGCTCTTGAGTTACCCTTGTTCTAGCTATTCACAGGGAAGTGGACTGCGTCTTTACTGTCTGTTCCAGTGACAATTCTGTCTTTTTGTAGACTTCTAAAAGAAGGAAGTAGTTGTTATGGATCTCTGTGAATGAGGTGGAGTTTGTTAAAGGTTCTCCCTGGCTGTGACACCAAGGTAAAGGTATTTGAACACCGCAGACAAAATGTTTTTATAGCAAGTCATCTGAGATGGATTTAGTCAATGGATGAGCAAGCATTTTTCTGTTTTATACCTGTGTGGGCAAACTGGAGGCTTTTTTAAAAGTAATGCCCTAAATCTCTTCGGTATAATCTGATTACTTTCAAAATTTTGTGACGAATGGACAGCTGTAGCTTGCTGGTTGTTGATTCATTTCTCTGACTGAAAGTTAGTGTGCTTGCTGCAAAGCTACCTGAAGGACAGGGGCTTGCTATGAGTGGGCATCCTTAGTCTCAAGAGGCTTTTTTTGTGGTGGCCAGTAATGAGCAGCACAACTTTTCATGCATACCTGCCTTGTTATTGATCCCATCTTCCACTGGGCCTGAAGAGGCACTGACAGTATCCAACCATTAGTCTAGTGTATAAGAAACAATTGTGTGTTACTATTATTAAGGTGGTTTGGAAAAGCACTTCCTAGATACCTGCTATAAAGCCCAATCCTTCCTTGAAATTCACGTGACTAAGATGCTGATGCCAGTCTACCAGGTGAAATTTGTGCTGGTATTTATTGTTTCATGGAGCCCTTTGACGTCATGCTGGGACAGTAGCGCCCACGGGTTTTGTACCAATGGGCCACTGTTTACCCTTTGCCTTTTTCATGGAGGATTGTGTGTATCTCTGTTGAATTTTTAATTAAAAACGCTTAAATGAGATCTGGTCCTATAGACCATTAGCTTTGAGCTTGTGGATCATCAGAGACCTATAAACCAGGATATGAAAAGCAGAGTGCTAAGGAATTAATTCAATATAGCCAAGCAACTATATATAATAAGCAGCAGCAACTGCTTTGTCACTTGGCTTTATTTCATGAAGATGTAATTAAGAGCTTTTTCCACTGCACTGATCCCTCTTTTAACTGTAACACACACAGATATTATATGGTTATCCTAAATTGTAAAGCATTAAAACTTAGGGGTTTCACCAGGAAATTTGAAAGCTTAATTAAAAACTTT
This sequence comes from Cephalopterus ornatus, assembly GCA_013396775.1. Classification (NCBI taxonomy): domain Eukaryota; kingdom Metazoa; phylum Chordata; class Aves; order Passeriformes; family Cotingidae; genus Cephalopterus; species Cephalopterus ornatus. The sequence goes on from VZRE01013482.1 coordinate 336,716, forward strand.
GTATTCTCCTTTGTCTTTAATCAAATATAATGACCTGTTATAATCCCTAAACATATAAACTACCAATTAATTATGATTATATTAATTAGAACTTCAGTTCCTCCCCTGAGCTTTCTATTTTGGCAGAAGCCATTAGTACAATTCACTCAGCTACAAAAATCAAAACAAAACATTGCTTGCTGTTTAAAGACCAAGCTGGTATGAAGCAAATAGTTCTCTGGGAGTAGATGAGCACATACACCTCCCTTTCATTAGAAAAATGCTTTTTTTAGGTCTTCTGATATTACTCAGTTTCTGTCAGGTTACATTTTTTTTTCTTCTACAAGTAAGCAGTAAGCTTGTAACACTATTAATGATCTGCTCCACAATTTACTTAAATGTTTGGCACTTTGAGTAAAACCACAACAGATGCATGGGAAAAGTAAAAACCAACCAGCCAACCAAAAAAAAAACCCAAACAAACACTCCTCTCCCTCAACTGCCAAATTATATATATGAGAAGAGGGAGTAAAGAGAACCTCTGTGTATGTAAAGGGAGATGTGGGAAATTTAAAACAATTTTATGCTTGTGATTTAAAAACAAAACATCACCTTGAAATGTACTGGCGAGTTCATTCATGAAAAAAAATATGGCCAAGAGAACAAGAAAAGTGTCTGGCAGGTATTTTGGATCATGGCAGATGAACAGGAACATATAAGCTTCTTAACAGGCCAAAATGATACTGAGGCATCAGCCAAAACTGTTGTGTTTAGACAAGTATGATTTTACTATTAATACACCAGATGGAATGCTGCATTAAAACTGCCTTTAATGTGCAAAGTGAAAGTTATACATGTTTAAAGATGTTGTAAAGAGGTTTCCATTTTAACATCTGGAAAAGAGTAAATTTGCCATATGACAAAGTGTGTTTCTGATGCTGCTTGAAAGTAACTGCCATTCTGACTCAGTCATACAAGCACAATTAATGCTCATCTGATGAGGTAAATACAACGCTCTATCTGATACCTCCTCACTGTATGAATCAGTGAATATTTTGTTCCCTTGCCTTTTTTTACTTTTTCCTTAAACAGTAATTTATGTTAACAGTATTTTTCTTCCTCTTCTATGCCTTTTGTTTTCAGAGGATGGAGGTATAAGAAGGGGGAAAGGCGTGATGAAGAGAAAACCAGTGTGTTTATGGCTTTTATATAGTCCTAGCCTGTCACTTAAGTTCACATCTCACTGAGATAAAACAAGAATGTTGAAGCACATATTTAGCTGGTAGTAAAATATGTGGGACAAGGTGGATTTCACACTGAGGTATCCATAGGCTGTTGCCTAAAGGATGGTTAAAAGGTGGCAGTGCCACATCTGCAAACAGATTCAGTCAGAAGCAAAGTCATGTCTATTTTGGGGTGCTTTGAACAGCACTACAGTACATTTTCAGGAGATATTCAGTCCACTGAGGAGAAAAAGCTTTCTTCTAGAGAACATGGGTCATCATTTCCATGCTATGCAAAATATTTCCATGTTATAGAGGTATTTTTCATATATACCTTCAAATGCATGTTATCCGCTAGCATAGACACCTTGTTCCTGCCATTCTCAGTGGGGAATAACTGCTTGCGGTGCTAGAGTCTGTCCACATACCATGTTTTCTTGTAACTATGTCTAAAACCGGTAATATAACCACCGGTGTTCTGCTAAGCCAGTGCTCACACAGGGGAAGTGCCCCAGTTCTGCTCTGTAAGTACTCCTCCTGGGGCTGCTAGAATTTCGCCTATCTATTATGCATACCTTGAAGTAGTCTTTCTGGAATTACCCATCCAGCTACTCAAAATCATGTGGTTTTAGCCATTGTTGCATACTGTCTTTTGGTATTTAAGACCTTGGTGTATTTTGCTCTTTCTTAGAAAGCTTCTCTGCAGTCTTGAAGAGTAGACTTGATATTTTTCTGATGTATAAAATGAAGGAATCCCTTCTTTTTTATCATGGGACTCCAGGAACAGGGTGTTTAAAGTGCAATTATCTGTCTCCCAGTTCTCTTGCATTTACCCCTTATTTACTCAAGAGAGTTTCATGATGGAGTAAGGATGACTAATCATCTTCTGGTTCTGATGTTTCAGTAATGTTCTTCTGCAGACTATCATAGATAACCCCCCTAATTTTTGTCAGATTGAGGTGATATTCTGCTCACTGTAATGTTAAAGAGGAATCATGTTTTAGAAAGATCTGCTAAACTCTTAACACATGCTCTATGTACACTCTAATGCAGTTCTCTAATACTGGAACACCTTTTTTCCATATATTATTGTACCTTCTTTTAAATTGATTGCCATGTACACAGGTACATGACAAATACATTTCATTTGCTGCCAAAAAATGCTAAGAATTAAATTTTAATCTCTTGAAGTGTGTGTTTTGCTCCCTCTCTTATGCAAAAAACACCTGTTGAGTTTCCCCTAATTCTCAGAAACAGCTGAGACTAGCTGAAAAGTTGTGTTCTTGACAGAAAAATTTTGAGAGCTTTTACTGATATGAAAAAATTAGCTGTGGTCACAGCTCTGGTCCTAATGAAACTTTATCAAACAACAGTTTATATTACAAGTAAAGTACCTTTTTAAAAAAATGAATATTCATTAGACTGTATTAATATATTATTCCTTTCAGCTGACTTCCATTTGCTTGCTGAGGTTGTTGTTTGTGTTTCCCAGTTATAAATTTAGTCCTGCTAGCATACTGTAAGACAGTGTATAGTTTCAGAAGGAAGCATTAACCTCTCTGGACCACAAAAAAATGAAGACAGACATGTACATGTTTTGACAGTTGTAGCTGCTAAGTCATGAAATTCTTTTGTTAATGAAAGTAGATTTCTTGACATCTTCCATGTTATGTCTGTGATTGAAAAATATATTTCCTTTTTCTTAATTCACTTTCAAGGAAGAGAGCAATAGAATTTAATAGGAAAGTTACATCCAAAATTGTGTCATACATCGGTTAGCTGCTTCCATTTTCTGATCCTTTTTATAAGTTAGTCTTTAATTGTATGGACAGTTTCATGCAATTGAGCATCATTAATCTAACTTAGAAAGGAAAGACAAACTTTGAAAGTCACAACCATACAAAATTAGGGTGTGGGGGAGAAATCCTAACTATAGCTGAATAAAACTGAAGACTTTTAGTAACACTTTCCTAATGAGTTTTTAGGATCTCTCTGCCATGAGCTGGAATTTTAAGAAAAGGCATAAAACTCGGGGGATCTGATAGTATATAGCTCTTCCTGCAAATAAAGGGAAGGATGTTATGAAAGCAAGAGCAGTCTCATCTGTACCTGTTCGTATATATATTCATATACATATTCCTGAGTGGGTTTGGGTCATTGGTTTCTTTGAGGATTTAAAAGTAGATGGTTCTACCATAGGTGGTGTTTCTGTAGGCAGAAATTAATTTTGTCACCACAGGTGCGAGTGAGAGATGGCTGCATCTCCTGCTGGAGCTAGGAGAGGCTGCTGCCTCATCCAGACCTCTCCCTTCAGGGCTGTAGCAGCCCACTTGCCTCTCCAGCCATCCGACAACACAGTGTATGGGCACAAACACCCTCATGGGGAGGTTGTTTGCCGCTCCCCAGCAATCTGCAGCTTTAGACTACTGCTGCCTGTGCCTAAAGCCAGCCCTGGTTCTGCCCCACTGGGATACCACAGAGACTGAATGTTGCTGGAGATGGTTGGAGAGAGGCCTCCTGGGGAATCCAGGGATGCAGCAGAGTTTTTTTTCATGAATCCTGCACACGTGTGCCATGTGCATAAGTTAACAGCAGGAACTGCAGGTGGGAGCTGTATTAATTTTCTTTGTGTGCTGACAGCCTAACATAAACATTGTGGGGTAAAACCACAACTGTTAGCTAATATTCCAAGATCAGTGAGCCTCTGATAGTAAAAGTACATAAAGAAAATCAGTAAAATCTTGGAAAGGCTCATATAAAATGTTAAGAAGACAGCCAGTGAACTATTTGGTTTTTCACCTGTCTGAGGTAGTTGGGTATTCACTTGCCAGCATTTCTCCTTGTCTTTCAGAAGGTCTTTCTGAGGTGGGGGAAGTTAGATTCAACTTGGTGGTGAGAAGGATGAAAAGTGAAAATCTTGTTCTCTTCAGCAAATTTTTTTCCAGATATTTCAATCTGTTTTCATTTGCAAAATCCTGATGGAATGATCTTGAAAGAATTATGCCTGTTGTTCTTGGCATTTTGTGATCTTACTCCATGCTGTGTGAAGAACCTGCTGCTTCTCCCAAAAATTATGAAATGGAATGGAGATTTATCTTGGATGTGCTCCAGTATCATTCCTTAAACCTTGCATTTTATGAGCTCTCCCCTCCTTCCCACCGTGCTCCTTTGCAATGACCTTTTCAGGGCCAGGGATTTCACTTTCTCGCTCCTTTTTGTATGTGGTGAATATATTCCTCCATATAGATATGGAAAGATTAACGTGCTTCAAAATAGCAGTTCTGAAGTATTTTTACACTATACTGCCAACTAGTCTGTCTTCTGACACAGGCAGGGTATCGGTATGCTGTTGTTTTTGAGGGGTTTATTTGGTCTTTTTTTTTTTTTTTTTTCAAGAAGCATGGTCTCCTGTGATGACCACAATTTGGTTTGATTTAGAATCCTTCTAATTAATGAGCATGTGCTTGCATAAGAGAAAGTATACAAATAAACACGACAGCTTATTAAAAGAAAAAAAAAATTAACCCAATTTAATTGTGTTTTACCATAGAAGTTTCTGCTGATTGAAGTCTCAGTTCCAGAACAGATGAACTTGCCTTCTGGTTGAGACCTTCATGATGTGAAATTAATTTCACGAAGGCTACCCTTCTGGACATGAAATACATTTTTTTATCAGTCTGTCATATCTTCTAAATCTTTGGAGTTTTCTTTTGGAATGGTGTAAATTCTTTGACTTCCGTTATGAGATAATTGATGATCTATTTCACTCCTAACACCTTTCATCTATTTTAGTGATGTGAGTGAGTTGCCTGCTGATCTTAAATAACAATAATAAAAATACAACAACCAAAAGTGTAGCTTCTGTGCAGCAATGACAGGATCAAAGAGCTTTGGCTTTGCTTTTGGGCCTGATTTCTACATTAATTCATATAAAGCTTTTTTTTAATTAGCTTTCTTTTTGAGTATGTGAAAGCATCTTGAATAGCCATTGGTGGTTATCACTGAATGTAACCTCTGGACTTCCCCATGCCTCCTTTTTTGGGGAAATAAAGTCATGATATCAGGTATTTGTTGCTGAGTTGCTTCTGTAAGTGTTTCTGTGATTGCCAGTGTTCTGAAAATATTCCAGGCAAAACAACCAGCTAAAAAGTGAGCACTATTATTGAGCCTGTGCTTCTTGCATGATATTACGTAGTTGATATTATGAGTTGTATTTTACAGTCTTCAGTGTCTAGGTATAGCTGTTTTAAGAACCCACTAAAGTTGTGCCCCATTACTTTGCGAGATATGAGGATTATTGGTTTGGGTTTTTTGGTTTGTTTGTTGTTTTGGTTTGGTTTTTTTGTTATTGTTTGGTACAGGGTCTCCTTCTGTTTTCTTATTAGGAATGGCTGTCATCATTAAATATTACTTGTGTTCCACAATGAAGCTTATAATTCACAGTTGTAAAGTTCTTTGACATCCAGGGACAGAATGGTAAAGTATTGCCATCTATCTTTCCATTTACAATTTCTAACTCTGATTTTTCTTGTCCCTGAACCAAGTAGTCTGACAGCCTGTGCTCTGGAATAAAGCAATTATTGTCACTGCTAAGAGACTATAATAAACAGAGGGTTTTCAAACCAGTGACAGATCACCAGCTTCCTTAGTAAGGCACATCTTGTACTGAGACAAAAGCAATCTGTTCTGTCACTGTCCAAGTTCAATGTTTTCATTTAAAATAAATGGAACAGGCTATTTAAACTAAAGTAAAAATTAAAAATCAGTGTATTTTGTGAAATTATACCAGGCAATCAAAAGGCAACACTAAATCATGTTGTCCATCTTCTTAATGCCATTCCCCTCTTTCCTGATCATAGGAAAAATATAAAGCAACACATAAAAAGAATCATGGAGAAATGGAAAACAAGGTACTAACAAGCATTTCTGTTTGGATCCCATTTGTAAATTGCAGATAATTTTTTGAAGTTGCAGGCTATCTTCCACCCTGTGTTATCTTCCATGCATCAGTGATGTCTAAATTTGTTCATTATGTGTGATTGTAACTATATTTGTAACATCTGGCTGACCAAAATGCTATTTTTGAACATAGACACAAAGGTGGTAAGCATGATTTTTTTTTTTCCCTTTTGCTCAGAGCACATTTGACACACAAACAAAAGTGACTTTTGTCTTGTAATGGAAACATGCCAAGCTATTTGACATACTGACAGGTGGGATATTATTTAGTGCTGCTGAAATTTGGGTTGTATGGGGTGCTTTGTTCCTTCCAGATTGTGTTTTGACTTGCATGTTTCTCACTGCCATTGTAGCATTAACCTTCTTTATTGGACTTGGAACATGCCTGAGAGAGTTAGCCTTATAAATGACATCAAGGGCTTTTTTTCCTACATTGTTAACATGTTTCTGAAACAAATTGTACAACAGGAGTTAAAAAGTTTTCCTTTTGTATGTTTTTTTTTTCCCCCAGTAAATCGCCCATAATATTTAGGTGTGCGTGCTTTTTTCCCCTTTCAGACTTAGTTTGGAATATACAGCCATAAATAAAATGTTTCAATTCTGTTTTCTTCAGCAACATTTATGAAAACTGTGCCTCTAAAACCACAGTCTGATAGTGGGGGAGGCAGTTTAAATTATAGAATTTCAACATTTGTTTGCTAAGTATGTGGAGTTTTCTTCTCTGTTCATTGGAGGCAGGCAGTTGGTTTTGGAGCTGGCAGAGTATACCTTTGTTATGTCTGTGCAAGAGTATCCTAGCAGGAAACAAGCTATGACGTCACATTTGTAAAGGTGTAATTAGGAAAGAATTGATGGCTAGTAGATGAAATGCCGTCATTAGTTTTAGGCATTATGTGGTTCTTTTGGCTATGGGTGTTGCTGTTATTCTCTGCTGCGTATCATGATTGAAAAGACATGTCAAAGGTAAGGTTTTCTGTAAGTCAGGAATGCCAAAGGTAAGGGCCGAGTTTACTTAGTTTTCCCTGAGCAAAGAGTCAGCTGCACCTCCACTGGACTCCAGTACAGCCAAAAATCCTGCTTCTGTGACACTGCTGATTAATGTACCTTTAGGCTTGCCCAGGTGCCCAGCCTACATTATGGACTGCAGTCCCTGCCTGTGTGCCATGGGGTTATAGTGCATCTGTCGGGAGTTCTCTAGGAACTTCTAGTGAACCTCCATTTCACATGAATAAAAATTTGTATGCCCATACTAGGGCTGGGCTCTTTAGTTCCTTGTTTTAGCATTTCATTAAGCATTGTCCCCGTTTTGTTAATAACCTCAAGTTTTCAGGCAGAGGAATCATAGAATGGTTTGGGTTGGAAAGGACCTTATATGTCCCCTAGTTCCAACCTCCCTGCCATGGGCAGGGATGCTTGTCACTAGCCCAGGTTGCTTAGGGCCCCATCTAAACTGGCCTGGAACACTTCCAGCAGTGGGGCATCCACAGCTTCTCTCAAAATGGCATAAAGCAAAGGATTACCTTGATAATTTTCAGTATTTTGAAATTCTGTGTAGTTTTCTGTTAAAATGAAAAAAAAAGTTTTAGTTCAATGATATTAGTGAGATGTTAATTACCTACTCAGGATGCCTTATGTTCAGCTTATGTTAGGCTATGTCGTAATGTTATAAATATGAGAAGTAGATTTAAAAAAAAAAGGTGCTCAAATGTTGGAACAGAGTGGGTAGCGAGGAGCAGTCTGAAGATTCATGTGGATATTGAACCCTTCTATGACTGTAGAGGACTTCTGGATAAAGTTAGTTTCTTCAGTTTCTCAACTACCAACAGAAAGAAGGCAAAGCTTAAAATTTAACAGTAAGACTCCAGTTTTCTGAGAGTTAAGTAAAAGTCCTGAGTAGGTATGGCAAACCAGAAACTTTGATTTGCGGTACAGGAAGCAGACAGGAATAGAGAAACAGGAAACCTGGTCTCTCCTGCATCTGTGAATGTCAAGACCAAATACTGTGTAATGTTGATATTGTGGACTTAATACAGAGTTTGGAATGAACTACTTTATCTGCAGCTTGAAATAAATTAATACATTACTGAGTTAGCAAGGTCCCAAGTGGGCAAGTCGCTGAATTAAGAAGAAATCGGCAGCAAGTGAATTGGTGATTTCACAAACCAAATGTGATGTCCAGATATTTTATTTGAATTGCCATTAACAAATTTGGCTTCTGTGAAATTGTCTAATCCCTTTATAATCTGTTTTTACTGTTGTCTCAGGTATCTGTTGTGTAGCTTGTTTTCCACAGTTGCAACCTAGGATGTGTCTTACATTGGCTTTCTGTTACTTTTAGGATGGTCACTCTGAAGCATCTGATAAATGCTGTTTGTCTAAGAATTCAGACTAAATGTGGACAGGTATTTTAGTTATGAAATTTCTATTGCTAGGTTCCTGAATATTTTTAAATATCTGGATGTTAGCACAGTGTATATGTTGATATTCTTCTTTCACGATAAATTTCGCAGAATCACAGACTCACAGAATATGCCAAGATTGCCAAAGATTAACATTCAGAAGCTGACTATAAAAGTTTTCAAAACTGTAAAGCATTGTGACATACTCTAAGTAAGTTCTGTAATCTGTTAGCAGAAACTACTTTTACATTTAATGATGCTAATGATGTTATAATGCCTGAAAAGTGCTTCACCTAGATTTTAAATCTAACTTAATGTTTAAAACATGGGATTTGTTGCACTGTTCCTCTGCTGAACATTCATGTGCTCTTAATACTGTTCTGTTAGCATTTACTGTTATTTAAATCCACACAATAGGGGAACGCTGCAAATGCATTTCGGGATAAATACCACAAATAACTGCATCTGGCAGTCCTCTCTCTTGATTACCTTCACCTTATGTATGTTCTATTATAAGTCCTCCTTACAATGAGGTAAGCAGATGAATGAATTACCATGTAATAAGCCAGTGCTTGAACTTAAGGTGTATTTCTTAAGGCAGCTGCTGTGTGCTGCCCTTGTGTGTTACTTGAATTGGTGTGGCATGGAGAGACTTGGAAGGAAGCAATTGGTGCATACAGTGACCTGTGAAAAGAACTGATGTAGCAGAAGTTTGCACTTGGTTTATGCCATTGTGACTTGCTTTTTTTTTAAGCCATGTGCTTTGTAAGCTGGGTAAAGCTCTCAGCATATTGCTGCTGTAAGGAATCTTTTCTGGCTTTCACTGAAATAAATTCAATTAAAAAAGCAGCTGATTATAATTCATGGTGAAAACCAGAATCAAGTGGGCAAAAGAAGGCCACTGAAGCTGAATTCGAAACAAAAATTTTTGCACTTACAAATAAAGTAGTGGAATGAAGCATGGTACATAGGCTGTATGGTTATACATGTGGTAGATATGCCAGCAGTCAAAAGAACATTTAAAGTTACCATACTAATATGATGATCACTAAGTGGAAGAGCAACATACAAGACGATCATACAGATCTGAAAAAATAAATTATTTCCCTGTGTCACTGAATGTGTCTAATGATTTTGTGCAATGCATACAGTGCTGATAAAAAGCATGAGAACTAGAACTTCAGGTTTCATATTTGCAAATGTACAAATCTTCACAATTCTGTTGAGCTCAGGAAAAGCTACTGACTTAAAGCTAATGTAATGTATTAAAATCAGATTGGAATGCATTCCATAAAAAAAACCAATTAGGATATGTCTTCTAGTATTTATTTTACAAATTATTTCAATGAGGACTATATATGTATTTAATTTATGGCAGCATGTTGTGTGTAGGAGAGTTGATTTGGAAAGACCATCATAAGAATGGAGTGGGTAGAGAGACTTGTTTGAAAATACTTTTTTTTGGTATATTACTTTAACATTTATGTCGACAACAAGAAAATGAAAATAGCCAAAAGATCAGTTTCTTTTATACTCATTTTTAGATGATATACTGGTTCACCAAAAATTTTGTAATAAACTGCATATAGGTATTGCTATGAGGTAAGAGAACAGGGAAAATGGAATTTCCTAGTCCAACATGCTCAGTGGCAAATTTCCTGTTAATTTGAAATTGGTGAATTTCTCTGAAGTAAGATCCAGACTTCTAATATGTTTGTGGCACTTTATAAATTTAACCTGATTTTCTTCTCAGCAGAGAACTTTCTAAAGGATGTCTAATAACATGTCTGTACTTCCCAAAAATATCAATGCAAGCATGAGAGTGGTACTGTTATGTTCATGATGTTTTTGTGAGACAGCTATGAAAAAGGTAACTTCCAGATCAAAGAATAGTGTCAAAATTACTAGTTTTAGAAGTCTGACATCTCGAAACTTTGAGGCCACACTTCAGAGGCATTCAGTCATACAGACCTTTACAATATTGAATAAGACCACTATGTGGCTTAAAAAATTAATTGCCATTCTAAACCCTGGACAACAGAATACCTGGAATTGAAATAGAATATGTACTATGGTCTTTATTATTTAAGTAGCCTGAAATGAACCTCAGCAGTGATTAACTGCAAACAATAAACATTGAGAAATATGTCTTGTTGAAAAACCAAATCTGAAGTGGTTTTTGTATTTGAAATGAAATGTTCCCACTCATATAGATTTGAATAAAAAAAGGGAAAATCCCACTGAATTAAATAGAAAAGCTCTAGCAGGTATATGATTACTTGCAAAATTAGCTTTTAAAGTTTCAGATGCTTAAATTCTGTAGAAAACCTGTCCTAAATGGCTTTGGTCTTGCAGTTGCCTTGCAAGCATTACTTGAGAATTATGTGCAGTGGGAAGTAGCCGTGTTGTTTTGTTCTGGTTGTGTAACTTGACAGTGAAACAGAAGATACACATTGGGTAACCAAGCTCCATAGATATTCACTGAAGAGGATAAAATACCTGCTGGAGAACTAGAGGGAACTTGAGGTGTCCGAAGTTAGAAGACTGAGGCAATGCCATCTGTGGAACAACCATTTTGCTGGAGGGCTTCAGCCTACCCGTGCTGACATCCTTTCTCTAATTTTTATCTGAGGGACCATAAACCATTTCTTGGTTTGTAGCATGGCTTTGACTCCATTTGTCTGTGGAGTATACATTCTTTGGATTTGTTGATTTATCTCCACTTCTTTAATAAATAGACCAATTTCCAAAAGAAGATGTAACTTTGGAAATCTTAACAATGAATAGACTTCCTTGCTGAAAGAAAAGGACATACTGATACTAGTGGCAAATGTACAACGATTCTTAATACACCAACTTTTTTGTCAACCCAGTCTTTTGTCATTTGCCTGAAAAAACAGTTGTCACGTTTTATTGCCTATTTTTCCCCCCCTTATTTGTGAAAAAAACAAATTACAGTGTTGTGTGATGAAGTATAGTAGTCTGCGTGGCAAACACCCTTATTTTGTTCAAGTAGAAGTCAGAGAGGTATGCTTTTAAGACCATGGAATGTCAAACTTAGATATTATTTTCTTCTGTTAGAAATCAATGTTTGAACTTAATTAGGTTGTTTTCTTTTTTTCTTCTGATTAGGCTTTTTCTCTCCGGAACAGTCCAATTACTAACAGAAATAGGCAACTTCTTACTACCAGCCTTGATGTACAGCCCATAGTGCTTTAGGGCAAAATAAATACAGGAATCGCTTGGAGTGTTTCATTCATTCTTCATCACCATTTTTTATGACATCTTTTGAAGAAAATGATTGGAAGCTGACTTGATCCTCAAAATGACCTTATGAAATAGTCCTATTTAGTAAAAATCTTTTTGTAAAGCAGCTGTTTACTAATAGAAAATTAGATAAGTTTATAATTTTCCTTCTGCATTAATCTAGTAATGATATTCCAGTGACTAATCCACTGTCACTTCTACAGCAGGATTTTGGCCAAATGTGAATCGAGATCATAAACTTTCTCATAAAAAGTTCTTAAGTTTTCCTCCATGTTTTTGTGGCAAGATTCTTACCTGCTTGGAGATACTATTTTCTGTTGCTCTTGGATAAAAAAATGAGTACTTTGATAATAGTAGCTTTAAAAGTAATTTTGTTTCATATTAACCTCTTGAAATGTTAGCTATTTCTCTATATTTGTCTTAGAAATGGTTTTTGTCCTATTTTTGTTGTGTTCATTTATCCTTGGCTGGTTTGTCTTGTCATTAAACTGCAGAGCTTAAACCAATGGAGAAACAGTTTGAATAGAAAACAAACCAATCAGGAAAAGTTAAAACCACCTGGTGGCCTATTGCTTTGGTGCATAAAACATACCTGTCAAATTATTCCCAATAGAATTTGAGGAAAATGTTTTAGAAATGATGACTAGAAGCACATTTTAATGTAATATTTTAAGTGACTGGGTTTTCACCGAGTCTGGCCCTGTAAATATGATAGATCACTTCTGAAACACCTGCATTGAAGTGAACCAGTGATACCTTTCAACAGCTTAAATCACTGGCCATGTCTTGCATCTCAAGACAGCACATGTAAGTAAAGTTCATGATATCATCACTCTGCTGTGAGGGTACCTGGATTAAAATGTCCTGCTATCCAGGGAGGGAGACGCGAGGAAGGATGGAAGGTGGGGGCGGGAGGGGGAGATCTGTCGTCCCTGAAGTAGGAACAGTGAAAATACCATAATTGTCATACCCAGGCATGACAGCATGCAGCAAGATATTGCTACATGAAATCAGACTTAAAATGCACAGTGGGCTGAGTGACAATAAGGTGATTGTTGTACACTGACTTAGAAATGGACTTCTTATGCTTAATACCTGCAAAAATTCCTGTGAGTGAGGCATGCATAAACCCAACATTAAGTACTAGGTTATATGTTATGACTCTCTAAGTGCTGTGAAATATTTGTTTGCCAGTGTGTCAGAATGGAGGTTTGCTGCACTCCTTTTGTCCTTTTTTGGCATCATATGTCAGCTGAATTTGCGTGATAGCCCTTTGGTAACCCTCTGCCCAAATTCTGACTGGGGCAGATTTTTAGTTTTGCAGCTACTGGCTCTGGATTGGATGTCCTCTGGTAACACATGAATTTGCTGTTAAACTGTATGCATCTATGTGGGCAGGCTTGCATAGACTGAGGTGACCTTTAAAGGAAGCAGATTGGGAAGGGCAAGGATTTGTCAGGTAATTATTGAATTTTAAAGTTGTTCATGATAAGCAGAGGAAACAACATGTTTCATTGATCTGGTTTTTTCTCCAAATTATACATATTTTGTTTTTTAATTGTTAATAATAATAATAATAACAATAATAATTCCTGCCCTAGAATATAAGTATTTGTTCTACCTGTATAAATTCTAAATTGTAAAAATTGTGTTTATGATGTGTGTAACAACTCAGTGTTTTGGTGATCTGGAGGTACATATGTGCACACTTCTAACTATTCATGTATGCATGTGTTCTGAAACTCAAAATATATTTTGCCTGAAATTTGCTAAACAGTTTGACTGGATTAGTAATTAATTTAATTTAGACTGGTACCACTTTGTGACCATAATGTCAAAAATGATTTTCCATTCCTCCTTCCTCAAACTAGTTAAGCCTTTAGCATCCCATATGGAAAATGCAGAACACAATGAGTATTAAATAATGGAGTAAACATTGAAGATGGAAAGTAAAATATAATACATATTTAATAATTACATTAAGATATTTTACACAAAAAAATGAGGCTTTGCAGACTGGAAGGTGGCCTTCCTCACCACTTAAGTGTAGTAGCAAAGATCATGAATACCCTGACAGGGCATAGGTGGCTGGTTTTGGAGGCCTGTGTGTCATTCTTATGCATAGGGTCACTTTTTGATTTCAGTGACTTCAACATAATTCCAAAGTGACCAAATCAAACTAATTTTTCAGTGAAATTACATTTATCTATCAGATAGGTAGTGCAGATTTTGCAGTATCAGTACTATGAAAATGTTTTTATCAGAGAACCTTTATTTTTCAGTGCATTAATGCTATGAATCATTAGTGCTAGAAGTCTGCTATTAACTTCACCTATTTTTTTCAGTCTCACTTATGCTAAGGGTATCTAGTTCATTATACTGTCAGCGTCTGAAAAGCCATGCTGTGATTTCTAAGCTATAAAGTATAAGCTATAGAGGTGTGAGTGAAACAAACATAACTTTAGCTGATATGAGACCTTCTCATATTTAAATTTGCCAGCCCCTCCCCAAAGACAAAACCAAAACAGTAATATTTGAAATTTTTTCCCCTTCATATTCCTTGCCCTTTCTAAAAAAGTTCATTGAGGACAGAGTGGAATTGGGATTTATTTGCTTGTTTGTTACTTTTAAAAGAAAATACAGATGGTCTTCTGCTAAAAGGAAGATTCTCCATCAACCGGTGACCTCCTGTCTTTGATCTCCTTGTTGTATTTGATCTTTTTTTGGTATGGGGCTTGGTAAATGTTTTATCATATGACCACTGCATTCTTTATCAACTGGGTATAACCACAAATATGAATATCACCATAGATATCTCAAGTTACTTGTTTATAGAAATGTTCTCTTTCCTTGGTCTTCTCCGTGCTGGAGGAGCAGAAAGAGAAGTGCTGAAAATTGCTCTTGTGTCTTTCAAGCCTGGCATTGGTGTTCACTTATTTAAAACTCTGGGCCTTTAAGTATGCTTGTATTTCCCAAGGAAGCTTAAAAAAATCAGTTTGTTTCTCTAAGGAAACCCACGTGAGGCAGATTTTTTATTTTTCAATAAAAATCAATAAAAATAAAAGTGGTTCCCATTAGTATAATTTTTTGGGAAGACTAAAAATGTTTTTGGATGATGCCTTTAATGCGCAGCATGCTTGCAAGTAGTGTTGCTTTCTTCTGTGGAAATGCTTAATTTTTCCAGCATATAACACACAGTAATTTTGAAAACAGTAGTCAGATACACAGACTATCCTGAATTAATAGCTATTAACTATACCCACTACTGTTCATGACAAAGGAATGTCATATTTCTGTAAAGTGATTGAGAAGTCATGTAAACTGAAATGAAACAGATGAATTTGTATGATGGATTGAGTATGTTGTTAATTTTTTTCCATCTCATGTTGCAGGGTCATATTTTAAACAGTAGGGTCAATATCTTTCAAAACCCTTCCTTGGCTGTCAAAAAACAAAGAACTCTGTGAGATAGTACAAAACCCCCATGCATTAACAACAGCATGAATTGCATGTTTCAGTTTAGGTAATGGTTAACTCTCTCACCCAAAAAAAACAAGTTAGCAAACATGCAGACTGAATCTTCTATTTACTCTTCAGCATTTGATTAGAAAGATTTGTTACTTTACATTTGTAATAAAAGATTTCATAATTTGAAAAGAAAGTGTGATTTTAAAAGCTGCATCATAAACATAGCTGCCAGACAACTGGTACTGCTTTTTTGCAAATATTAAAATAAGTAGAATCTATTGGTGTTCCTCTCCCTACCTTTTAATTTTGTATTTTATAACTATTTTATTAGTCCTAAAGCACATGTATAATTTAATAATATCTTCTTTGGGTGTGAAAGAGAGGATAGTTTTGCTGTATTGAGTTTCTGCAGAAATATTCTCACTGTGGTATGATAATCTTACTCTGGCTTTAAGAATAGAAGCACAGATTTGAAATGGAATAGTGCAAATTTTAGAGCAGGAAGCCAAGATATGTATGTTTTTATATGGATTCTGGCCAATGTCAATTGCATAAGAGCAGTAATCTGGGGTGTGACTTCGGTATCACTTTTGTTACACATTGAAACTACTTGGGTTTTTTAAAATCCTTGGAATTTTTCCAAATGTAACAAAACCAAGCAATTCATACTCTTTGCAGTATGCTCCACCAGTAACTGAGACTTAGCAGAATTAAAAGACTGGTATAGGCCTGATTTTTTTTTTAATATATATTTTTGTTTTGGAGGGGGGGTTTCTCTCCTTAAAAAGGATTCTGACTGGGATTTCCCTTAAAAAGGGAGGAGGAAAACCTTTCATGCTTTGGATGCAATACTGACAATACATGTTAGTGTTTGCTGGAAAAGCATCTCCCTGCACTGAGGTAAAGTTAGTTTTAAACTGCACAGGGATTAGGGGTCACTATAAACTGGCAGCCTAATATATTTGTATTCTACAAATATTTTCTTTTCATGACCAAAAGCGATGATTTCAGGGTTTGTGACTCACTTATTTGTATGTATTTTTCCTACAGGAAATTGAGACAATTACTTATCTTTTTTTTTAATTACAAGATTCCACATTTTACAGGCATATGATATAAATTGGAGGATTTTAATTACTGAAGAAGGTTAAGGATAGTAAAATGTAAGCAAGGAAAATCTTCGCTTTTCACTAATTTCAATTTTCATCTTTCTGAAACCTGTTTCATGCCTTTCCATGCTGCTGTTTTCTATGTAATAGCAGTTGTTTCAGGAAGTTTAAATCAACTACTGTATAGATGATAAAAGGAAAAGGCAAAAGAACCTCTGTATTGTGATGGCATTTATCAAAAAGTTGGGAAACACCTACCCAACTACTTTCCTAGCACCTCTAAGCCTGTCTCATGCAGCATCTGAGTCCCTGCTGTATTCCTGGCTGGCAGTCCAGGGCAATAATGTTCTCCACGTTTTTTCCCTTTCTGGCTGTGTCTTACATTGCTCTTTGGTGATCTGAGGAAGGTGGGAGCAAGGGAGATGGTGATCATATTGGAATTGCTGAAGAATAGTGACAACCAGCTATTGGAGAGCTGAAGGTTGAATGTAAATGTTAGTGGAATGCAGGACAAAAACACCTGCATCACGATGCGGGGAGAGCAGAAATAGCATGCATGCATGCTGTGCTTTAAAGACCACCCCTGTGTAGTCAGCTTCTCAGCAGCAGAGATGTGGGGAAAACTGTATGTTCAAAGAGGGGGTGATGTGGTGCATGTGCATTGGTGATATGCAGCTCATCTGTTTGATCCCTCATAATCACGCCAAGGTGTGATGACATAGTGGGATGCTAAGAGACATCACCTCTGCTAATAAAATTTCCATTAATCATAAGGAAGAGTTCCCATCTCTTGGAGGTTTGAATGTTTCAGGAACACTGGTTCAGATAGGTGGAATTCGGAATAGGAAGAGTGGGACAGCAGTCATCTTCCATGTGAGAAGACGTACACAGAAGTTATTCTGGTTCAGACAGACTAACGCCAGATATTCCTCCTTTAATCTATTCACTCTGCA
This sequence comes from Cephalopterus ornatus, assembly GCA_013396775.1. Taxonomy (NCBI): domain Eukaryota; kingdom Metazoa; phylum Chordata; class Aves; order Passeriformes; family Cotingidae; genus Cephalopterus; species Cephalopterus ornatus. The sequence continues at coordinate 354,073 of VZRE01013482.1, forward strand.
GGCTTCAACAGGCACATTAGTTGGCAGATGTTGTCACCTGTTACTTAGGTCTACTTGACTTTGGGCTTGATTTGATGAGTTTTGAAACTGTATTTTTATGGGCCAATAAAATGCTCAAGCTTGTTAACTGTAAGCAAGTGCTAGTATTTGCAAAGTCTTAAAACTCACCAAGGATAGATTTTTGGTAGGATCAGCAAATTCACACTTCTGGCCTGTAACCCTCCTAGTCGTATCTTGCTGCTGCCACTTGAAATTCTGTAGGCAGTGTAGCTTTTTATTGGGGGGAAAAAAAAGTTTTGCTAGCTTCAAATTTGCAAAAAACATGAGCTATATTTTAAGATAAACTTGAGAAAAACAAAACCCCACACAGCCTTAGGCAGAATGCAAATATGGAAAATACTGGCTTCATAAATGGTTAATGTCTGACAAAGAATAGCTGAAGACAAAACCTGACCGTAAAGCATGTGAGGCAAGCCTGAGACAGGGCTGAGGCCAGATTTGGTAAAAAAAATCATATTTCCATGGAAGTTAGGTGTGTGAGTACACTGGAGAATCTAGAATTTAGACTTGAATAATGAAGTAGGAAATTATGATAGACTGTAACAGCGTTATTAATCTTCAAATTTATTTTTCTCATGAGTAATAGAAGTTAGTAAGTTTAAGGGGTTTTTTTCCCCATGCTTCTTGGCACACATTTATTCCTATAGAAAATGGCTTAAAACAATTGCTCAGATTAAGTTCAGTGTGTTGGACATAAGGTTTATTAGACTCAGAGTTCTAAAGTTTCATAGAAGGTTCTAACAGACACATGTTTTCAGAAGACCAAAAGTGTTGATGTTCAAGAGTCTGCAAAGTCGGTATTCATTATCTTGAAACTGTCCTGGCATCACTGAAAGTAGTGTTGGTTTTGTGTTGTGTAGGTACATATTTTCTTCTTTTCATTGTAGCTTACTTTGCATCTTTCTCCAGTTCTTGTAAAGACATGAAATAAGACTTACCTCCATTACACAGATGCTCTATTCTTGAAGATATTCAGAACGTACCTGGGCTAAGTTGTGGTTGACCTGATAGAAGATAGTCCCACTTTTAAAGTATTACAGCTCCTTTTCAACCTGTATTATTATCATTATAATAGGTTGATGCAGTGGAAATTTTATACGTGAACATGCATAGACCCTTAGTTCTACATGAAGGATTAAGAGTGTAACAAAGAGCTTAATCATTAATTGTTTGGCTTAAGAAATAGAAAGAATGTGGGCAGTGGTTATTCTACATAGAGTACATGAATCAAATGTACTTGAAGTGAGAAGATCTTGGTTCTGCTGATATACTTATTTCTTCTAATTTGTCCAAAAAGAACAAATTTCTATGAAGTTCAGTGCCTAAAATTAAAATAGATCAAAATCAGAAATGAAGCATGAAGTTCAGAAATTAAGTATAATAAATATCTCTCATCAGAGTATGCTATGTATGCAGTTCAGTAGGAGATAGAATGAATATATCCGGTAAATACTGTGTCTGTTTTGTGGAATGAATGAGCTTTCTATTGCTCCTTTTGCATTGTCTGCTCCCTTCACATAAGATCAGGAAGACACTAACTGGATAAGATTATTTTTCAAAGTGAGAACTATAGTTGTTTCATTTTACTGAGATTTTAATTATATATAGTTGTATCCTTGATACTGCATTGTTCACATAACTTGGCTGATTTTATGTGTTCATTAAGATCATATATTTTTTCTCCAAGTCTTAATTCCAAAAGTCCCTGCAAACATCCCAACAGTTATGTCACAATTCTAGCACATAATTTATTAAAAGTGTCTCTGTCTGGGTAGTCTTTAGAGCTTTTACACAGTCTCTGCACACTGTTCTTAAAATAAATTGTTTCTAATGCCATTTAAATATGTGTTAAGCTGCAAAGCAGTTTCATGTTATAAAGGTGCTGTGAGAAAATGGACTAAAATTCTTTTTCTATCATTTTTGGGCTTTGTTTACTACTTATTTCTTCTGTACTCATTGCAGCAGTAAAGCCTATTCGTGTCAAAATTAGCAGGCAAGCAGCTTGTCTTTGGCTGTCAGAGAAGAAAGCTGGGATTGATGGTAGGGAGGCTTGTCTTGCAAGATGATATGTAGAGAGCGGGTTTCACACCCAAGCATAATATGGTCATCAATGAAACTTTTAACTTCAAAACTAGGAGCTGAAAGATGTGTGTTCCAATAGAATAATGGAAAACCTGCTTCATAGTATGCCCAAGCTTTTTTGTGTAACACAATATAGGCTGAAATAGCTGTCAGAATATATTTTACTGAAATATGTAGCCTTTTTGAGAGCTGAATTTTTGCTTGTTTCATTGGGTTATCTCTCAAAATTTATTTAATAGTGAGGTGGCAAAATATTTAGAGATTCATTTTCTGCTTAACCCTTTCCTATGCCATTTTATTTTGTGTTAGTAGGAGTTACATGGAGAAGAGGACAGACATTGCAGTTGTGTTAGTTGTGTTTTCTGTTGTTGTGGGTTTTTGTTTGGTTGGCTTTTTAAAAATCTCCGCAGGTGGTACAGCAATTAGTTGTCTGTAGTCCTCTATTTCTGAGTTATTCCTTTTTTTTTTTTTTATTAACAATAAAGTGAGTGTTTGTATTTTATGTTTAAGAAAGAGCAGGCCTATGCGGGATAACTCTTTTTTTCCTACAGCACTCGCAACTCCGAAGTCTGTGGAAGGAACTAAGTCAGTTTGATAGCAGAGTGACTGGCTGTCCAAGAAAAAAAAAAGATCTCATAAGAAAGCTGTCCAATAGGAACAAGACATAAATTTGGTTAAGCGCTTTGCTGATCACCCTGATTATTAATCTTAGGTTGCAGGACTACCTTTTAAATCTGTAAGCGACCTCTGCTTTATTCCAGTGTTAGTGTGTCTCAGGGCTATATTTCTCACAGAATCTAATCCTTGGAAGATGCAAGTCCATGCTTTCTGTGCTTCCCTTAAAGTGCCTGGACAACTCTCTGTGACCTGGATACCAAAATATTCCCCTGAACCAAAATGTGCTGTGACTAATCAATCTGAAGACCGTCCAATGTCTGGGCCTTTGATCTGTGATGACTCAAAGGGAGATCTAATTTGGATCTTCTAGCACTCTTCTAGATTCACACGTTTGCATTTGTAAGAAAAAATGGAAATTGTTTGTCTTCTGGTTTTGGTCCTGCAATAACGATGGTATTTTATGGTAAAAGCTGAAATTTTCATGATCTAAGGTAGTTTCATGCGAGTACCTCAGGTGGCTACAGGTGTAACCAGCTCACAGGGGCCAGAGAATAGAGTCCCTACAGAAAAGTTTGGTTTTGACAACAGTAGGTATTTCTACTCTACCCTTTGTGTTTCCATAGGTGACTATCAAGCTGGAGTAGGACCTTAATGTCACTCTCCTGCTCAGTTTTCTCCAGCCTACCTCAGTGATACAAGTGCTGCATGACAGCAATAATTTTTTTCCCTCAGTAGCAGAATTTGATGGTTGTCCCTCCCATCTGGTCTGCCCACTTCAGCAGTTTCAAGAAGAGCACAGCATCCCGCCTGCTAATATGATCGGTCCTTATAAAGCAGCTGGTGAGGCCCTTCATTACTTGTTATACAGTAATATGTAGGACGTCTTGTTAGGCCTGATCCCTGGTTTGCAAAACACATTTGCCCCTGACCTAGAATTAAAAATCTAACTTAAAATAAGTGACAGGTGGCAGTTGACAAGAAGACAGAGTATAGCTTAGAGTCTGGAAACGTAGGCATCACACTGCTTGTAGCCTGAACTAGAGCTTCTTATTCAAGCTTAGTACTGCCTCATAAAGCAGCTACAGAAAAATATATTTTATGTGGGTAAATTGTGTCCCTGTAATCAAAACCAAGATTTACTGGTTTATCTGGTCCCCACAGAGAAGTTTGTAAACTCTGAGATGGCTGCACTGAATTTTTTCTCTACTCTGAATGGTGTGATTCCCTATTGTGGGTAAAAATAGTCATTGTGATTTTTATTTTCTTTGTCTTATTAAAAAAATAAATAAATAATAAATAGCAGAGGACTATCTGGAGGAAAGTCAGGGTGAATTCACTCTGTCAAGTATTGTTATAAAGGCTAAGAGTCGTCTTCCATACCTAAGCATAGGGGACCATCGTGGGGACAGGTCTGCAGCTGCTGTAGATATACTGAAATCTTTGCTGTAAAATAGAAGTGGTGCAGCTTTGTTAGAGCTGACCTAATGAACACAAGGCTAGGTAACAACAGAGTTGTGATGTCATGGACTTTTGCATTTTTGATGCAAATGTAGCTTACCTTCAGTGCTTTGTTTTTATCCATACCACCTCAATTTGAGCTTGTGTACCCATGCTATGACAATGTTTTGGTTTTGCTTTAGGGATATACTTTCAGAGCCTTTTCAAACTTCTTTTGAAATGGGATGCTTCTCTGGACCCTGAAGCACTCTCGAACCAGAAGCAAGCCAGCATCTATCTCAGTCTCTCTCTGCTGTATCTCTATACATACCAGTTTTTCACTGCATGTCTTGGAAACAGATGATGTTCTTCCCAAACAAGATAATGCACTGGGAAAGTAGGGATGCTGGACTTCACTGGGTGTTGCAGATGCTGTAGTTTTTGCTTATATACTCCAGTAGGTAGATTCTGCGTCAAAATAGCTTCTAAAAGGCTAAATGAATGAAAAAGACACCAACCTGGCTTTTCAGTATCTATGTGGGTAACACAGCAGAAAGTTCACCAGAATTTCGTTACCTTTTATTTTCTCTAACTTGTTTCCTTTTTCTTCAGGAGCCCTCCTGCCTCTGCTGGTTGAAGGCAAAGTCCTTCTCCATTTTCAAGTCTTTCATTCAAACCATAGGTATCTACAGTGAATTATTTGATGTATTGCTAAATAAGACTTTGGATGGCATTTTGAAAGCAGTGTTATTTCTTTTTTCAATTTGATTTGTAGTTTGGGGAGAGAGGAGGTGTTTGCCCTAATAGAACTCAGTATTATTCCAATCCTTTGAATATGACTGGTTTTTTCTTGATGTCCTTGGTCAAATTGTCCTTTTCCCCTTCATAGATGATCAATTCAATTAGTTGTCTGGCTTTAATAATAACAGTCAGTTTAGAGGGGATTTATTTTGCCTAAATAAACAAAGCAGTTTCAAATTAGGCCTGCACACAATCCATTCTCTTCAGATTTCTGTTGTGGTGCAAAAAAACCCCAACAACAAACAAACAAAAACATTTTTTGGCTTAGCTGTACCATGTTTTTAATGAAGAAAGCTTAGAAAGTAAAATGGTTGAGTGCTCAGTTTTCTTGAACATTAGAACAATATGCTTTAAGTTAAAGTATAGGAAGGACTGTTATTATTCTACTCTCTATTTGCACTTCTAGTTATCTTTCCTGAAAAAGTAACAGGCTTTATACTAACAAAAAATTCTGGTTAATTACTAATTGTGAAGAGGGTGTCTAGTAGGATTTTTCCTTTTAGCAATTCTTAATTGGCTTTCAGAATTCTGCCTGTATTTCTGTATTCTCTGTCTAGTAATTTTTAGATCCCTTTGCAACTGTTTTAAGTGTAGATATTTAGAAATTACTTGTTTATTTGATTAAATGCAGACAGAAAAATTACTTTTGATCAATTTGATCGAACAGTAGTATGTCAAAATGCTAAGAAAAAAATGCTTAAAATAAGTCTTCTTGTAAACTTGCATCCTCAGAACTATTAAAATTTTCTGAAATAGTTTCTCTGATGACTAGTCAGCATTAGCAGCAGAAAATCAATTCTGAGTTAAATGGGTTTGTAGGAGAACACGTCTGGGGAAACTTTAATTTTTTGGTCTAGGAATATATCTCACTCCACATGTAGGCCAACATGCATGTTGATGCAAAGCCAGATGAATAACTGCATGTTAAATTAAAGCAATAGCACAGTTCTTTGGGAAGCAACAATTGCTAGGCAATTTATTTCTTCAATTTTCAAAGGGACTGAGTGCCAGAACTATAGAGACACCAAGACCAGAACATCATGGAAGAAAAATATTCAGAGTGTGCCAGTGTATATCTCTAGTGCAGCAAGCTTTCAGCCTTATTACGTTGGTATTGATGTATTTGAGAGAGTTTTGAATATGCCTACTTCTAACTAAACTGAAATTTTGTGTTATTGGAAGGACAGAAACCTTCCATAAATTTTTATGTGTGTAAGAACTGTTTAGACAAATTAGATGATATGCTAAGAGAAAAATATCTTTTATTAGTGGATTTTTTTATAGCAAGTACAGCTTGTGGACATATTTTTAAAATGTATGATTTGTAAAAAGGGGACTAGGTTTTTTTTATGTGTCTACGTGACATCTGTAGTTAATTAACAATTTCATTTCTAAAAGTGCTCAGCTGAAGCTTAGAAATTAATCCTAAGAAATCTTTTTTCTTCCCCTTTCAATTACTTTTTGTTAATACCCTCCTCCCTCCCAAAATATGCCCATGTGCTTCTTGCTTGTGGTTAGTCCAGTCATGCTTTTTCCAATACAAACCTTTTTTTAATGCTACACTGCTAGTAACATTTTGAATTGCAGAAAATACTTTTATAAAACATTGAAGTAAGGGAGACTTTTTGGCAGTTTCCTGGGTTTATTTCCCATATGTACAGGATATTGCTTTGACGTATCAAAGAACTGGTTCTGCTGCAATCAGGAGGAGTGTGTACTAAAAGTAACTGGGGATGGATGGGTAAAATACAACTGAAGGAGGCTGTGCAAGAGATTTAGGTTACTTCCACCAAACAAGTCTTACATTCATTCCTGAAAGTCTCAGTTCTGGCTCTTTTGCTAGCTTTCACCAGTATGGCCTGCTTATCAAAGCACTTTATCAGTGGGGAAGGGATGTGGGTTAACCGCTTCACTCAACTCAAACTTCCCAGCTAGCAGTCTGTCACCCAACAGCTGTTTTTCAATGCATACACTATGTGCTGTGGAGCTGTTTCAGAGCTCATGACAAGAACAACATTGTACTATGGGGCTTGTTCAAGTCTGGGGTTTGTTTCCTATAAGCTTTAAGAGAAAAGAATCCAAGCACAGCTCCAAAGTTCTGTGGTTTTTGTTTTTTATTAAAAAAAAAAAAAAAAAAAAAACACAACACAAAAACAAGCAAACAAAACAAAAAAACCCCACCTGTTTTCCCTATCACAGCTAAGTGTGTGTGTTTGTGTACATGTTTAATATATGCAATATCCACAGGGTGAATTTCAGAGCACTGGTACTGGGATTTTTGCTCGCTGGTAAACCCCTGGCCCTTTCCATCTCCCCTTTCTGGACAGTGTCAGCCTGTCTGTTTCAAGTGCTAATATGGCAGACCAGATCCATCAGTATTTCTGAGAGCTGTATATCCTTAACATAGATATAGACTGTGAGTGTGTGTGCTTACATTTCTATTTATTTCCATTCTGGTTTTTTAGTGTGGTTATACAGAGAATAAAAATAGATTCTAAAGTAGACTGAGATTGAACAGTTTCTGAGGGGCAGGTTCATAGTACTTTTAGAATGGGGAAATTAATGCCCCGTTTCTGTCAATGTTTGCTTTCTTACTTAAGCACAAGTTAAATATCTGGCCTTCACAGAGGCGAACCTAACTCTCTGCAAATGCATGGATTTAGTGCAGTTTTGGGGGAAGTGGTGGAGAAAGACTTAGTACCAGGCATGCTCTTCAGAATACGAGTGTGATGGTGAAACTGCTGAGCTTCCCATAAGCTGCTCCTGGGCCTGGAGATCCCAGAATATAGAATTCCACTGGGGGGGATGCAGGGGATTGGCACAGCAAACCTAAACCCAAGCAACTGGGAACATGTGAGGTGGCAGGGTAGATTAACAGATCACCCAGTATTTAAGAGGGTCTTGGGTGGGTTAAAAAACAGAGGAATAACAAGGGATTTCTTCAATTCTGTGCTAGAGAGAGATGTGTGCGGTGTAAGTGGGCATTGGACATTTATTAATCACCTCCTGTATTGGCCAGAGGTTAATAGAAGGATAATTTTCAAGCAAAGGTTCCTGTCACTTGCTGAAAATACCTTCTTCATTCTCAGTGGGTGCCCATAGCACCTGGGGTCTTCACTAGAGTTAGGGCTGGGCTGTTGCCCTGGCCTTTGCTGCTGCACTCTCCATTCCTCCCCCTTACCTTGTACACTGGCCTCAGGCTCATAAATGCTCAGTAAAATTTCCAAGCTGTACCAGTCCTCTGGAGATTAATAATTGCAGAAGGAAAGTGGCGAGAGTGGAATGCCGTTCTGCCAGGCCAAATCCCACTGGGGCAGTGGTGAGGCTGGGTTTGGCTCCAGTGTCCCTCTGAAGCTCGTCAGGCTTTTATGTCTCTCCTCTGGGTGAAGTACACTGACAGACTGCTGCTTTTTGGCAGGCTACAGCATAACGCTTCACCTTGCAGACCACAGGCATCCCAGGAGAAGATTATCCCTGCACCACTGCGAGTGTTTTGAATTCATGATGCTATAGTCTTCTGAACGCCTTCTGTTCACTCATCTTGATGGCAAAGCTGAGTCTCAGGCTGTGGTTCGTGGTTCCTCCTAGAACAGTTTTATGATGACTTTCCAAAACTGCCCTTCTATGTGAGGGAAGTTTGTCATCAGAAGCATTTTCCTGGGGACAGACTAGGAGGGGAGGGAGTGTTAAATATTCAACTTGTTCAGAATTTCAGCATTTGCGTGCCATACGAGTGAACTTTATAAAAAATTTACTTTGGTTACTTCGATAGAAGTGTGACAAATCCTGTTAATGAATTATATATCAGTCTTTGAACTTGTGTAAATGAGTTCTGTTACCAGAGAGTGTTTTCATTCCTTTCCTTAAACACAGCAAATTAATAAGAAATGTGGAAGAGGGGAGAACTTTCATTTTAGTAATGATTATTTGATTCATGACACTTATAAGTGTAATAAATAACAGTCTTTTAACAACCTGGATCTATAAGACTTCCAAAAAAGCCCCACATAAAATACTGCATATCAATCCAAGGAACTCATCAGAACTATTTGATATGACTCTTTATAAACCTTGTATTCTAATAGATGGGAAAGAATGTTCAAACATGGTTACAACACGTTGAGACAGTGATTGAGGCTATTAATGACTAAGTCTGGACAGCCGCAATGGAAATACTACCTAGAATACAGAGCTATGCAACCTGTACCCAAAGAAGAGCCCAGGCATCTCTAGCTATTGTAGTACCTCTTAACTGAAATGTTATTTCTGCTGACAAATCACTACCTAGAAACTTCTTGAAATATTGCTTCAATACAGATTATTTTGCTCAGTGTAACTTCTTGAAGTGTTTGTGGAATATATCCCCCGCAATGTGCCCCATCCAGCTACATAACTGCTGTGGCATAACTGCTGCAGTAGAGGTGATTAGGCAGCCCTTGCAAGGAAGTGGTCTAAGTACTTGAAAGCAGCTGTGTTATAGAAATTTTTGCTGTCTCTGGTTGATTTGAAGGGCTTCACTTGGTTAGTAGCAATATTCATTAATTTAGTATGATTATAAATTTCTGATGGAGTTGTTCAGTTTAATTCTTATAAATTGTATGGACCAAGAGAAATAGTTGCCCAGTGTGAGTTATTAGCAGACCTCATGCCAAAGGGCGGTCAATTTCTGTAGATCACTCTACTGTACTCTTTCATTTCAGGTTCTCAAACACATTTTACAGGTGTGGATCATACCTCAAAGTAGGAGGAGCAAAACATGAGGCAGGTGGATATCATCAGTTCTGAGGAACAATATGTTACTGATTTTTAAAGGTCAGCAAAACCAGGCAGAACAAAGAACAGAAGAATTACTTTTTAATCCATGTGTTTTAATGTTCAAGACAGGTAGGTCACAACAGTCTTTCCTCCCTATGGTGAGTCCCAGACAGGAATTAGAAGCAAGAGGGTCAAGGAAAAAGGATTATAGACAAAGACTCACTTCAGGAGCGGAACTGTTTTTTAAGTTAATTTTTTGACCAAAACCTGTTATTTTTTAATAAAGTGAGGAAACAGTGGGCAACTTGCCACAGTGGAGATTGATCAGGATTTTTCTTATGACACTCAGACTAATGTAGCTCCATCAGAAATTTCAGAGGAATAAAGACTGCGTCAGGAAGATAAATGTTCTTTTAAAGAGCTATGCCTTAAAGGATAAAGACAAGCCCCAATGATTGGGAGTCTTGACTATTTAAATGGCCAGGTGACAGCCTTGGGAAGTAAGGTTGGCACACCTTGAGTTATGGCCACTGCGGAAAAGTGCAGCGATGCAAGTTGGTGAACCCTGAGTTGTTAAGCAAGTGACCTTTGGATCCAGGAAATCATCCCTTCTACCTCCCTGCCCCACAGATTGTAAATAGAGAATTTACTTGTTTGCTGATTGTAAGATATAGGTGTAACTCATTTCTGCTTGATAGTGGGTACATATTATAAATAAAATTATGCCCTGCCACTTTTTAGTCCCATGTTAAGTTGTCATCTCTTCCTTTACAATGTGTGAGCTAGTAATTGGAAAGGATTAAATCTGAGGGTAAATCTTAAATTTTTTTCCTGGTAGATTCATTCATCTGATTTTGAAACTAATGCTAAATCCTGCATCTTTGAGCATTTATTTGTGAGCTATATTGAGCATGCAAGAGGTTGTTCTCAATAGTATTTATAGCACAGTCTTCAAGAGGGTTGATTGTCCATGGTTCTGCATGCTGTATGAAGATGGCTGTGGGTGGTGATAAATGTCCTTTGGAGCCATGTGCTTGGATATTATCTCAATATATGTAGATTTTTATTAATACCTTGTTAACTAAAGAGCTGTCCAGAAAAGATTAATATGTTTTTCAAAAAGGAAAATTTATTATTTAATTTTGCTCTGCTGATTTTTATTATTGACAAGTTGTTAGAGATGGAGGTTAAACTGAAACTTTTTTACACTCCAGAGCGTGACCATTAGTTTTGTTTTAAAAACCTTGTCAGAACACAACAATCTCATCTCTCTTTTTGCAGGGTAAATACATTAATGAAGTGTTATATTCCCCAATGCATCACCAGTTGTCATTTATTATAAAATAGGAATTATTTTAGCTGCTAAAATATTACTCTCCAACGTAAAGAAACTGCTAAAAAAAATAAATTAAAATAGAGGCTAAATTCTTTTTCGTACTCTGTTGAATGTCAAAGGTGAGATATGAATGAAGGAAGTGGAGATTGAATATAGAATTTCCTTTGTATCTGCAGCAGTGAACAAGCGATGATTTGTCCAGGCCTATTGTTTCAATAATTATTGTTAGCTTAAGACACAAAGGGTTGCAAAGTGCCCTTTGGAGAATCTCGTTCATTTGTTACTCCTGCAGATATGAGAGAAATTCTTTATTCAGCAGGATACTTTTTGAAAAGGGTAACACTACAAGCTTCACCACCTTCCCTTTAGGAAGTGCTCTCCAAACAGCTGAAGGGAAACAGAAGAACATTTTTGCTGCTGTGACTAAATGTAGGTCTTGTTCAAGTATTTTGCTTCCTTCGATATCTGTACTCTCCTCACCCAACTTAAAGGTTTACCTGGGCTGCAGGACAAAAATAACACCAAATTCCTTGCCAGCCACTGCAGCCTGCTGCTGATTAAAGTTAGATCTCTCCTGGAAGCAGAGGCTCTGAGGCTCCAGCACCTCTGCTCCTTTCACAACACCTTTCCCTGCTACAGTCTGTCTTTGGTTGTTTCTGCTATTTCATTCCTAATTAAATGCAGTTTTTGATTGATTCATCCAGTCAGTCTCAAAAACAGTGTTTTGTAACTTTGTTAATTTTAATTAAGATTGCCAGACTAGACTTGTGTTGCCTCTGTGTGAGATAAAGGAGTGTTCTATGTTCTTGCATTCATGACATCAGATGCTGATGAACTCATAAAATGTCCCCAGAAAAAGCATATCCGAAGTAGAGGTGGGCCATTTGAGTTCTTCTGAAGCTTGGTTTTTGTATTATACTTGAACTCACTATTTTTGCTCATTGTTCAACCATACCTGACAATTTATGAGGCTTCTGGTAGAGACAAAGGTTTCGCTGCAGTCTGAAATGCAGGACAGGACAGCTTGTTCTGCTTTGGGTTGGTTTTGTTTTTTTTTTTTTTTTCTTTTTTCTTTTGCCTGTGGTCCTTTCATCTTTCCTTTCCTCCTTTGCCTTTTGTCTTTGCTAACCGCTTCTTCCCTTGTGGGTTTTGTTGTTGTTCCTTCCTCCTTGGTGCTCTCTGCACCATCCCTGTGTGTTATCTCCCCTTCCCAAACATTGGGATCACATTTCCCAACATCATCAGGTTAATTCTCATGCTTTTGATCAGTGCTTCCCTCCTAGCTTTGCTCACATGCTGCAGCCAAAGCTGGGAGGAAAGTGTGAGGAGATCAGACAGTCCAGAGACAACAGGCATGATGTGAGAACAGTGTTGTGAGACATGGTCAGGAAAATGGTTTAATAACAGGACATCCCATGAAATGCAGACCACTTGAGAAACGTGACAGCCTTTAGAACCCTGAAAGGTTGTAACACCTGTAGTTGCTTCTTATATGCACACAGTTTCAGAAGCTTTCACTTTGGTTGTGTAAATGTGGGTTTAATTTCTGACAGATATTTCAAAGAGTTGTCTGCAAATATGCTCAGAAGGGAGAAAACCCCCCTAATACTTAGTAACTTATTTTATTTTTTCATACTCATTGATTCCCAATAAACTTGTAAATATATACAATACTTAGGGACATCTCTATTCATCTTTCAGTTGGTGTTTAAGTGCATTGCTATTTAGTTAAACATGTATTTTGCTTCTGTAAATGTATTATTTATCTGACAAATCCTATTGGTTTATTTGGAACCTTTACAGCCTGGAGGGCAAACACGTATTTTGGCATGGCAATAGTTTAGAAAACATGTATTATTTACCCATCGGAAAGTAATGGGTCCTGAGGAGCCATTATGGTCCAGCTTGTAAATCCTTCTCAGTTTGCATATTATTGACCCAATAGACAGTAACAACTCTTGGGACCTGTTGTGGTCTATCCATATTCATTTGGTTGCCGTACATGTGTGTAAAGTCTGCTTGCTGAAAATCCTTACAAATACTTGATTGAAAAAAATACATACAGAAAGTTATAAATGAAATTGCTTGGTCAGTTTTAATTTCCCCTCTTTCCTTCTCTCCCATAAATGCCTAGAGACATTTTTAAGGAAAATTGTTTGTTTTGGAATTACATAAGCACCCAGAAGAGCTTTATCCTCATAATTATTTCTTTTTTAAAAACCCAAACACTTATGTAATATAATACGCAGTCTGACTTTTGCTGAATTTTTAAAAATCTTTTTATGCCAAGTTTCAGGCTAACAGCAAATTTTTACAGCTGAATAATAAACATTAAACACATGAGTGTATAATGGAAATGTTGACACCTCCAAGGCCAGTAGAACAAATAATTTTTCTGTAATGAGACTTTTGCTTTTTAGAGCTGCATATTTTGAAGTCTTATTTGAACCATTTCTTTAAAACTAAAATTATTTCAGATAGTATGGGAGTGTAGTGTGTGATCCAAAAAAGACATTGCCATCACCAGAACTATCAGCTCTGACACCCAAGAAAAAGCTGGTGGTATTCCTGGGTATTAGTACTCAGCATATGTTGAGCCTACACATCTGATTTTGTAACATTTGTTTCTGCAACATGGTGAAAGAGGATAAATAAGGATAAATAAGGATTATGGCCACTCTGATATGCAGTTGTTCCTAACACGGTGCCATGACAATTTCCCTGTGCATCTTACTAATGTTTTGAAGACTGGATGGGAAATTTGTCTTAAAAATATGAAAAAGGACAATGAAAAAAGAGGGGAAAGTGTGATGTTTGTGGTGTAAGGAGTGTAAGGCCAGTTACACAGAGGTGAATTTCTGTTTTAGCTGTGTCCATTGACGTTCATCTCAGAGTTTTAAGCCAGCCAGAATTTGTGGTCATCTTAAAGAGTCTTAGGTGTGGGGGGTGAGGATGGAAATCACCCTTTGAAACTCAGAATTTTTTATGATGTAAAAATAATAGTGTATGGGAACACTGAATCCTGTAATTGTTGAAGGGCAATAGGAAACTTGATTTCTTGCATTAATTGGTGTCCTGGGCTTAAACCATGAATATCGGTAATTTTTTTAAGGCAATGAGCTCACCCTTTTACCTGAAACTGAATGTGCATGTAAACAAATATACATATTTATTTAAAAAGCATGTAAACAAATATACATATTTATTTAAAAAGCCTATATGTGCGTGTGTGTGTGTGTATGTATATTTTAAACTAATTATGTTATTAAGGATTTCTGTGCATTGTTACTCATGTGCCTTTTTCAGTCTTAAAGCAATTTTTCCAGGACACATGATACACATTCTCCTGAGCTTCAGTGGTCAAGTAATATGTACTCACAGAAGAGTTAAATGAGAGTACAGCAAAACATTCTGTACCTTCTTTTTTATTTAAAATTTGTGGCCAGATGATCAATCTTTGCTGCAAAGCAGACTGTGGGGTTTTTTACATGTTTAAAAAAATGACAGATTTTTTAATGGAAAATAATAATCACTTTGTGATGGTTTATTAAACTTGAAGAGAGAATTTTGCAAATCCTTAGAAGTTCTTAAATCTGGCTAGTCTCTCTAGTTGTGAAGTTTAGCTTGAAGAAAAAAATGTCAAATATTACAACCAGTCATTTTTGCTGCCCCAAACCATTGCTATCATCTCTGGCCTACATGTAAAGTCATCTGTCTGTAATTATATCTCTTGCCACAGAGTATAGTAATCATTGTTTGTTAATGTCCATTATACATACATAAATCAGTTTAAAGAAGAGGTTGAGGACATTTATTTGCAGTCTGTTTATTTTAAAGTTCTTTACAGGTAATCCACAAGAAGATCACTTCTGCCAAAGCTGAAGAATTCTATTGCTTTTTCTGTAGACTTTGCTTATCATTAATAGAAAGCAGCATGTGTACATCCTGCAAACTCATTTCCTTATTTAAAGTGGGCATCCTTCCTTTACTGAGATAGGCTTCCTCTTTTAATACAGGACTGAGGATGAAGCCTTTGTAAGTCCTTAAAGACACATCCCTTCCAAATGACCTTTTGTCCCATGCTAGTAGGTTGCATTGTTTAGTCAACTCTCTGTTCAGTGCAGCTACATGGGCTGTCTTTGGAAATTAAGAAAAATAATTTTTTGCTAATTAAATTGGGAAACATGTCATATTTTCCCATTATAAAGCATAAATGGAAGTACAGTTCAGTGTCGTGTGCCTTTTGGTAGCCTGTTGGGGAACTGAATCCCAGAGATTTACTGAGCAGGGTTTGTTAACACAGCTCTCAAAGGACAGTCACTACATTTGGACAGAACTTTGCCCTGTGGATTTCTAAATTCATCATACAAGTAAAAAACTGTGTTTATTTTTCTTTGATCCGTATGACCAAGAATTGTCCAAATATATTAAACTACGTACAAAATTTTAGGTCTATGTCTCTTCTGCATGTAAGCACAAACATACAGTCAGGTACTCTACTGCAACATTTCTCTTGAAAATTCAAATCTTCCAGTACACATGGTTATTTGCATAGGTTTACTTTTTATTTATTTATTTGGATTTAATTTTAACAGCTTTTTTAATTGGATTTAATTTTAACAGAAAATTATTCTTTCTCTGAACTACTTGTGCTTGATTTTTCTGACAGTATCACAGGTCAGTTGCTGTGGAGGAGATATTAATTTCACAGGCAATGGATTTACAGCATTGTCAAATTAACTGGATAGAAGTTAGGTTGTAGATAGTTTCTCTTTAATGACAGATAGAGTATTTCACTAAACAGAGATGAAGGGAAGCTAAATGAAAACTTGTTAACTGAATTTTCCATAAATTTGCAAGGCTGCTGCTGGTGGTTTGGTTTGTTGGTTTGTTGATTTTTTATAAGGGGAGGTTTTTTAGGTTTTCCTTCTTTTTTTATCCTGTAGGACATATCTGTAGGCAATTCATAGATATTTTCTTTTAAATGCTTTTTAAAGGGTCTCTTCTGAACTGAGCCAGCCAACGTAGGTGTCTGTACTCAGGCCAAGTCCTCTGGAGTTGACTAGGACTCCCAGAGCCTTCCACTGTGAGATGATGACTCTCCCTGGCCCAGATTTGCTGAGTTGCACTCGTATGCTTATCATGAGTGATACCGTCAACTTCTAGGGGACTGTTCATACCTGTGGAACATTAGAGGGTGGTAATGTGAATTGGTAAATACCTAACCCTATCCTGACTTGAGCCCGGGGAGGGGGTCTCCTTGTTAGGAGAGGGATTTTACTCTTGAGTGTGAATCAGAGGAAACGTGTAATCGCCTCTTACCACAGGGTTTTTTTGTTGACTATATAGTCATAACCACTTTTATTCAGACACTTAGCTGAAATAGTATCCTACTTTATTCTGTATAAAGCTTGGTGCTTAAGCTACTTGCTTCAGAAGTGGAAAACCTGCATGGTAAAATTTCCTCATCCTAGAGGATTTCAATCCTACACTCTAACTTAACTGTGAGAGTACACCAAGGTGGCAGCCACTCCAGCAGCCAAGAATTCAAGATGTTTGTCACAGGAACAAAGACAGTACAAGTAAGATAGGTGAGGTATAAAAAAGTAAGCAAATTAAATACAAGATGGTTTTAATGTGCAGTATAAAGAAAAGTTGAAAGAAAATTAATTCTTCATATTCTTGAGGGATTGAGGGTGAAATCTTATACCCATTGCAGTCAATGGGAATGTTATAATTGACTGTAAAACTCTTAACCGGTTGCTTTTAGTGGCCTTTCCAAATCTTCAATAGAAATCCATGGCACAGCTGAGTCCCACAAACTATTTTGCAGACTTCTTGAATGACAGTGATGCACCTTTTGGAAGAGCTGGTTTCTGCACATACAGTTTGGAGGGGACCTTTATGACAAGGTGGTTGGTGTGATTAAATTGTGTGTGAAATCCTTACTTGATGGCAGGTAGTGCAAATTTGCTGTGAAAGCAGGATTGTTCCTTTAGCGAGTGTTTGTTCTGGAATCAATTAAGATGCCAGCAGCAAAGGAAGCCCATGTGCCCTTCTGTCCTTTCTTCACCCCTAAGATACTAAGACAGCTCTCTTATTAGATCCTGTTTGACTAATGAGTGTACATGTGCAAGGCAAAAATCAAGTGGCTAATGACCTTAACACTTCTGGTGTCCTTTGCAGTAGTGCAGAAGGAGAATAGGAAAAAAGGAGAGTGGGATATTTTTTTTCCGATTCACAGGACTGTGATAGGGGGTCCTTGAGGAAAATGTTCTTTAGAATTCCCTTAAAAAGGACTCGTATCTTCTATATTATGTTTAAGGGGAAAAATATTATGAATGTTTTAATCAAACAAATTGCTATGATCTCTGAAACTGTATTGCAATAATTTTATTTTTTAGATTTAATGTAGAAAATATTATTATTTTCCTTTCTGATTCCTGAATGAAAGAGCCAACTCAGAACAGCTCTTAGTTTGCATGAGTAAAGACTTTTAAATTTGACTATTTCTTATTGTAGGCAGTTTGTTCAGTATGAAGAAAACTACAGCGTGGAATGATACTGTACTTGGATTGTACACAGTGTATATGTATAAAAGTAGTATTGATTTGTACAACAATGCAACATTACCATATGGGCTAAACATATGAAGGTTTCAGAGGAACTCCCCACAAATTAAAAGATAGAAAATTCATAAGTGTTTTCAGAATACATATCCTTCAGAATACAAATCCAAGTTATTTGAGCTTTTGTAGCTGAAATTGCCAGTGCTTGCAACATAAGCTTCTGTTTTTAGAGGCTTGTTCTGCAACTTGGAGAGGTGTCACTTGAGTGAATCAGAAAACGGGGAAGCTTTTCCCATTCAGATCAGAACAGCAGGGAGTAGTTGTTCTTGCTGCTGCTTGAAGAGTAGAAGCCCTACCGTAGAGTGTATGGGGTGTTGCACTCATACACTGGACTTGAACCTGACCCAGACTGATGAAAATCAGTACTTTCCATTTTAAATGCTTCGAGAGTTCTTGTGAATGATTAGCTTAATGCTTTGGGATGTAAAAATGTAGCCAACTGACTGTCTTGGCTCACAGAGGTTGTGCATTCTGTTGGCAGAAGAGATTTATTTAAAAAAAGGTACATTTGTGAAATAATGTGTTATTTACCAAGTGCATTGTGCTGGCTCTGGAGAATATATTCCCTTTGATATGTGTCAGTAGATATTTTAATGGTTCATTTAACCACATAGACATTTTTATCTGAAGAAATACATACACACCCTGATGGTTAAACTATGCATTTGTTTGGGGGGGAAAAAAAGAAGGCCACCAAACCTCCCTATATATACCCTTTAGGACGGAAAAGAAACCTCAAGTCTTTTCCCCCACTCCCACCAAATTTGAAATAATAGGACTGATAATACATTTTAATTGCAATTTGTATTGCCATGATAAAAAGAATGTAAAATAGCAAAGACTTCCCAAATACCTTCTGTTTCAGCCTTCTTGGAAGTGCTAAGGCCATTAATGCCTCAGTCCTGTTCTCAAGGCCCTACTCCAACTGAAAAAAACAACCCTCTGCAGTTCTCCCCTCCCCTCCCCGTGTCAGTTTTTTTTGGTTTGTTGGGTTTTTTGGTTTGTTGGTTTTTTTAGTTTGTCGGTTTTTTGTTTTGTTTTGTTTTGCGGGGTTTTTTTTTCTGCTTTACTGAGAGCTTCAGAATGAAAAAAAAGGCGAAAAAAAGCACCATTAAATTGTCCTGTGATCTGGCACATTTTGGAAGTCAACAGGAACATAATTTGCAATTAAGCTTGATTTTGATATGCACAACAGGACAAGAGTAATTCTCATGAAGAATTCTTGTGAAGCCTTAAATATAGTCTGGATATTGTTTGTCAGTTGACTGAAATCAGTTGTAGACTTTGAAATGAGGAAATGTTACTCTTGGAAAAAGAGAAAAATACCAAAATTAAATACCTCCTTTAATAGCTCCTTTATATAATGAAAATGTGGCATAAACAAATGAGCTCAAATCCAAAGTAAACAAAATTAATATGGTATTTTGTTGCTGACTAGCCCTATATTTGAACTAAATAAATAGGATTTTTTTTAAATGACAGTGAGGAGCTGCTTGGCTATCACTGAGATAGAGGTGGGGAGAAAACCTGGTATTTCGTTTTGAAATCATTACTCAGTTTCTTTGAAGTCAACGTTTTTAAAGTTTACATACAGGTGTTCTGCACTTCGGTTTTATAAAATATCTTTTTAAATGTCATTCTTGATTGAAAACTGGCAGCACTAGCAACCAACCTTAAGCAAAAGAAGGGACGGGTTAGAAGCATCTCCTACCAGTTATCTTTATTTTTCTGTGTAGTAATTTGTGTCCTCATTGCTCCTGAAGTCTGTTTTCTTCAACCCTGAATTACCAGCAAGCTGTGGATGGAGCACTGGAAGATTTTTTTTCTGCACCTTGTTTTTCCCTGCGTGTGAAATGTAGGGGATAGACATGATGCCAGTTTGGAAAGTTATTTGAGCTTCTCTTTGAAAGACTGCACCATGCAGCTCTCCTCTTTGCTTTACGGCATACTTAGAGCCTTTCTAAATATGAAGGACCCAGCTGAGACTGCAAGTCAGGAGCCAGAAATCTGTTCTACTACTGGTTGTAGTTTTCTCTGTACTGCAGCTGCTTTTTATCAGAAGAAGGCTGCAGCTAAGAAGTCTTAATCTCAATTTTCCTCTGAGAGTTTCTAGCTTGCCAGGTGTTGACCACTTGGCTACACCACGTATATTTTCTACTTGGGAGCTGCCTTCTTAGGAGAATTGTTGGTTTGTTGAAGGCTAGATGTAGTACTTTTGTGTACTTTTTGTTGTACAGAATTGCATTTCATGGTCAAGATCTTGTTAGCAAACACAACAGCTAGACTTCTGTGTGGCAGATGATGGTCTGAATCATTACAACACATAAAATATAAGATTTATGATAAAATTGGACAGCAGCTTGTAATGGGGAGCTGATAAAAACTTAAAGCAAAGTACAGTAGATTCAACTCTCAGTGCTCCAATGAATTTTAGTGATATATAAACTAGATCTTTCCAGCAACTCCTTGCTTTGTAGTGAACCCGAACTGGTTAGCGTGTATCCAAGTCAAACTTGTATATTTGTAGTTTTTAGACTTTCCTTAATAAATGTGAGTCCTCCCTTAGGAGAAAGATCCCTCTCTAAAGAGTAAGGTTAATATTGAAAGTTTATTCTTCAATCTAATACACTTCCAGTCTGGTCAGCATCCTATATTTTTATGTTTTTAAAGTGTGAGATGCAAAGCAGAATGAAAGAAGGAAGAGGAAATCCTGTGCATGGGCAGGGTGGAGTGTCATCCCTTCTTTGACTGGCTTCTCTCAATTTAAACCAGGAGAAAAAATAAAAGAAAAGTGAAAAGGAATAGTAGTAAAACACTTATTCCTTTGTCTTTCTTGTTATTTTCAGTGCTGAATGAGGGAAAATTGTTTAGCTGATCGTGTTACTTATTTTCTGTACACCTTTCCTAAGTGTATTTTTGACTATACTTTCAGTCAGAGATGCAATTATCTTGTCTTTGACAAAAAGATACTGTTTTTTAAAAATGGCTCTTCTGCTTTCTTTAACTGTATCAACTGATTTGGTAACTATCCTTAAAAGTTTAATTATTATAGAGTTACAGGTTTGCTACTGCTAATAACGTGGGAAAGCAGGCTGTACTCGGTCAGTTAAGTTATGACTCCAAAATCTTTATAAGAAAGAAATAAAATGCAAGGACAGAAGAATAACTTAAATTGCTTAAACGTTCAAACTGAGATTATTTAGAGTGAACATTGAAGAAAAGATAATTAACGTCAAGGATAGGGCTTCTGATCACATTTCTGTATGTTTTTATTAGCGTGTTGCCACTTTTAGGTGCCTTGGAGTTTTTATCACTTCTCCTTTGTACCATTGCTTTAACAGGATGGGGTTTTTTGTGTGCTAAAGAAGAAACTGCAGTCTGCTGAAACTCCTTAGAGCTGCAGTTATAAATAGACTTGGAAGCAGCAACAAGCTGGGTCCACTGCCTCTGTAATGGCCCTTTCCAAATACTTTAAAACAAATGATTCATCAAATAAGGAACACTAAAAGAAGAAATCGGCCAATTTGTAGAATTTGACTCCTCCTAATCAGAGCAAGGCAACAGGATGTTGAGTTCCTGCCCTGCACCTGATTAAAGCCAAATGCACTAGGAACAGCTGGGAGTAAGAGGAAGCACCAAGCTCTTCTCAGTTGGGGGTAGGACAGCAAAAGAATTTTTTTAAATCCCTTCCACCTTTGTTGTTCTGTTTTCCTGACTCTTTGACAGATAAGCACTTATTTCCTCTGGTATTTGGACCCCTTAGAAACCACGTAGAATGTACAGAACATAGGAAAAAGCTGCATGTGTATGTGCCTGACCTAGGCAGTCGATTTCGGTCACAATGTTATTCAACATTCCTCATCATCAGTATAGCCAAATTGCTAACTTTACAGACTCTGGTCATGCAGGTGCCAAATTCTCCAAGTTCTGCCCACCCACCTTCAGCAAGTCAAAAACTGTAAGAGACCAAGATGCATTTTCCATCTGGATCGCTGTGGTAGTTCTCACTGCTGCAAGCTCACGCAGAGCCCCTCAATGAACGTGCTTCTCTTTTCTTTTTCTCTTTTTTTTTTTTTTTTTTTTTAATGGAAACGCTGAAAAAATGTAAAACCTTTGTCAGGGCTTTCTTCCTGTGCTCTAGAAACCATAAAAACCCACAGCTTTTTAAAACTTTAGAGTACACACATGCTCTCAAATAAGTGTTAAGCAGTTATTTTTCCCCATGCAGTTGTAGAATGTGTTGCACAGCCAAGTGCAAAAAATAAGCTTCTTGTAGCATATGCTGTAGATACAGTAACAGTTATACAGTGGTTTATTACATAAAATACAGCAATTACTTCGGTGTCAGAAATCTTCCAAGAACCTTAAGACAAAGCTCCTTCTTTAACATTTCTTGAATTAACTTCTTATGTGATTACTCCTGGGCTTTTCGCATTCATATCACAACGCTACTTTATGCGTGCACAGCTTCCCCTCTGTGCCTTGAGTCAATAGCACAGGCTGTTTGCTCGTGCAGCCCTGGGTCTGATCCAACAAGCGATGAGGTCGGGAGCAAGACTTCTCTTGGCTTCCATAAACTTTGGATCAGGCCTCCTGCTGCTAGCGCTCTGTACTGTGGCATCCACCCCTCAGCTCCTTTCTCTGTGGGCAGCAGTGCTGCCAGAGGGCCAGAGTAACAACCTTTACTTTAATCCTTCAGAAAAGCAAGTAATTCAGAAAAAAATCATTTTCTATTTAAAGGTATCCCTGAAACACTTTTTTCCCATCTTGAATTAAAGGAAAATGTGCCTATTAACGTCTCAGTCTGCATACACTTTTATTCTCTTCTCTCTTTATTGAAGTTTGCCAGACACTCCATTTCTAAATCTCCCTTTTTTCTTCAAATTTCCAGGGTAATGCTGGTACTGTTTTGTGAGAAAGGGTATTAACAGTGTACCTGACATATGAGTGCTGGGGCTGTTGCCTGCTTACCATGGCACTGTGAGAATAGCTCCTGCCAAATTTTATGACCTCCAGGGCTCTATATTTAAGATCTTGGTATATATCAACCAAAACAGTGTGTCTTTACATCAAGGAAAGAAAAGTGATACTTATATAAACAGTTGGAAAGCCAAGGGTCTCTGCAGATGTTGAGAGAACAAAAGGATGCTTCCATGAACTTGTGCTATAAAATACAAACCTCAGGTACTTTATGTTCCCCTTTTGACTCTTCTGAGGGCTGCAGGATTTTGGTTGAGGCTAAAATGATTTTCACATGGTATTTCATGGGAAGAAGAGGTGAGCAGGTGTCTGTACTGGGCTGCTGTGCTGCCTTCTGTTATACAGAGGGCTTTGCCCCATAGGAAAGTTGCAGTTAGCTCTTTGAGCAAACAGGCATTGCTTGAGGCAAATGGGCATGTTTCAATGTATAGCAGGTATCATTCTGTTTATGGCTTTTAGCACCTGTTAGAAAGTGACAAATTATTCTCTTTTTTCCTTTGATCATGTATAGCCTAGCTTCCTATTAATTTGTAATGTGTTTTCCTAATAAAGCTTAGGAAACTCTTTATAAATTATTGTTCACACTATATATATGACAATACAAGTTGTATTTATATACACTAAGTTAAAGCACTGGAGCAATTAAACTCCTACTCATCACATAATGTTTTTCCTGTCTTGTAGTGCCAAAAAAAAGTTGCTTGAGTGTACCGAGAGATGCGCTTATTTTCTCTGAGCTAATGGAACTTGTCTGCTGCTATTTTGGAACACAATCATTATGTATTCTTAGAGGTATCTATATTTAAAGCCCAAGGCACATGTTGGATGTTGAGACAACTTGTGGAAACTTGTATGTTAAGTCTGATTCCCCCTGCTCCCTTTGGTTCATTTGTGGAAAGAGATTGCTTTCAGAAGAAAATGCTCTAATAGTTAGAGGTTCACCGCCTTTCATTGAAAATTTTTGGAGAAGGATGTGCAAAACAAGCCGTGAATAAATTTATTAAAATTTTCCATTAGATGATGTAGTTTATATGGTTCAGTTGGTATTCTATATTTTTCAATGCATAGTATGGTTTGAAAACAGTACTGTTATCAGTACATATGTTTTTCTATTTAACTTGGGAAAAGATTGTGCAAAATGCACACATGTAAATGCAAATATGTGTGTGTGTCTCTATAGATTCTCCCTAGGGTTTATTCCACCATGTACCCCAAAGGTGGTATGCTGTTGCTCTATGTATAGTTATAAATATAAAGCAATAGCTGTAATGCTCTTTGGCCACATTACAGACATTCCAAATTTTACTTCAGTTGTGTTCTCCAGATCCCTTCATGCCAGAGAGATAAAGCCAACAAGGAGAAAACAAATTTTTTATTATTTCACTCCTACAATGCTAGGTCTCAAAATGAGCCAAAGGAGTGTTTCTTATGACTTGTTTTCCTTTTCTCAACAAACCCAGATGGCTGTCTCTGTTTTGGGAGGCTCTTTCCTCCCATTAACTCAGAAACAAAGTGCATCTCATGATGCTTTCAAACACTCTTTTTTTTTTTTTCTTTTCAGTTTTCATGGAGAGTGGTAAATCACTAAACTGTTATAATGAAGTTTAGCAAAAATGTATCCTATGATGCTGGCAGAGACACAGTAGCAATGAAATTAACACAAATGAAAGCAGGAACTCATCAGTACAAGAAAAAGGTGTCTTGTGCTTGGGGAAACCTTTCATTTGCTTTTAAACTTTTAAATTACAGTTTATTACATAATGGCATGCTTTCAGTTTTAAACAACCTATTTCCAGCGTGTTCCTCAGCAAATTTAATTGGAATAGACACAGCATAACTGACCTGAACCATAGTAAAAAGTTACTTGCTTCAATAGGATTTGGGATAGATTTAGTGAACATTTTAGTCTTGTAAGGCATTGTGACAAACTTAATGAAGTTCAGGAACTTCAAGCCTATTTATCTACTTTTTGACCCCAGATAGAGGGGTTTAGTGATGTGACTCAGGAGATAAATGCAAGAGCATAACTTTGTGACACAGGACTGGGAGGGAGGGTCATCTTATCTGCTTCATATAGGAAATTTTTTTTCCCTCTGCTTTCATTTTGGATCAGTCCAAGTGAGGTCCCTAATTAAAGAAAGATGCTGATGAAGGTAATCACTGCAGCTTAATCTGGCAAATCAGCTCCAGAGGTTTTCAAAGCGCATCTGCTTGTGAATTGATGATTAGTTGATGCCAGCAGAGCCAAGAAAGAGAGATTAGTCTGATGCAGCTGTCTTTGCTGGGGTCTTATTCTTTCAAATTTGCCTTTTTGGGAGGCACAGCAAGAACTTAGCTGTGTCTCACAGCTTTTGTGTGGCACCACAGCAAGGAAAGCTCCAATGGCTACCATGTACCTTTGACTTCTGCTCAAGATCTATGCCATGAGAGGAGTCATGATCACCTGGAGGTTAGAATTTCCATCTGCAGCTGTGTAAGTCACTGTTGCTGTGTTGCATGTGCCTGGGGTCCTGAGCTCAAGGCCCATTTTCTATGATTTTTGAGGTACCAGTGTAAACCCATCTCTAACGCAGAGTTATAGTGTAGGAACTGCCTTTCAAAAAGATCTACTCTGTACACAAATCTAAAAGACAAGTACGTTTCCCAACATACTGTTTAATTTAAAAACTACAAAAAAACATTACTTCCAGTTAGCTAGTTTCCCTTATGGAAGCCCTAGAGAAGCAACACTAGTAGTTTCATAAACTGGACCTTCTCACTCCCCATACCCACAACTGGAAAGCCTTAAAACTTTTTTCTTTTTTTTTTTTTTATGTTAAGCTGTATGCTGAGGAATCATTAGTCATCTGTCTGAAAGGTTTCTGGTGTCATCATCAAAGCAACTACTTACTCAAAATAAGGCAGAATTATAATACTGAGACATTTCCTATTTCTTTGTTCTCAGATACTCTGAGATGTGAGATACTGTGTTTTTATCTCTTTATTTGCTAACATGTTATCAGGCTTCCCAAATAGATTTGTTGTTCACAAATCTACTGTTTTGTTCGTTAGTAACTTGCTATAAACTTTGAGTTACTTTTCAGTTTGCAGATAGAATTGATTGGTGTTTCTAACCTTCTAAGTTAAAAAAAGGTTTGATCAAACTAGTGTAATACCTCCTTTGACTGTATTTCACCTTGGGTTAAAGTAGGTAAGTGCCCTGGCTAAGATACAGTTGTTACTTTAGGAAAAGGCCCCAGGGCACTCTGATAGGAGGTGCACAAGGGAGTACAGATATGAAGAACACCAGGCAGGGGATCAGTGCTATGGAGACGATGAGCATCTACTCTGGGTGCCTGAGAAGCTCAGTAGCAGCGTAGTGGTCCTGTGGAATATAGTCCATATCGCTTCTGCAGCACGCTACTCATTCACATAGCTTCTTGATGTGCTGCAGAGTGTCGTCTCCTCCTGCCCCCACCAGTATTCCTGTCACCACTGCCAACCTCACCTCTGCCTTGAGTTGAAGTTATACTTGGCCAGGCAGCCTTAGTAGGCACAGCACCCCTGTGGCACGAGGCAGGTTTGTGTTGCTCCACTGAAGATGGTGAGTATAGTTGGAGACAGCGTGGGCAACACTCGGTGACCCTGGTTTTGGCAGTATGGAGTAGGGATACCTGATATGTCTCTGCAATGAGCTAGTTAGACTCCAGCAGATGCATTAGCCAAGCTCCATCCTCCAAAGAACTGGGCATTTTTGTCACTAAAAGCAGTTTAGTCACATAAAAGGAGGGGAAAAGATTTGTATGCTGGACAGTAGAAGCTGCAGAAGAATTTAGAGGTTGCAGTAAGTGCTGGACTATACACAGGGCAGTGACATGCCAGAAAAACAGTGAAGGTGATACCCTGGCAGGGTGCTACTGAGTAGAAATAAGGAGCTAATATTGACTATATAAACTAATATGAGAACACCTCAGGTCTTCTGCTTTCCAGAATATGCTGAGAATAGGAAATAACTCAGAGGAAAGACAAAAGTGATTTTTGGGCCTGGAAAACAGTCTTCCCGGTAAATGACATTAGGAGACCTCTAGAGTTACTTCATTAAAGTGAATGTGAAGGAGCTATTTGATCCTGCTCACACAGGGAGTAAGATGTTTGGTATTACAGGGTGCTTAACCTCACAGGCAATTATGCAGAGATCCAGTGCTGAAAACCTAAAGTTAAACAAATTCAAACTAGAGAAGAGGTGCAAATTTTTAAAAGTGAGGACAATTAGCATTTGAGTGGCTTACCAAAGGAAGTGAAAGATTCTCCATTACTTGCAGTCCTTAAATCAAGATTGGATGCTTGCCTAAGAGATATAAATAACTGCTAGCTATTTATACAGCTTGGTATAAGAATCACTGAGTGAAGTCATATGGCCTGTGTATGCAGGACTTTATTATATTAGAAAAAGGAGAATTCTAAGTAGTATTAGCTGTATGTGTGTAATTGTTACTTATGAACATAGTAAATATAAACAAAAAAATTTATTCCTTCTCCTTTAGTAATCATTGGATTTATGTATGTATCAGTCAGAATAGCTAATGCTTCTTTCAGTTTTTTCTTCCACAGACTTAAATAATACCAGCTTTGTTTTTTACTCCATATGAAAATAAGCTGTTATTGGTGTTTCTGGTTTAGCTTCCAGATTCTTACATTATCACACTTCATGTTAAAGCATTTGAATTATAAACACTGAAGTAACGTTTACCAAAAACCCCCAAAAAAACAAGTAAACAAAAAAATCCTATTTCCCTTTGAAATTAAACTAAAAATTAAAATAAGATCTCCAAATTTTATGTGGAAAATTGAAACATAAAACTGATTCCATATTTCCTTAGATTATTTAGAAAGCTCGAATTAACTGTGCTGTGTATATGTAGTATCTTAGCCTGTAGATTTCACATGCATATATCTACATAAAGAGAAAAACGCATCTTAAGATGTTTCAACTGAAAAGACAAGGTAGAGATAACCTGGTTTATTTCCAAGTAATGGTGGTAGAAGTCAAATTCATTCAAAACTGTAAAAAAAGAAGACCTACAGAGGTGTTAGTGGTTTTAGAAACCTATGCTAATAATCCCAGAATTACAAAGACAACTTTAAAATAAAAGAACTAGTCTTGCATTTAAGTTATGGGCAAAGTAATTCCACTTGAAATTTAAAAAACTAACTCTAACTTCTGCAAAGACAGACTTTCCAAAAGTACTTTGCCAAGGCTTGGGTGTCTTTAGCCATCTGTGGCGGATTACTTTCTTTTACTGTATTTCAGCAGCAGGGTGGTGGGAAAGCCTTGGTGACAACGACACTAATGCAATAGGTGTGATTCTTTTTTCCCTTGCAATTTATTTTGGCAATCTTGCAAGAGGAGAGAAGCAGATCTAAACTAACTACTGCAGCCAGGAGTGTGCTGAGTGCACTTTGATGTCCTCTCTTATGTCTTCTGTAAGGTAATAATCAGGTGGGTAATGAAAAGATGATTAAGATCATGCCCAGCTTTTGATGTGCTTTTTTTTCCAAAATGACTCCATTAGGGGTGGTGGACATACTAAAATTTGGCAGAAACTATGTCTGGGCAATGGAACTCCAGAAGAGATGAGAAGACACTCACTCTGGGACCCGGCTGTCGTTTGCAGGACTGCAAGGCGGGTGGTGTTGCTGGACAGATGATTTGAACCAGCGGCTGCTCCACTCACAACCAAACACTTCAGCTAATTCATCACAGGGCTCTTGGGCACTTTGGTTGCGCAAACTTAAAAGGTTAAGGCAGTAAATAGTTTATTGCCACTGAGGCCCGTTGAACATTGATCACTGTTGAATACCCTCTGTTTAGATGTAACTTCTTTTGAAATATGCTCTGTAGGTTTAGTCTGAGAGCAGGATAATTGCCATGAGGGCTTAAGGTTTGAAAGCAGACACTTCTACAGCCAGAATGCAATAGGCTGCCAAGACAGACTAGTGTGAAACATTACAGTGTTATATTTTTGTAATTCTCAGGACTTGAACAAAGCAGTAGGAAAGACTGTTTTTTGAAGCATGGAAGGGTAAAGTCATGTGGAGTATGCTGCTTTCATATATATTAATAAAACCCTTGCTATAGTCCTATTCCTAACCTCTCTGGGGTATTTGCTGCAATTCAAGGCAGCTGATGGTTCTCCTTAGCCTAGTGTTGAGGAGTTACTTAATCAGCGTGCAGTTAAGGTTTTTTCATTGATATGGTGAGGTTACACAGAAAGTACTCCTTCTGCTTATGTAGTTGTACACATTTTCCATAGCCCACTTATGTACAGGATTCTTACTCTCACCATCATGGAGCTCTGCGTTTCTGAAATGTGGCTGGCAGTATCCTGTCAATGCACAGTGTTGGTTGTATGCCCAACCAGCTTTGTGAGTGTCAAGGTCTGCCAAAACATGATCTAATGACTCCAGGTTTTGGATCCAGATTTACCGATTTCTCTAACTGAGGGGGAGGGAAGGTAATGGGTTTGGGAGGGCAGATTACAGCAGTAGTTTAAAACTATAGAACAATACCAAGTGTTTAAGATATATGTGATATCATGATAGCATATGCGAACATGCCACATTTTTGGTGTTTGTGTTCTTTCTCCTTAGAAAGGTGAAGTCTAAACTTAGACAAGCATCAACTCCCCCAGGATGAAACCATGTGTCCATGGGAAACCTCTCAACTTTGCTGAACCTGTGTATGCACTTCAGGTTCAAAATTAGCTCTGGTTAAACTGAAGTTATTTATATTTGCATCATTTATTCATTTTTCAGTAAAAGCCTGCAGATAAAGACATAAAGAATGACAGATAAGAAATTGTAGAGGAATTTGAGCTTGTTGACCTATTGTTCTGTAGCATATTACACATGCATGTAGACTTTTAAAGGGGACTTGCAGTATGGACAACATGCTGACAGATCTGGAGCTGTTTATCAGAGATAATATCTGCAGTCTTTTGTTCCAAAAATAAAACTGTTGCCTCAGATTGCAAAGAAAGGGAGATGAAATGTATTTTCATACATTATAACTGGAATTTTGTAATAAGCTCAGATAAATACTTTTGTCAAACTATACTGGAATATAATAAGTTAATTACAAACCCCAATTTTAAATGTATTAATATTTTGATACAGTTTTGTAGAAAAAGAAGTAATCAAATAAAAATCAAGATCTTCTTCTTAACTGGTTTCTATAAAAGACTGAGGCAGTAAAGTGAGAAGGGAAAAAAAATCCTGGTGAGCAGTCAATCAGTTTCTCTGTTTGTGGCCCTACTCTTTACTGAGAAAACAGTACCTCAAACTTGCCAGCTGTGAAATTTTTAGTTCATCTCTACCATGGAGCACATCACATTTTTTCCTCGTTTAGACAGGGCTGTGGGTGGATGATGGATGAACTGTAGACTCATTGTGTTAGAAATACCTATTTCATTTTAAAAGCTTAGCCCCTACTTGACAAGGTAGTCACTCCCTCTTGTAACAATAGAAAAAACATCGTGGAGTCATAGTTCAGATACAGTGAAAGACTTCATTCAAGGATCTGATGAATAGCAAAAGGAAATGTGAGAAAAATAGTGTGACAGCTAAGAAGTTTTTATTATCCCCTCCTTTGCTGTCTTGAACTGTAAAATTTTCTATACATTTAAGGTTATGTGAGAATTCCCAATGCAGGCAAGCATAATTTTCAGCTGAGAGAGATTTTTAGGATGAAGAATTAATCTGAACTAAAGTTTGTACTGTTCAAAATGTGCATTTTAGAGCAACCTGTTGCATCTCGTCTGTTCTTAAAACAGCTTCAGTTTTGTTATTCGTAGTGGATCTGAAGAAAAGAATAAATATTTGAAACAAACTTCTGAGTTGTAGTGTATATTTGCTCTACTGTGCGCTGAAATGTCCTTGCATACAGTTTTATGAGCCTACTAATTTTTCTGATGCTGAATATCATACAAATATAAAATTGAATGGAGTTTGAATTTAGAATTTTGGGGAAGCTATAATTTCAAAAGTGTTAGTGGTTCTGGATGAGAGCTAGAGTGTTGGCCATATGCAAGACTTCTAGGATCAGATCGCTGTATAAACCTGTCAGAATATCTAATTAGATCTTATACCTGCATATGGTAAGTTCTTGTGGTAATACATTGCACAGTATTTGCTCCCGTTGCACAGAGAGAGAATATTATCAGTATAATATATATATTATCAGTAAAGTGAATCAAGTATCTATGAGTTCTCTCACCCCAGGAAGAAAAATCATTGTTTCTCTTTCTGCAGGATAAAAATGCCCTGTAAATATGTTATTAGGCCGACACATCACTATAATTTACAAGCATGGTAGCTATTTTCTCCATAAATTTGGCAAGTTTATAACATGAAAAAATGCATCTGTATTTCCATACAGCAAGGATATAATTAGATACCAACTAGTTTGAGTTGGATATATATTAGCCAAGTCTCTTTACCTGAGTCTGAGGATTATCCGTATAGCCAGTATAGTTCAGAAATCTAAAATGGTTTGATTGTCCTTTTTTTTTTTCAATAAAACACTTTCTAGCATTATCCTTTAATTTTTTAGAAAGAGTTCAGCCTTTTACAAGAAAATACAAGAGGGTATAAGACTTCAGTGCTCTCTAATGATATCTTTTAGCACTGCAGGCCGAAAAATAGGTGTAGTTGTGTGCAAGTAGGATTGTCAAATGATATTGCCAGTTTAAGGGTAGCACATTTTATTTGAATTTTCTGAGTAATAGCCTTTGTAGCACATTTTATTTGAATTTCCTGAGTAATAGCCTTTGCAGAATGAGGTTTAATTGTATTTTCTTTGTTGTATTTATTAATCACATTATTGTATTAATTAAGAGCTCCTAACAAGTCTGATTTATGCATTTATATGGCTTTTTTTTCACTTGTATTTGTCTTACTGCCTTATTTAACCTGTTTTTTTCCTTTATCATAGTGACATGAGATGTGGCTTCTCTTTAGTTATGCAGTTAATTAGGAAAAACAAAAACTTTTAACAGTTTGATTTTAAAGGGTTCACTAATGTAAACTATCAATCTTCTCTTTTTCATAATCAGAAATACACCTCTTTCTCTCTCTCCTTTTCCTCCCACCCAAGAGAGGAGCAAAGGAGACAGTTCTCAAGGGTGTGGTTATCATGAGTTAATTGCAACCCTGAGGGATTTGAGACGCTTGGGTGCATTTCATACCTTGTAGCTGTCCAAGGATGAGATTTTCACACAAAGGCTCCACCCCACTGTATTTTATTTTTTATTGCATAAATCAGTCTGTGTGCCTAGGGATCATTTATCATTTCCCTAATATTCACTAGGGTACAAACAGTACTGTTTTAGTTCCATTCAACCTCCTTACTTCTCCCTCCTACTTCTGCTCAGGAAAAAAAAAAAAAGCTTGGCAAGATGCTAAAATTATATAATAGTGGTTCTGTATTTAATGTAGAAATCGTACATTATCCTAAAAACCTTTCACCCTTAAGTACTCTTTGTACTTCTGAGAACATGATATATGGCTGACTAGTGCACTTAGCAACTATGACTTCATTTAAATCATTCAGTTTCTGAGAAAGGGATTACTGCCTAGAACCTAACCAGTATTAAAAATACATATTTTCAGATACCACTGCAGTTAATATCAGCTTAAATTTGTGTGTGGAGAGAGTACTCTTGCAACATGAGAGGTGTTAAAATCTATAGGAGTGGAAAGTGAAACACTTGCTGAGGTTTTGCTTTCATGCTGAAGTTTTTTAATTTTTTACCAATTACAGAATTTTTCATCACCATTGACTATTTACATTTCTCAGACTTCCCAGCACAGCTTCTTTGGTAATACTGGTGATGCAGGATCAAAAATTAGCTAATGTTTCCAAACTCCCATATGACACTTTAGAAATTTCCTTTGCTTCCCAGGCTAACAGGCAGCACCAGTCTGTTTTTCCCAATGTTTTTCTGGTTCCTTGACAGAACTTTTTGTGTCCCAGGTGAGGATGCTCAGAGCCCCAAAGCAGCTTGGGGTCAGCACACTGGAAATTAGCTAAAACTCCTACTGCAGCCACGAGACATAGTGTTCTTAGCTTATGTCAGTATTGTATGCAATCACGGATGTTAACTCACAGTATTTTTTCATCCAGCCGTACTTCACAGCTATTCAGCGTGTTTCCCTCATGGACGATCACAGCTTATAATGGCCTGTGCAGCAGGACTCTCTCAGTGGCCTGTAAAAGTTCTAAAGATTTCCTCTTTTAGTATGTGCATTTGTGGGCAAGTTACTATTATGACCTCTTCTTTGGCTTAATACTATGCGATAAAACTTATAGACTTAACTTGGCTATTTTTTTTTCCCCTCCTGATGGATAAGCTCTGGAATTACAATCTCCTTAGTTTCAATTAAATTCTTGTGAATACTCCTTGCTTGGACGGACGTGGAAACTGAGTATACTGTTTTATAGAGGCTTGCAGGCATGTAGAGAAAATGTGTTTGGAAGGGAAGACAGGTTCAAAAAAATCCTGAGATAGATTTACATGATTCCTTCCACATTTATCTCTCTGTGAGATAAATGCAGCCTGTTGGCATGTGTTTCTGATCCTGCCATTTCTTGACTGAGATATCTGTGAGTCATTCAGAAAAGAAAAAGCATGATTGAAAAGTGCTAATTGAAATAAAATATTTGCATACAATAGAGACATGGCATCTGCCTGAGCTATACATTTCTTTAAAACTAAAATGCAGTCATTCACCATTTTACAGACTTCACCTTATTTGTGAAATTTGATGTTCCCACTGATCATGTCCAATGATTTGTTCAGTGTGTTTTGGCAACTTGGTCTTGTCTTCTATATTTTCCAACATGCCTCATCCTGAGGCTGCCAAGTTCACTTTGAAAGCTGATGGAGCTTTTTATATGTTAATCAAGTCTTACTCAAAGCTTCTCTGAGAGGGGGTTTATTGGCAGGCCAAATGCCACCACACCGTACTATAAACTAGGAGAGGCACTGTCTTGTAGGTGTCAATATGGTCTTTTGTTGCTTCTGGCACTACTAGAGACAAAAACCTCAATGCTGTTTCAGGTCATGGTCAGGGGTACTAAAGCAATATTTGTTCTTAGGGGTGAGAGGGGAAGCTCCCAAACTTGTTGGTTTTATGCGATTAGTTGACTGACATCCCTATTTCCTGAATTTAAGGTTTACCTTAATATTCAAGAGAAAAGCAGCTGTTATTCCTAGTCCTTTTCTCTGGGTCAGAACCCAAGACATAGATGAAAAAAAGGGCTGAAGTTAGGGTTGTGTGCTGCAGTATACAAATCAGTTGCAATGTTCTGCTTTGATTTACAATCACCATGACTCACGAGTGCCAAACCTGCCTTTTAAAATTTATACCTATACATTGTTTTCTAAGAGCTGTAGTGAAGAGGCTTTAGTAGTCAAAAATATATGTAAAAATAAAGTAGGGCAAAGGGGATACCAGCAGAAAAAATAACAGACTGATTTGTTTTCTGCAAGTATCATCCTGCTTGTTCAATAAAGTTTAACCAGAGGGTCTCATCCCTTTAAGCTCTCTGCCCCTTGGCCTTCCTCACCTTACCCCCACATACCTGCAAGACACATGTTTTTTTCAGATTCATCCCACAGGTTTCTTTCTAGCCAGCCACCCACCCACGTCCTTCTAAGACAGATGAGTTGATTAAGTAGAACATTTTATGTGGGGGGATCGCCTTTGAGTTCAGAGTGCTCACTGTCACATAGTGTTCTCCCTGAAAGGATGCAACTGGCGAAGATGTAAGGCTCGTGATTTCATAAGTATTCCAACAACATTAAAATTTGAGCTCTAGCAGTGGTGATAATAGTGTATTCCATTCCTGTAGCTTCCTTACACGGGATGAAGAACTATCACAGTCCACTTTGAGGTATGTAATTATTGCTATCCCCATCTTGCCTGAAATGGAATGTTAAAATTAGGTGTTACTATGGTGAGTTTACTGAAAGCTGTTTTTACAGGTTTATTACATCATTCACAACAAAGCCATGATCAGCTACTGGTTTTGTGGATGCTATTAATACCTTGATTATAAAATTAATCATATTTAGTGCATGTACTTGCACTACAGGTAGGGGTATTAGTGTTCCTCTACTAGGGTTTGCCCACTTTAGCATTTTAGGGTGGTATGGTTTTTTGGTTTGTTCGTTGCAATTTTAATAAATTTAAGAGTCAGTGGTTTTCTTTCAGGGCAAGGACAAACCTCAGACTCATATTTGTTTAAAGAATGTTTTTAAGTATCAGTTGTTCTCAAGAACAAGTAAAAGGAAAAGAATGCTGATGGGTGTGTGGAGGAAAAAACATATTGGTTTTGGAATTGTTGTCCTTTCTTTGAGTAAGATTTTAGAGTGAAATTTCACAGAAGGTGACCTTATGCATTGGAAGAAAAGGCAATTATTTGCTCTCTTCAGAAAAGGAAACTGAAAAAAAAAAACGGTGACTTATTTCTTGACGTGCTGTTGCATGTTTATTCATTTTCCCAGTCATTCCTGCTGGAGTACTGGAGCAAGAACTGGGAAGATGGCAACTGTGGGAGCATGTCTTTTGTCAGTACATGCATGTCCACCCAAATTTGCCCCATACAATTAGCCATCCCAATTTAATTCTTAATGCACATGCAGTAAAATTGAAAAAAAAAGCCTCAGAAATTAATCGCATAGAAGTCTGAGGTGTGCTGAAAGCATTCTAGCTAAAGAAGAGTTGTTCTCAGTTTTAGTTGATTTTATGGCAAACTAGAAAGTAGAACTAGGTCTGTTTAGGTGTAACATTAAGACACATTGTAAGTGATGGCGAGTAACGGGAGAATGTGGACTTAGTGAGCAATGTGAGTAGGCTGGGAATAGGACTGAAGTGGTGGCATTTATTTCAAAAATGTGTTTATATAGTACCTTTTATAATACTTTATAGTACTATTTCAAGAATAGACTGAGTGCATAAATGGGGCAGCCTGCTGAGATGCCACACAGGTGGAGGTGTTGAACTCTGAGCTCAGAATCCCCCTCCCCAGGTACTTCAAGGCAAACGTTGTTCCCTAGATAGAATCATAGCATTCTTAAGGTTGGAAAAGACATTTAAGATCAAGTCTAACCATTAATCTAACACTGCCATCTTCACTGCTAAACCATGTTCCCAAGAGCCACATCTACACTTTTTTTTAATACTTCCAGGGATGGTGATTCCACCATTTCTCCATTGTGCCCAAGACAAGAGGTCATCATTTTTTCCCTCTGTGTGTGTGTATGCATATGCATATTCATTTCCCCAAAAATTCATGTTTTCATTTTGTCTCCCTGAAGTCCTGCGTTGAAAGCTCTGCCTTAATCAAAGCACTGCAAGGTAACAACCTGCCATGTGTGGTCAGAGCTGAGGTACCTGCCTGCTCTTAGGCTGTGATGAATGAAGTAGTTTGATTTTCTGAGTAGCTGTAAGTAAAAGAGAGAAGATAAGTTGCTTTATCTTGAATTTGCTGTGGTTTAAGAGTGCTTCCAGACAGCATTACCCTAGCTCCACAGTGAAATTGTAACTTGTTTTCTTGCAGTGATTTGGCTGTGTCTGCACCTTTAGCTTTCAAATCGAATGGCCAAGTCAAGGCCCATATTCATGGGTGATCCTTCTAATTGGATTTATGGTCCCATTAATGAGTAATACATGCACATTCATCTGATTAATTTTTTTTGGAACATCCCTGTGAAGCAGGGAAGCTCTTTCAATTGCTAGTTAGCTGTTAGGAAGGAGATAGAAATTCTTGTTCAAAGGAGAAGAAAAGGCTTTTAATTTTACAAAATTAAAAATCACAGAGGTTTCCATAGAGTAAAAAGTAAAAGCTCTTTTTAATCATCATAGAAAGTTGATTTTTATAAAGTGTATGTCATATCTCTATAGATGCTTCATTCAGAGTGTGCACAGCTTGGTCAGAATTAATTACAGGATTTTGCCAGCAGTCAGTGCTTTTTCTCATCTTTTTATCATGATCTGTGCCACATCAGTTACTGGGTAGATATAGCACAGAAAGTCAACCCAAAATAATGACAATTACAGCTTAGAGAACTGGTCAGACAACTGCCGGTAGATAGTGTGTGGGCAGGGGGGAAAAGAGTAACAAAAATATTTTTTATTAAAAAAAAGTTTATGATTTTTTAGCGAGTTTTCTCAAGTTTTTCAAATTCAATTTACATTATTCTACAAAAGATCTGCATTTCTTCAGTACATTTTGTGTCCAGATTAAATGCCCTTAAGGAAAAAAGGCTCTGGTCGCTAATCAAGTATGTCAAAACTCCATTTATGAAATATTTTATTTTGTCATGAAGGGAGAAGCACTTTTGGTACTTTAGAGGTATTGGAGAAACAGTTCTTTGAACTACTTTTAAGCTTTAACAAAGCTATGCAGCATAAGAAATTGCAATCTGAGAAGGAATCTTCAGTGATAATAAATGCTAAAAACATTTTTTTCTGGTTGAAAAAACAAAACTGACAGGCCCCATAAACCTAGGGATATTTTGCTTTATACATTAGTACGAGGTACAAGAGAGTCAGGCAGGGTAGTAATTTGCAAAGCTTTGGGCTTCTAGGCAATACAGAAGTTCTGTTAATATTTGGGAAGGTCCATTGTATTAAGTCATGTCTAGATGTCTTGTTGGCTAGGAAGGCAGAGAGACTGTTGTTAACAAAGCTTTGCCATACTAGATTATTGCTTTAATTCAATATCTATCTAACTATCTATTGAAAGTCTATCAAAATGATAAAGCAGATAGGTGATGAAGATCTGTTGGTTTTTCTGGAATTTGTTTTTTTGGTGGTTTTTTTTTTTTTGGGTGATGATATTTTTTTCACTTTTGTGCAAAGCATCTTTCAATGTGTTCTGAAAGCATGAAGGAAACAAGGATGAAAGTTTTTTAAAAAGCTTCAGGAGTTAAAAAAAATTAATACTATAAACTAGTTGTCATGTTACAATTTAAAATCATCTGTATGTTTTAAATTTTGGTTTCTCTATATGTGAAAGTGTGTAAAAATGGTGCTAGTTCTATGGAAGCGACTGCATTCCCTGCATGTATTTTATTCATAGCTCTCTATTCCCCATGTACATATAAAGCAAAATGAATTGGCTATCTTTTTACATCTGCCTTTGAATGTTCTCTAGTGACTCTGTGAGTTGCCCCTTTTTGACTTTCTACTAAATAGCATTTAAAGCCTCTGGCACAGCTGGACTTCAGTATGTAAGAAAGCTTTTAGGGTATTACAATGTCATTAGCCATTGAAGCTACAAAATATGAAACATTGAAACCCATCCTGACTTTGCTGCATGTGGCATGTGCTTAAAAACTTGAGTATGTATGTATGTTGTCAAAGCTATCCCTGAACAAAATCATGCTGACAATGAATAAAGAATCAATGCTCCTTTTTTAAAAGCTTCTTTTCTAATCTCTGTAATGTGAAACTGAAGACTTACAACAGTGGGTTGGAGATTGTTCTGCAAGATAAATCCCTTGCATCACATAACCCTGACAGCTCCCCAGTTCCATCAAATTAATAACAAATGGATGAGAAGATAAGCAAAACTAATGGGGAGGTTACATTTTTGTGACAAAGGTTTATGGCCATACTGAATCTCATGTTCTGTGATAGCCCTCCTCCTTTTCCTCCTCCACTTTGGTATTTTTTTTTTTACTATCAGATCTGAGCATTCCTCTATATGAAGCTCTTCTCTGGAGGAGATATGATGAATAGCAAGCTGGACTATTTGCCTCCAAAAAGTTGCTGTGAACTACTCTCTACTGCCACAGTAGGAATCACTGATTTTCCACAAGGCCAGGCCTCATTCTTGCACACTGTCCATCCATGTTCTACTCATTGGATGGTGCTACATGTCGGAACATTGAAACACGCTGCTGTAATCCCATCTCTCTGTCTTCTTAAAATAGTGCAATAATGTAGTTTGGGAGCAGTTGCTGAGTATCATCTGGATCTGCTCTTTTCACAAAGTGGGGCCAGCTTTTACAGCAGGTGGCTCAGGGTGATGTCTGATTGAGTTTTGAGTCTCTCGAAGGGTGGAGATGCCACAGCCTCTCTGCACAACCGGTTTCAGTATGAGACTACCCATGTTGTGAAGGGTTTTTTTTCCTAATATCTAATTGTAATTTCTCATGTTTCAATTTGTGTCCATTGCCTTTGACCTATCTCTGGGCAGCTGTCTTTTAATCCAGTCTCTTAAATTCTCTTAATTCAGTAAAGTATCTAGTTAATGACCAGAAGAATAAGCAATTTGCAAATTACCTGTAATGGAAATCTGTGCCAAACACACCTTTGAATCAATAGTCAATGGCCAAGACATCTGTAAAATATGTAGGAGCCTTTGTTTTATTAAAATGGAGAATGGATATTCCAATTTAAGGATTGTGGCATAAAAATTTTGAAAGTAATAGGCAATTGGTTGTTCTTCTACAGCTCTTAACTGGTCAGGCATATACCAGCAGGCTGCTTTAGAGACAAAGGTGAATGTGATGACCTCGAGAGCTGGATTTACAACTGCACCTGCAGTTTGCCAGGGAGGAATCACTTTCTAAGGAAAGTGAATAATGAATCCAACTTGCAAGCCCTACTGATAGGGGGTCTGATAAAGATGAAACTTTAACTACTCAGGGAGTATTTCTCCATGCTTATTCTCTGCTTTGGGTTGATTCTTTTTTTTTTTTTCTCTTTTTTCCCCCAACAGAAAGCAAGTAGGAGTTTTTACTCCTAAAAGGAGAAAAAGGGAACCTGTTTTAATAATGCCAAGCTATTTCTCTTTAAAGCTTATTTTTGAGGGTGTATGCCTCAAGAACTTGAAATTAATCAGGAAGAGAGTTGCGAGGAAGATTTATACAAGCCAAACCATGAGAAACTGCCATATAAATGTAGACTGTGCAGTATGTTAGGGGGAATCTTGCTCCTAATCATTGGGTATTTCAGCTGTACAAAGAAAGTTGTTATAGGATGTGAAGACCATCAAGGATTATTTCAAA
The DNA here is from genome assembly GCA_013396775.1 of Cephalopterus ornatus. Classification (NCBI taxonomy): domain Eukaryota; kingdom Metazoa; phylum Chordata; class Aves; order Passeriformes; family Cotingidae; genus Cephalopterus; species Cephalopterus ornatus. The sequence goes on from VZRE01013482.1 coordinate 393,834, forward strand.
TTGCTAAAAAGCAAAGAGCTTATTTTTTTTTGTACTTTGGTTTGGGTCTTCGCAGCTAAAGGTGAAGGTGAAATGCTGGCCCACTTCGAGAATTCTCTCCAGTCACACAGCCTGCATAGTATGGCAGAGCTGCAGTGAAACTCCACCACTGGGACCAAAATGTAAGCACTGGCAGAGAAGCACATCTTTTATAAGCTGCACTGATTATTCCATTACATCATGAGTACCTTGAAAATCCAAGTTACCCCAGCTCTCTTGCTGCAGCCATATTATGAATGTTTTGGGCTAACATGAATTTTAGGAAACAATGTTGACTTCTGCTTCCACTTATAAAAATTTTCTTAGCTAATTCTCAACTTGTAATCATGTTGTCAAATTACTCTCATTTTATATAGATTACTTTATTTTTTCTGGTTTGCTGATGAAAGAACAGAGAAATAAATAGGAAAGAAGATAAAACTAGAAAAAGAATGTTCATTTTATCCAGAATTTGTCATTATTTTTTTAGTCAATTTCTGTTTAGCTAAGAAGTTGAATAGGGCTTTAAGATATCAAGAGTATTGCTTAAAAATAAGCAGTTCAGACCTATTGAATTGATTATTTTTCTGTATAGCAAAATACATAGCTGTTTGAGGGATTTTGTGTCTTTCAACTACTTCTGTTATTGGGTGAGAGGGCAATGAGTTAAGCATTCATTATGAGTTAAGAGGCTGGGAGGAAGAGGAATTGTCGTGTTCTCCTAGAAGGTTACCTGACGTTTTAGTAGATATATACCCTTGCCATCACCCAGATCCCCTCAGATTCTTTAGATTTCCTAAAATCCCTAAGATTTTTTTTCTCCCCAGTGTGTTAGGACTTTATAGGAATGCTTGGCCCATAGTCTGCATTAGATTTAACTACTGGAATGTTATGCTTTACATGCCTGTTCCTAGGGATTGAGCAGCTTGTTTTCTGAGATGATATAAGTGATCCCAGTGGTTTTTATTGGCAGAGGAAGGCACACTGAATATTCAAAGCAAACAGAATTTATTTTAAGGAATACAAAAAAGTAAACGCCGTGAAACTTCTGAGACTTGAAAAATTTCTGAGCAGTTTTTTTGCTCTGTGATTTGCTTTTCAGGTCTAAACCTTTCTCAATGACCCAATACATATCTTCTACTTTGATAAATCTCAAGAATCTACAGTAGGTTTTTTCAAGAGAGCAAAGATGCTTATTTTGATGTTGTAGTAAGGTTAGCCACCTTTCCTTTTACAGTGAAAGAATAATAATTTACATTTATATTATCCTATTTTCTTTTGGGGCTTCACATAACCTTCCCTCTTATTAACACCAGCCTTCCAGAAACTCCATCTTCTGAAACTGAGAAAGCTGTAAGAAAGAGATGGAATTTCAAATCATTATTTATATTCCTTAGATGGAACATTGAAGCATATTCTGCTAGCATACACTTTTTTTTTTGTTGTTGAAAACTGATAGTTAACATGACTGCAGCCCATCTGTTGGATTGTTCCAAATGACAAAACAAAGATGAAGTATCTCACAAAGCCAAACCTGTGTTTGATAATTTTCAGAGTATCACCAGTGCTGACAATGCATTGGTCAGAAGCAAGTATTATTAAGTCTACAGTCTTGTATGTAGTGTTTATAGACATGATAGGAATGTGGTCTTGTGGAGGGTAAGACCCATATGTTTTTATTGAGAGAATTTTCAGTAAGCTTTTAAATCTTGTTAAAGACCTTGCTAAGCTTGGTTTTGAATGATCAGTTTGGAAACATCATATTTAAAACATTGCTCTATTGAATTCAAATCTCTTGTAGAGATTGAATCTGGTGATTGTAAAGAAATGGGAGGGAGGTAATACAAGAGTTCAAATTCAAAACGTAGAAACAAGTTCACAAAACTCATTCTGATTGTAACCACATGAAAGAAGAGACATAATGTGGTTCAGTGTATTTATATTGTGTCCTGTGATTCCAAAGTGTTATAACCAATGACATTATGCTTTTTTCAAGAAAATGTTACCATCCTATGGGTAAACCTTACTTTGGAAATCTTTCCTTGCCTAAGAATATATTTGAAATGTACTATATTAGGGATGAATGCAGCAGTGAAGATACTCAGTATATAGAATTCCTATGTACATAAGGAGTCTGTTTGCATTTTAGTATTCTTTGAGGAAATTCTGCAGGGTGTTCATAACATGAAAACCTGGAACTTGAACTACCTTTGACCAAGGATTTAAGTATCTCCTTATTGTTCTGTCCACTTTTAATGACACACTTACCACTACCTATTGAATGGAATAAAGAAGAATATACTTTACCGTATCTCCAGAGATCAATGACAACTGCAAAAGCATGGTGTCCCCATTATACATGGGAAGAGAGTGCCAAGGTCACTCAGACTAACATGTTCCAAGTAGGCAATTTCTGGTTTTTTGGTATGTCATGCTTTCCCTTTGTCACAAAGTCTGTCCAAAGAGGGCAAAGAAGTATTGGATCCATGACTACAATATTCTTTGAGAAAACTTTCAGATTTAAAGTTTCTGCCTTTCAAAGAAGCTTCTTTTCCCTATTCCAGTCATTACAAAAAGTTCTGGCACATCCTTCAAAACACGTTGTAACTGCAGGTCTTGCTTTTTGCAGTTGATAGTAACAGATAATTTTGGATTTTTGAAGAAATGATGGAGCATTTATTTAAGGTAGCAAAATTAATAAAGGAGTGTGTATATAGTTTTCCAAAGCATGATCAAGAGCATCTCCATTAGGCCTTCTGCTGTGACTCATCACTTTCTTTATTGGTGTGCAAGAAGACAATCTTCCTAATTCAGGCACTTAAGAAAGTTGTCATAAAGTAGGCAGTTTGAAAACTCTCATCTGTAGGTGTTAGCTAAGCTCTTTTTTCCGCTAGATAAGTGTTTAATCTTTCATAAAGTGTGACTTGTTTTTAGCCTTCATACACCTGCCTTTACAATCATTTCCATGACATACATACTCTCTCAGGTAGTTCCACTGCTGGAGCTCAGTGCACCAGCAGAGATTATTTCTATGAGTAACATCTATTGAATCTGATTCTATATTTTGTTTCTATAACTCAGTCTTTGCTTGTGTTATGCATGCATGTCAGTTCTCTCTTGCACATCCCTCTTAATGAGGTCCCTGCCTTTTTTTTGTTGGTTGTGTGTTTGTTTGTTTGTGGGGGGTTTGGGGTGGTTTTTTTTTTGTTTTAGGGGTTTTTTTACACTTCAGTCTTCCTGTGGGTCTTGCACAAAATAATGTGTATAAGGAGAGGGAAATAATGTGGTAAGGGATAACTTAGTACGTTTTCCTGGCCTGCCCTGCTTTATTTGTAACTACTTAATAGATCTTGTATTGTATAAAATTCTTTTGTATTTTTAACTTTGAATTAGAATCAAATGAAAATTTGGGTGGTTTTTATCTGTATTTTCAATGTTAGTGCCTATTGTCACAAGGTGTCTTAACAGTTCAGAATTTTTGGTGTTCTATGTTTCAGTAGATAAAACCATTTTTTATTTTCATGAATGCCATTCTTGTCTAACCTGCACTCCAAAATGAAATGAGTTTAGTGGTCTGAATCCTGACCCTGGTGAACAACTGTCTGCATTACAAAACCACCCAACAGACACAAAACTGGTGGTTTCTGCCTGGGGACACTCAGACCCAGTAGGCATGGTGGCACAATTACCTCACACCCCAGGGAGTGTTTTTTATAGGTGAAGACTGAGGTCAGTCATCAGGCAATAGGGAAAAGCATCTCTTGTGAAACTGGTCTCTGCATCAGCCAGGGAGAGTTTTTCCCAGTGCTGCTGCTGCCTCATTGCCCCCTCTAGTTAAAAGGTTTTATAATCTGTGATCTCTTAGACTACTTCAGTTACATGTGCCATTTACTTTGTAGTAGGACATGTAAGCAAAAATTTGCATTTCAGAGTGATGTTTTTAGCAGGTTATTTGTTGGAAACAATACCTTAATATAAGTAAATTCTTGGTTCTGCTATAATTAGTAAGTGTTTTGCCTTTTGTTGGAAAGCTGGGACATATGGTTAATATACTAAATTAGGTTCCTTAGTGCATTGTTGACTGTATCACCTATTCATTAAGATGTTTTCCTAAGAGTTACTTAGACACTGAAGCTGAGAGACCTTAAGTGTCTGTCATCTTTGTGCCAAAAACAAAAAATGCCCATCACTTCTTGGTAGATCAGTGCTCAATTTCAGTTGGGTCATACCAGGTTAACAAGCCAAAGTATCAGGTTTCGTTTTGTGAGGGTTTTTTGTTTTAGGTTAAAAAAAAAAGTAAGGTTTAGTTTTGTTAATACTGTTAGCTATTTCAGATCAAAACTCTGGGAGAACCTTTTTATTTTGGAGAACAGGAACACAATTCAGATCATTGTGTATTAAATCATACCTGTATTAAATTAACCTCCATATAAAACTCAAATTAATTGAATTTTTTTTTCCATCTGCTGTATAAACAAGCCTTAAACTTCCAGTAATTACTGAATAGGGAAAATGTTTTAACAAAAGAAATGAATATAGGGCTATCTGTCTGAATCTGCAAAGATCCTAAAAGCCTACCTGGTAAGTGACAGGTTTCCCATTGGTTTCACCTCAGCTTGTCCAGCTGTGGTCATTTACCCTCTACTCTGTTAGTAGCTACTCTGTCACTGAAGACTGGTGAAGGCGGAATTGTAGATTTGTACTGTTTGATATTGGTAGTGTCTCACTAACATCCAGCATAGATTGTATAAAGAGACTGCAATGTTGCCATCACTCTAGAGCTTGTTCCTCGAAGTCAATCGTCAGCCAGAGGGGACATAGGTAGAATAATTCTTTGGATCGGGCCCATGAAGGAGATTGCTCCTAAAGTCCATTCCTCTTACTTTTTATAACATTGTCAGTATAAACATGGAAAATTTTTTCAAAAACTGACATAGGCAAAATTCCTGGATTCGAGAGAGACTGTAGAGGGAGGAATGTGCCTCTGGGATGGGAACTGGTGGAAAAAAATTCCTTGGAGTCCAGGAGCTTTGCCAGAACATCCAAAAAACTAGCTTGTCTCCACCAAGCAAAAAGAGTGACCTTCCTTCTGAGCATGTTTTCTCCTGCCTGCAAATTGAGGTGGTCACAACACATCTCTTACCTTCAGCTTGCTTTTTCCACGTGTTTTTTTTCTGCTGTAACTGCAAGGAAAAGAATTAATACATATTTTTAAATACTCTGAAAGCTTAGACTTGAGCATTGATTGTGGCATAGGCCACAAGCTCGTCGTAAAGATAACTGAGAAATACTGGAGTGGGGAGAGAAAAAGGACTCTTGGCCCACCAGTGTGCACAAGTTTATTATTGTACTTTGAAGAATATGTCAGCTGGAGATGTCAGGTTTCTTTAGGATACCTCCACCCTTTGCTCTCACACTTCATCACCCCCTAACCTCTGTCCAAAAGCAGCAGCTCTGGTACCCCTTGGTCAGGTGGAGTTGGTAGTCTCATTTGATAGCAGATATTTCTAGTCTTCTCTGAATTTTGATGTATGTTCAAATTGCAAAACTTCGGATGTTGTTTAAAGTTTTGGGGGTTTTTTGATGCATTTTTTTGTTGTCATGCTATCTGTCTAGCCTATTATTATTTTAAAATATATTTTGGGCAATTATAACCAAATTGAAGTGTGTCAAATATGTTAAGCCGAAGTGAATGTTGTGAAAATTGGCAGCTGTGGAGATAAGAGCGCCTGATAATGTTCCCACTGTGGGGAGGCTTACGCCTTACTTCACATGGGAAAATAATCCCAGGGAACATTAGTCTTTTTGTTCTGCTATTTATGGAACTACTTGTTTATTCTTGGAAATCCTTTGAGGATACTTTTGTGTTCTGGGTATCTACTCTGTACAGAAGTGTCTAGATGGTCTGTGACAAGTGATGTATTACTTTGTTTGGTTGTGCATGATCAGAGCATGTTCTGGTTCCCCTAGTAAAATTAGTGGGGTTTTATTTCTTTCTCTCCCCAAGATTTCTTTCGACCTAGCAGAATATACTGCTGACGTTGATGGGGTTGGCACTTTAAGGCTCCTAGATGCTATTAAGACCTGTGGCCTTATCAACTCTGTGAAGTTCTACCAAGCCTCCACCAGTGAACTTTTTGGAAAAGTGCAAGAAATCCCACAAAAGGAGACCACCCCTTTTTACCCAAGATCGCCTTACGGTGAGGATTGCTGATGGTCTGTGTGTGTAGTGTCTGTCTGTCTGTTCTCCCTGCTCATGTCTCAGGGCTGAAGTCATTTGTGTGTGAGATTAGAATGATGATAGAGCTAAAGTGACTAGACATGTTGAGAGGCATACCTTTATGAATTACTATATAAAAAGTATTTGCTGCCATTGCCTGGGGGTTGGAAATTAGCATCTCACTTCACAAGACCTTGTTCATTCAGCTCGGAGGTGAAGAGCTCTGGAGGGGGGAGGTGGCAGGGGGAGGTGCTGGAAGCGGCAGGGTGACTCTTCCTTCACAAAGGGTTGTGAGGTGCTGCTGAAGTGATAAGGTTTCATATTTTTGGTTGCCTAAATGAAAAACTCCCAAGAGCTCACTTCTTCCTTCATGAACTCGCATGAAATTTGAAACACTTATTAAAGCAATGGGCATGGAGGACTTTGGTGATAAAGTTTCAAATCAATTTAAGTGTTAAAGCACCAGATTTTTGCTTTTATTCCTTCAAAGTAATGTGGGTTTTTGGGTTTTTTTATTAGCAGAGGTCACCACAGTGGTGTATTTCACACGCTCTGTGTTAATTATATTGTAAAAGAAAGAATGCTGTGCTTGAGTGTGCATAAGAAAACAAGTTAAGAAGGTGCCCTAATGCTTTCTGTGGCCAGCTCAGAGGCTGCACAGAAGATGAGTATTTTCCCTGTTTATTGGGCTGGATTTTTTTTTCCATATAAAATTTGACACATATGGAGAATTAATCAAATTCCAAAGCACTCTGCTGTTGAAAGGTGGGCTTTACCCTGCATGTGAAATAGATGTGTATGTGCATGTGTCTGAGCTGTGTACAAGCTGAGTGGATATACAATAATGATTCAAAATTATTTTTGTAGGGGCAGCAAAACTGTATGCCTACTGGATTGTGGTGAACTTCAGAGAAGCGTACAATCTCTTTGCTGTGAATGGCATCCTCTTCAATCATGAAAGCCCCAGGAGAGGTTAGCAAATCCACCTGAACCTCTTCCCAACTTTGCATACATCCCATCAGAAAAATGGAACAACGTATCCACAGGTTTCATTTAACCTTGCCAGAATTCTGTAGGGAGGGTGTCATGACTTGTAGCCTACTCATGGCGTTTCATGTAGCCCTTCTGGCAGAGCCTACAGAACTGCAGCTTTCCCTTTCGAGCATCATTATTCCATTTTGTAGCCCTCTAATGCTGAAGGAAGGCTGGTGTACCTAACTTTGTGTATCAAAAGAGAGATACTGCTATAACATAACATCTCTGCATTCTTTTTCCCTCTTGATAATAAGTTAAGGCTAAAATGTTAAAAAGACACATTAAAAAAGGCAAGTTTTCTAAGCGTTTAGTTGGGCGACTACATAAACAAATGCAATTTCAGGTGTGACATATGCTGAAGATTTTTATTTGCATATAAATGTCAAATTGAGAGACAGAAATAATAGATGCTCTAAATTCAAAAGAATAATGAGTACAGCCTGGTGTATTTGAAAAAATTTTGAATTATAGCCCATACCTTCTGACAAGATGGCTTTTAACACATGGCTTTAAAATGCCTTTCAGTTTAATCCTTAATAGCAATGCAGCTTAAATTCCACTTAATCATCCCTTTTCCGCTTACAGTACTTTATGAACAATTAATGCTGGTATTTTGAGTAAGAGTCCATGGTTGATTGTAAGTCTCCTTTATAATGACAGTTTTCCTCTGCCCTTTAAGTACTGTGACTGTAGAAAACACTCTAAAATTAAACTTTTATATTAACACAGAAAACTGGATTCTCAGTGCAGCAGGCTTTTGTTGTGGTCTGTTTCTAAATGAAAAATAAATTCAAGTTTTACAGGAATGCGATTATATAAATTATAGCCTGGCACAAAATTTTAATCATACTTAAAAATGTAAAATAGACCATAATTGTAACTCTGCTTTAAAGGGGAAAAAAAAAAAAAAAAGAAAAAAGAAGAGAAAAAATGAGTTGGTGTCAATAGGATTTAAATATTGATTTCAGTCTTTGGAAGTCACAGCTGTGAAACCTCATCATACACTGGGCAGGCAGCATTTACAGTAAATGGTGCATCAAATATTTGGTGGTAGAAGCTGGTGCTTCACTTCACTGAAGCAAATGACAGCACAAGTTCAAAATTAAAAGAGAATCAAATTTACTACATTGTTTCATTTAGAAGCCCTAATACTCTGCTTTCTATTAAAGAGTCTACTGAGGTATATTCTTAGTGTGCTGTAAACTGATGTGCAAATTGCTCTGAGTTATTACTGTGTAATTAAAAGATTCTGACCTACATAAAGAGTGAGAGAATATGCAATAACTAATATTTGCTTGGCATGATTTCTAGTAACACTAAGGAGCTACAAGATGGAAATGGAGATGGAAATGATGCAAACTCATTTGCCATTTGTGCTACTTCTCTCTAGACTTCTGCCATTTTGAAGGATGAAAACTTCAGTACTCATTGCTATTTTGGTCCCTCTGACATTTGTTCCTGCTGTCACACTGCTGCAATGGAGTTACCAATCCAAAGTCCTTTTCAACACAATTAATGTCCCCACAAAGAACCCAAGTTTATGCTTTTAAGCCTCAGGCTGTACTTTTCATTGTGTGTATGTGCTGGGTGCAGTTTTAAGCCCTTTATGCCATGAACAGAAATGCTTGTCCTAGAAATGCTCCGTTTGCCTTAGCAGGAGTATGAAGCGACTGTAACCACAGGCTAGTGCCATTTGCATAGTGTTTTTATAGTAGATAGTCTGAAAGACTGTACAGGTAAGAAAGTGGAAGAAAAGTAGTTTTGAGATTGTTTCTTGATAGCCATTCATCACTTTCCTAATACTTTTGAAGACTAGAGAGGCACTTTGGGAGAAAAGGAGGATTTAACTGTGATTTCTAATTCCTATGCAGAGAGGCTAATATACATGGAAATTTTAAAATGCCTTATGGTTTGGCCTTTTTATATTTTACTGATTTTAGAGATTGGGAATACCTAAATAAACCAACACATATTTTCTTCCAGTATTACATATCGTTATTCCAGTTGGTTTAGCATTACACTGAATGGATGAAATACAACATCCCATTGACGGTGACACTATGTGCATCTCATCTACACAAAACCCAATGCCCAGAGTCAGAGAAAAGCAGAATTCTGTGGCAGTGTCACTTGCTGAGGTGCAGGGTTGGTCAAAGGATATGGAACTGTTGCAGCAAGTGCAGAAGAGAGCCAATGAAGTCAATAAGAGGACTGGAGCATAACCCTTATGAAGATAGGCTGAGAAAGTTGGGGCTGTTCAGCCTAGAGAAGAGAACGTTGCATGGAGAAGAGAATGGTTAGACATGGAACAGGTTACCCAGCGAAGTTGTGGATGCTCCAACTTTGGCAGTGTTCAAAGCCACGCTGGAAAAGGCATTGAGTAACCTGGTCTAGTGGAAGGTGTCCCTGCCTGTGGCAAGCAGGATTAAAACTAGGTGATCTTTAAGGTCTATTCCAACCCTTTTACATTCTGTGATTCTATGATCAGTCCTGGCAAACAGTGCATATCTAAAGGGTTAACCATACTTCTGAAAATATCTATGGGCTTCCTACAGTGAATGTGTTTATAGGAAAATACTGTGAAGAGACAAACCCCGGTATTTCTTGTAGGCAGGGATCCATGAGGTATGCTACATTGTAAGGCACTGTTAAGGGTAAACAGAATGCATTTTTCGTACCCGCCAGGCTGAATTGTGGACTATGATCGAATACAGAAGTATTTGTATTTGAAGTACCAGTGCTCACGGTGAAGGATGGTGAATTGCAGTTGTCTGCCAAGTGGCTTTTAGCAGCTGGTCACTGATGTGAAATTGAATAGACAATTGTAAAGAGTTTGCTTCATGATCTGTATTGTAAATGAGTGGTTTAGGGTCGCTCAAAGAATCACCCTCAAAGCTATTAACAAAAATAGTTTTAATATGAATTTATAAAACTGTGACTTAACAAAGTCTTTTGATGGTGAGATTCCCTCTTACTTACAACATGGGTGAAAAAATACAAAGGAAAATTGAGTTAGAATCAATTTAGAATGATTTGCACAGAAACCGAAAGCACTAAAGTGTGAGGGAGACCCACTGAGTCATGAGGTTCAGGGTGCACCTCCTTGCTTTCTAAACTCCTGGTGGAACTTGAGTGCAGGTAGTTCCAATCTTAGTCTCAGACCTGTACAGTAGTTTATGTCTAAAGGAATTAATTCTTTCATTTATTCATTTGTATTAATGAATTAACATGCTCTGCAACTTACTGAGCATCTGTTATGAATAAGGGATCTCTCCACCTTGGGTAATGAAGGATCCCCCAGTCCCAGACAAGGAATCTCAAACCTTGAGATGGGTCCCAGATGAAGGGGAGAGGCACTGCCATGAAGTCCAGTTGCAGTTTAGAGAGAACTCAAACTGAACTTATCTGTCATGAGTAGAAAGGTCTCTCTGGCTCAAGGGACAACCTTGAGAGGTATCCTAACTCAAGGAGAGCACTGCCACACTGCCTAGCAGGGAGACCTCAAAGAAGGTTCATTTGGCCTGTCATCTTTATGGGATCAGGTGGTTGGCTTGTAGTCAAATTACACATGATGGAAGAGGTATGCATGAGACTCTTTGTGCCCACAACTTTCTTTGTTCCTTGATAACTGAATCTTGGAAAAACCACCCAGCATTCATGTGTTCCAAGTTCATGTGCATTGGTGCACTGTGGGTCATTCTGGCCCTTTGTGGGTTTCCTGGAGGAGTTCTTTATCTGGCTGCTGCTCAGGCCTTTACCTCCTTTGGAGCCTGAAATAAGCTATTGCTAGTTTGGTTAAGGGGGTCCAGTGCATCTGTCACAATCCTTCTTTATATAGTGTTCTGATATTGTACTGTAGGGTGGCAATACACAAATCTAGTGAAAATGAGAACTATCTAATCTCAAGAACTGCTTCCCTGTGAAAAGTGTTTAGGAATATACACCTCTTATTTCAGAATGCCAGTTATTCTTCTGAGCCTTCCAGTTTAAACTCAGAAAGGAGCACCAGTAGTTAATCTCATGTAGCCTGTATAATAGTAGAGAAGTCTACACAGAGTTCATAAGGATAAAGAGTGCTTAAGTCTAATATGAGAGGTTTCGTATTCCTCAAAATAACAAAGGCTAGAAACATCCTGGCTTTGAGAACATTTGGTTTTCTACTTTTATCTTGCTCTACGAGAGAAAGACTGTAATAGGAGTAGTTCTTAAGATGTGATGCCATACTGTAGAGCTGAGCACTTAAGTTTGCTGTGTGGGCTTTCTTTTAAGTATGATGTTTCATGTTCTGACAGTCAGAGTGACTTTACAAAAACACCAGTGATAAATTCCAGGTTGGCTGAACCCACTGCCTGAGCCTTACATCTTAATTTGGGAATAGTACAGCGTTATTAAATTGCACAAGTACTTGTGTCCATACTCAAGAGATACATGTGTATGTAACAGCAGAAACTATTATCTAAAATTTCATATGAAGAAAAATTAGTGGCTATGTTAGACTAATCTTAATAAAATATACATGTACTTTGAGCCCTTCTGTTGTACTTTCCTTTCTATTATTTTCTGTATATTTTACATACTGCCTTTCATTTGATTTCCCTTGCATTTCACTTAGTCACTTTTACAGTTTTGTAAGATGAAATAGTCACTTTTTGACCAGTACATACTTTTCAGCTCACATAAATCAACACAGCTGCACTGAAGTGAATAGGGTCATGTTGATTTATGCCAGCTGAGGGTCTGGCATAGTACTTCCAGTAATGGTCTGGTAATGTAAGATAAGCATGACTTGCTTCCTTTGGGGAAAAGACCTGTATTAGTAGTATACCTTGCTAAAGCTGATTTCTTCAGTTACTTTCATCAGTTTTATCCAAGTATAGCTCAAGTGTTTCCTGATTTATGATAATGCCAAGGTGAGTGGGATCTTCCATTTCTGAAGGTTATTTATTGTGTAAGTGTGGCAGGAGCTGAAAAGCAAAATACTCTACAGTAGTAGTAAGCTACAAGGTGGCCTCTGTTTCCAAAAATGAACAAACAAAAATAAGTGTAAAAAACTTTTCCAGAATGATGCTTCCCCATCCCATCCCTGCCTCCCCTCACTCCCCAAGACAACATCATGGGATACCAAATGGGGAACTTGGTGGCCACCTAGTTTGTGGTGGTGGCTGAACATGTCTCCCAGTACTGTAGGTGTGGAAATGTCTGCCCTATAGCAATATTTGAAAGATATTTCTGTTCAGTGAGGTGACAGGCTTGACAGTGAAAGAGTGAGGCAATTAGCAAGTCTAGTTTTCAGGAAAGCTGGGGCTTGATCCAAAGCTTTTTTTTTTTTACTTCATTGGAAAGGTTCCTATTCTTTTGTTGGGCTCTGGATCTCACTAATACCTTCTCTTCTGAGTGAGAAAGCAAACTACTTGTTGACAGTGTCATTTGTTTCTTCCCAGACAAGCCCTTACTGTTTTTTCTCCTCAGTTCTATGTAAGAGGTTTTCTCAGGTTTACAAGATGTGCCTTTGGATGTCTGAGATAACTTTCTGATTTGGTTAACCACTTCATTGCTTGCCTCAACTGATCTTAATCTGCCAAGATGTACAAACATGTACAGCACGTTTCCTGACACAATGCAACAGAAGTTTTGTTTGTTTTTGTTGCTTTTTTTTTTCCCCTAAGTAATACTTTGCCTCCGCACATGACATCATTGTGTAGATCATTTAGTAGGGAATTTTTGTTTGTCTGATACCAACCCTGGTAAAGCAGTTGTCATCAAACCATTGCTGTATAGCCAGAGGGAAAGGATACAACTGCTCATTTCTGTGATCTCTTTCAGCCGAGGAGGAAATGGCTAGGTGTTAAATTGCAGGCTGAATGTTGTCCAAGTACATGAAATGATATTAAAATGAAAAGAAATCATGATTTAAAGAAAATGGGGAGTGTTCTTTGCTTTTATTTTTCATCTGGATCTCAGGTTTGCCATGGGGAAGGGTGTAGGAGTTTCCCCTACACATTGTCAATATGTCTGAGTATCTTTTGAATTTTTGTTTTATTTTTTGTTTTGTGTTTTTTGTTGTTACCTTTTTTTTAATCACCTTTCAGCCTCCCTTTTGCCTCTATTTCACTGAGAAGGCAGAAGCAGATGGTGACATCTGCTACTGACTTTCACAAGAAATCCGTACAATCTCTACTATAACAGCTGTTCTTCTGCATCTACTATATAGAGATGTAGTCAACATCTGCCAGATTCCCCTATCTCATTTCTGTGGTTGAGGAGACTAATTGCTAGTCTCCTGACACACTTTCTGTGCAAGAGAAGCTTGGTTAACCTAATACCACTGGAAACACTAAGGACTTTTGCTGGTGGTTTTTTTGTAAATTACATAAGTGTGTAAAATTTCAAGTGCAGAGCTGCATCTCTTTCATTTAATACAATATTTTCCAACCCATAAATATTTCTGAATAGCAAAATTAAGCAGAGTGTTGCTTGTGACTTTCTCTCTCCTTGCTGGACGAGAAGAATGCAGGCTGGCCAGTATCTTCAAGGATCATCTGCCTAGCATATTGAAAACTTGATGGCAAGGTACCATGGCCAATGTAAAAGGAGTTACTGAGACAGTTGTGTGCTACAGAGCAGCCAAGATCATTTCATGCTTTTTAGTTTGCATGTTTCAACAGAGAAAGCATGCAGTGTCCTGAAGACATGCATTCCTACTGGCTTTTTCTCCCTGCTGCGAGACTGATCCTGCTAAGTGATCCATGCAGGTGTTTCCTTATCTACACACGCAGTCAAATGTCAGCAGGGATAAATGTGGGCATTAGGGTCTACTTGCATAGAGGGATTTGCAGTAATATTGACTGTAATAGTAGAAAATTTCCAGGTAATACCTTTCTGCTGTTTTACCTAAGTACATGTGTTTTCCCCTTGAAAAAGATCCGATGTTACAAAATAAGTGAATTCAGTTAATTATGATGATGCTGAACCTGCTACTGACCAATCAGTGCAGATCAGATCAGAGCATATCACAATATATGAAGATTTTTGTCTAATTCTTATGTTGCTAGTAAGCCCTTATATTTGTAGTGTCACTCTCCTACTGTTAGTCAGTACTGATACAGGAAGACAGTGCAATCACACCAGAAAGTGGGGTTGTCTCCATGAGCTTATGTTTTAAAAGCAGTACCAGACATCTGAAATAAGAACTAAAGGCTGAGACTATTTCTGCATGTCCTTAGCTTTGGGCATCCAGGTAATCCAGGTCAGCCATGGAACTTATCACGTATGGGAACAAACTAGTCATGTATGTGAACTGAATCAGGATATAAAAAGATATTTTTCTAAAGTGAGTCATTGATGAAGAAAGATGCTGTGTTGAACCATCTAATCACTGAAATCTTTTTGTTTCAGTCTTTGCAACAATAGTCTGTGGTAATCTTTATCATCTTTTTTTGTTTTGCTTTTTAATCTCAAAGTAGTCCTTATTCTACACTTCTCTATCTGATGCACTTTGCTGGGGTTTATTACTAGTTTATCTAGGCAGTTATGGATATAGTTTGTACAAAAACTAAGTAATTTCTTGCCTGTGGGTTGAGATTTTTTTTAGATTTTTTGTAACAGCTGCATTCACAACCCAGATCAGTCCTTGAGCAAATTATTATCTTATCAGATGCATCTTTTTGTCATTAAATCATGCTCTCTTGTGGCTTAAAGTGTGTTGAGAAGAAAGTAGATTACGGGTTTTGCTATTTTCCATGATTGATTTCAACTTTTTTTTTTTAATTAAAAAAAAAAAGGCAGAGCTTCCCCAAAATTTACAAAATGTCAAAACTATTAAACTTAGAAAACCTTACCATGTACTTCTTTAAATTTCTCAAGTTATATTAATATATATAAGTGTTACTTTCTTAAACTAAAATTTGCAGGGTTTTTTTTCTAATGAAATATCAACCCAAAACTTTGAAATAAAGTGCTATGGAAATTACAAATTCAGCAATGGGAAATGGACAGCCATAGCATGTGACTTACCTGTAGTGTTCTTATGTTTTCATTAATACACAAATCTGTAGCAAAATTTTTAGAAATAATTTGGTTTAGTTGCCTATTTCCCTATTTTTCCCCTTAGTTACATTTATTTTTCTCCAAGCAAAACACGATAGAAAATGTGGCCATTCTGCTCTTCTTGCATACGTATAAATGAGAACATGAAGTGAAATACAGGCAAGAATTATGAAGTTTACATCTTGCATTTTACAAATGAACTTAAAGTAAATGCAGAGTTTTCAGGAAGTCAGAAGAACAAAAGTGATTTCAGCCAGAAGTCCATTTAGCTGAATTATCCCATTTCCCTTGCTGGAACATGAAGGGGAGTATAGCAGACAATAGAGATACAGAGAGTCGTCTCAGACCACAGTAGCTTGATGCCTAACAGACCATCCATGAAAGATGCCCCCCAGTCCACTACTTGCCCAGTCCAGGGCTCTGTAGGAACCCAGTCTAAGCTGCTGCACTTGAGATCCTCTCTGAAGGAAACTTTATTTGGGGAATAACACCTCCTTTGAATACATGGTTAAGTCATAGTTTGGTGGTACCCCAAGCCTAGGGCAAGAGAGCGTATTGTGGGAGTTTCCCTGGATGTGGCCACTCAGTCAACTGCTTGTGTATCTTGATTCTGTCAAGAAACGAAAAAAAATTGCACGAAGAGCAAAGGTTGGGTCATTATTGCAAGAGATGTTGCATAAATGAATCCATCTTATGTTGTTTATATTCTATAAGTAATGAATGTTTAATATTTCAGTCATTGTTACTGTATTATTTTCTAACCTTCTGAAGACTTGTCTTACTATGATTATTCATATAAATCCTCTCAAATATATAAATTTATTGTGTGATATACTAGCGTACTGCTTTGCCTTCTTCCTATCCAACATCAGTGATGCCAGTGTTCCCCTGAGAGTATGACGTAAAAAGCATTAGAAATTGCTTATGGGCCATCTTCAGAGTCCTGGGTATCACTGCAGAGTTGTTATTAAGTATGTGAGGTTCATATAACTCTATATGAGGTCTTATTCCACAACTTTCAAGCTTTGGGCATCATCTACCAGGTGCAGAAACTTGAAAGCCTGGTCATACACATGTATGCATACAGTGACTACCACACTTACCTGGCCTTTTCTCAGCAGTATGTGTCCTGTTTTCGCTAAAACAGCTCACCCAAAGGTTGACTCCCTCTTGTTAGAACTCTACTTAGTCGTGCATAATTTAAAAGAAAAATATTTTAAAAGTAAATCCACTGAAAGTGCATGTTGTTTGAGAGTTATTTGAAATCAACCCACCAAGCCATTTCAGATATGGGAAACTGAACAGAAGAGACTCTAATTCACAATAAAACTATTCCAGCATTAGTGGTTCAAAAATCACTGCAGAAGGAAATAGCAACTAATTATTCCTCAATAAAGTTATCAGGATTCATTAAAAACAATTAAGTGAGAAATGCAATGTGATCAGATGTCAGCTCTGGTAAGATTAATCACCTAGTGGGATTTTATAGCAGTTTTAGGAAGGTAAGCTACTTTATCTGAGATCAGAGAGAAGGTTAGTGCATTTGGTCAGACCTTGGTTTGAATTTACGAACAATTTTCCTTTTCTACCTCGATTTCACTAAGTGTTTACTTACAGTTTCCAGAAACACATGTTTAAAAACACAAAGCAAAACCACACTAACAAACACTGCTTGTGTAGGTAGTTTGATTTCAGACCATCACATTCATTATGCACTTTTTGGTAGGCATGGAAGTTTCACATTTATAGGCATATACTGTTTTCACTGAAAAATCTCAGCAGTGTGGTAGACTGCTAATTTGTGCCAGTCTTATTCATCTAATTGCAGGTATTTTTGAATAGATTTTAACCTCTCTTACAAGGACTTATAGCAGCGTATATACTGTCAGCTGCATGTGTTTCCCCCACTGTTGATGTGTGCACACCTTGTCAACCATGTTATACTACTTCTTTTTCAAGGATTTGCATTTCACAAACACTTAAAATTTAATTATAAGTTCTACTTAATTGTTAGGCAACAGTTGGCAAATGAAAGCTACGGCCAAAAGCATTGTAATTAAACCAGATACCCCTTGCTATTTAGGTGTTGCAATATCAGTTGCATATTTTAATCTGTATTGTATCTCACCCTTATAGAATGATAGCTGTTAAAACAAAGACTTAGCATGTTTCTCATGAAACCCTTCAAGGTTGCTCTTCGGTATGGGAAAACAACTTAAAACCAAGCCAACGGAGAGAATCCTGTATCATGTTTTCTCTACTTTCTCTGGATTTTTGCCCTAGGACACATGAGTTTGAGAACCACTGCTGTAGAAATGCTGCAGGAATGCTGATGGATTTTTATTTTTGAAGTCAAGGCCTTGATTTCATGACATTATATGTGAATAGATTTACAATTTCTAAAGAATTATCCGGTAAAGCAACTCAGACCTTCAGTTTACATATTTTTCTTCCCTTCAGTTTAGATATTTTTTTCCCTCATTTGTATTAAAATCCTTACATCAAAAGAGATTTAAGGCGTTTATTCCTTTCATCAATATCCATCGATAGGTAGATTGAGTATATTTGCCAAAACTTTACAATAAAATCCTATAGTAATCCCAGGTCTAGGCAGTGTGAATCTGGAAAAATCTAATGCTCATTTTGAGTTTAAGATAAATCCAGATGACATGAGAAAAACATCAGTAACACTCAAATATATTTTACTTTCCGTTACTTTTTAAAACATTTCTTTTGAAACAGTGGATTTTTTAACTTATAAATCTTCTTTGTGCTTTCTTGCTGACACCCTTCTCTTCTCAGCCCCACCTCATGCCCATGTTCTGAGTCACTGGTGTGCATCTATTAGGGGTCCTTGTGTTGCTTCGTACACTATGTGCTCTCACACTGAGTTTCTATTAGCTCCAGACTGTGAAAATAACCTACAAGATCTTTTATCACCATTATTGCACTTCTTCAAGAGAAATGGAAACATTGTGCTCCTTCTGAGGTCAGGAACAGTTATTAAACTTCCCAAATTTTATATAATTCTTGAAAACAGAGTAAACTGGAAATTATCCCTGGTCCTAAGCAATTTGTTGGTTCAGGGTGGCATTAGTGTTGTGCTTCATTTTAAACATTTATGCTGAAGTGCCATTGCATCTTAAGTGAAATCAGTCCTGTGACCATAACAGGCATCTGAGTTTGCAAATACTCCTTTTTTTTTTCCATGATGTTTGTTTGTATAAATATTACATGTATCTGTTCTTGAAAATCAGGCCAGTAATTGTTAATTTTAACATGTGTTTTTCAGCAAGGATGTGTCTTCCCCTTCTCAAATCCTGACCCATTGGGGGAAATGGGGGAACAGGATAGAGTGGTACTATTGGTGTGATTTGCAGTTGTGGTCTTTTGGGATAGAGCATCTGGTATTCATATGTCATGGACAAACCGTTCCCCTCTGTATGGTCTAAAACTAGGCAGTGTATGTGCTTCTCCTTTTCTGAGTATCTGTTCTGTGTCCTCGGCCATAACCTGTCCAGATACACTGCAATTTCCAGGCAACAACTTGAATCATCTGAATTCTGGTGAAAATTGTAAGTGCTTGTCATGCATCTGAGCTCTGTGGGTCTCCTTTGTACTTGGTGTGTCCTCACAGAAATGTAAGCGTTCCCTCATTTATCACACAGTCTCCAGTCCATTTCCTTAAATCATACGTAATGGACACCAGTTAGCTTGCATTATGTTTGTGTTGTATTTGCATCTTCGGGTAAGGATGCTATTGTGAATGAGTCCATTAACTAGTAAACTGAGCATGCAGTACAAATAATAGGCTTTTTTCTTTAAACCTGTTTGAGTTTTGCACTAAACTAAACAAAGAAAGAAGTGTAGCACATATACAGTTGTTTTATTTTTAGGATATTTAATGGTTGGTGCAGACCACATAATATTTATGAAAAACAGAGAAAGATTGGTGTAACAGTAACTCTTGAGAACTTGAAAGCTTGATTTCATGTAACAGCAGAAGGCAAATGCTACCTTTACTAACTAGTTCTTAAAGTTCTGGTGTTACTTAAGAACTGACAGCAGTTTTTGTCATGCTGAATCTAAGATCTAGTGCCAAAATGGTGTCAGAAAAGTAACCAGTGAATAGCAGGTCATTATTAAATTTTTGCTATGTCTCATGATGAGACTTTTTCTTAAGAAAAGCATCATAATCTTAAATTGCACTTAAAGAAGCTCTTTGTTTTGAAATTATGGGATGAAGCAATTCTGGGTTTGAGTTCATTAGTGTGCTGTAGTTATTGCACAACTTTGGTCTACTTGCAAGTAAGTTAAGTGTTTGGTTCTGCAGGTTCCTTGTGGGTTTGGTGGTGTGGTGATATCATCTGATGTACCATCACAGTTATAGATAGTGATAACCAGGCATCAACACCCATGAAGAAACCCACTGAGTCAACAGTGAATGTTCATTTCTTCCAAAATGATGCATGTGTGTGAGTACATGGATGATGCTTGAAAATGGCTGCCTGTACAGGAAAGTCTGATGAAAGGATTAGTATGTTCAGTAAAATTTGCTATAAAAGCAGAATAAATCAAAATTGTCCAAACTGATAATGCATGTGAGGTTCAGTCAAATTCAATGTTGTTTCTACTGGTTAAAATTAGATACAGTAATATTTAATACAAATATTTATTAATATTTAATACAAAAGGCTTGGGATTGAATTAAAACAATCTGAAAGATTTAACACTTTTTAAAATATGCTTTTCTTCAAGGCTACTAAGATGAGAAAAATTAGAATGTTAATCCTCAATGGATTAACAGAAATGTTCCTTATTTTCTGTAGCCAGTGTGGAAAGAAATACCTACACAGCCACATGATGCAGTAAGTTCTTTTTGAATGTTTCTGTCTTTTATTAAACAGAATGTTATAGTCATGATTGTTCAAATACTTACAGAGGCATCTTCATGCTTATGAAATCTAAATCTGGTTCTTTTGATTTTTAAAAGAAAGTTGTCACAGGTAAGTGAATGAAAGCTCACTTGCCTTTATCAGATTTTCAAACCTGCTGTTTAGTGACAAGATCATTCAGATTTTTCAAAGCCTTGGGAATCTTACGTATTTTAAAGGTGCCTTACAGAAATCTTCCAAGACAGAAGCATAACATTAATAGTTTTGAGATGACCTGATAATTCTCTGCTTCTAAAAGCAGAACTTGTCAACTGTGTACTGATGTAGGTGGAAGCTACCTTGAAATGTTTGTTTAGCCTCATTTCCCTTTTATTCTGAAACAATGTTTGTGGGAAACACTGCCAAGATTATTATAATTCATTTTAAAATGAAAGAAAAATTGTGTTTCCTCTATACAATTGCATTTTCTGGACTTGCGATACTTGAAAAATACCAATTAAAAAAAAAAAAGGCAAAAAGCATGAAAAAGCAGTAAATTGTTTGGTTCAGATCTGATTTTTCAATAGTTATTTATCTACCTTGGTATTTCTGAATCAGTTCAAGCTGAAAAATGCAAAATTTTTAAATGTCAATTTAAGTGGTAAGGGACCTTCCTCTGGAAAATTCTCTGTTAATTAGTCTGATCCAGTAATCAGGTATTTTCTTCTTGGTTCAGTTCTGCATTAGAGTCAACAAAGACTTTGGTTCAGGTAACAGTTGTGGTTCAGTTGCCATCTTATGTATAAGTAATCTGTATTGATTTGGTATTAGAATGAAGCAGTTTGCAGAGAGCTTGTGTTTGTGTCTAGGTCCACACGATTTTGTGCCCTTGAGAAAATCAAGAAAATGTGAGTTTAAAAAAAATAAAGGGGAGTGATATAAAATCTGAATTTTGAATCTGCTTTTTTATAACCTTACCATATAAAAATGGGTAAAGAGAGTACTCTGTCATGAATCACATGCGTTTTGCTGAATTCCATTGAAACTCTTAAGAATAACTTAAGAACTATGCCACAGAGACTGCAAAAGCACATGATGTCCCCTTTTTGTTAGAAAGTCCTTTCTGAAACCCCACCTGAAGACACCCGCATCCCTGTCCTTCAGGCTCAGATCTGCTGTGGGCTTTAACATATCCGTCTCTGAGGAGGAAAGCCCCTGCTTCCTCAGGGGACCTGGAAAAAACTTCACAAGAAAATCACTTATCCTCAGCTCACTGTTTCTTTAGATTTCTTCAATAAGAGACCGGGTTAAATCTATTGTCACTTGCCAATCACATGACATCAGACAAATTTGCTGCTGCTTAAATTTGAATTGAAATAGCTGTGGAAAAGATGAAGACTCCTTCTGAGATGAAATAATATGTATGTCCAAGAAAATAATAAATAAGCTGTTGCCTTTTTTTTAGTAGATCTATCTCATACCATAATAATTGCCAAAGTGTTTACTCACAGGTGCAAAATACTTAGAGAATCCCCTTAATCTCCAATTATTATTGCACTCTCATCTTGACCTCCCTTGAAGTGTTTTATAAACAATTTAAAGAATAAATGAAGTATTAGAAACAGTTATTATAGAACAGGCAAAGTTATTTGCTTTCCTTGAGTGAAGGGATATAATTTATAAAGGACTGATTACACCCATCTGTTTTCTGGGTAGCCTGTAAGTTTACTTTACCATGGCAAGGCAGAATAACAGAGAAATTGTGTCATGGGAGCCAAGTAAGGTATTGTAGCAGTAGGAAATCCAATTGCCTTGTTTTACAGCCATTTATCTCGTCCCTTGTTTCAAATGATCTTTTGAATCAAAAGCATTTAAAAGAGATTTTCTTCCTTTGCAGTAATGAGAACAACAGAGACTTTTATGCTGCAGGACATTCCTACTAGGTCTTTCCTTCTCAAACATGGCTACCTGCCAGTCCTTGTTATTACTGAAAGTTGCTTCATTTAGTATGTTTTATAAAGTGGCTCTGCCTGGTTTCGTGGCTGTCAAGAAGGTTATGAGTCAAGAAGGAGAGCGTGAGTGGGGAGCTCTGATTCACCGGAGCTTAGCAGCAGAGAAACAGTTTAAACTGAGAATATTAGTGGGCAGCTTATTACTTCAGACTTACTTTTTTTCAAGCTATGTGTTTGTATCAAAAGAAAAATACCTTGGAAAGCATGTTTGATCTCTTTGCCTTGCTCTTTTTAACACATTGCTCCTGTCTTGCTTACTAACCAGAGGCTGGTGCCAAGGTTATTTGACTCCAGCTCTCAGAAAGAAGGGCCCTGGCTAGAAGGAAACAGTTTAAGGATTTCAGAAGCTCTCTCTGTAAGTCTGTGAGCCATTCCCACCTCTGCTATGCACTTCTGTCAAGCAGGGATCAAATGAAATGTGAGGGTCCTGGAATCATCAAAATAACAGAGCCTGTTGGCTCCAGCACAGCTGGAGCTGGGGAAAAGATGCCTGTTCCTCCTCTCTTACATGGCTTTTTTCTGTCTCTTTCCTGATCTCCCTGTGAGGCGGAGTGGAGGCAGTAGAGCAGCAGGGAAGAAGAAAGGGTGACAGTGACTATCTATTCCTCATCAGAGGACAATTTTGTAGTGTCCCCTTGCAATTTGAAGAACATTTGTCAACTCTGATGTCTGCCAACCATAGCTCTGCAGCCCCTGGAGAAGCTTTTCTCACTGAAGTGCCTTTGTTTTCCCAAACAGATTCGAGAGAAAACACTGTCATTTCCAAGATCAGTATCTGAGTGAAGAAATGGGACAAGATTGTAGACACATATAGAATTATATCTTCATTTCTAGTACTTCTGGCAGAAGCAGGGAGGATAAGGGAGACAGATATGTTAAAAACAGGTGGTTGTTGTCAGCATGATATGATTCAAAAATCCTACAGTAACTCTGTATCCTACAGTAGTGTTCTTGCAGGTCTAACACCATTAGAAAATATACCTTAGCAGCTCTAAGACACTTCTGAAATATTCCTTAGCTTTTACAGTCATCATTTTGAAAGTCAGTATGTCTGTGGGTAAACATTTGATACTTTATTTGATACTTACTTGAATAAGGGTTGGGGACCCTTATTCAGAAGAGTGTGGTCAGAGGAAATCAGAGTTTGAGAGCTGATTCTTCGCCTGCTGCATCTGGAGCCTAGCGGGAGTGCTCTGGGGAACAAATGTAGATTTGGCTTTGGCTCAAGGGAGGTCCCTTGTCGTGAGATGACATATGAAGGTCATGCATATAAGTACCAAACCTGCACACTCCCATACTGTGCAGCATTTCACAGCCAGGAGATAAACAGACTGTAGCTGTACTAAAATAACAGCTATGTTTTTTCTCTGTTAATCTCTGTTCGCTGGGCTAGTAGGTCCCTTTTAAAATAGTAGTTTATTCCTGCTTTGAGTCATCTCCCAGGTCTGTGCGTCCTGTAAATGGGGTATGATACTTTCTGCCAGATATCACTTGTACCTGAAATATGGGCACTGTAAACTTTGTTTCAAAATTGTCATGAATAATTGCCAGAAGGTGGTAGCTACAGTATCCCAAACAAATGCATATTATGAATGGTCCTCTTTTTTAGCCTAGTTTTCCTTTAAACATGCCTGTTGGGCTTTGAGTACCTGCAGTTAAATGGTGTTGCTTTTGGCAGGGCTTGGTGAGCAAATGAGGCATAATCTCTCTGATCTCAGTAGTCTGGTCAGTCAGCCATGACATTCTCAGTGTCCTTTCTTTCTACACCCTGTCTGAACAGAGCCATAGCCCAGGCAGCTCTCAGTGGGGTTGCCAAAGATTACCATGTGCAGTGAAGCAGCAGATGGCAGGACAGTGGAAAATATGCAGTCCCAATCCCTGGGTTCATGTGGGGTTCAGGGTAAAATTTCAGTGATTTTCCTTCCCTGCTCCTCAAGCCTGTCAATAAACTGCCCTTTGAGAGACAAACTCTTCAATGTGCATTGGGAAACTATTTAAAGTTCAGTTTTGTCCAGTTTTGGAAGTGTGTTATAGACTGAAGCAGAAAATTTAAGAATTCTGTGGCCACAGCAGTTACAGTCTTCCCCATATTAGTGGGAGCATAAAAAATGAGATACATATGAATACATCCTGAAAACTATGAAATGAGGGTGAAAGGAACTTTGCAAATTTGATTAGCTAAAAAATTTTGTAATGACTGAATGAAGGGCGCCTCCACAAACTTGAACTCATGCCTATGTGTTCTGATGAAGCCCTTGTTTGCTCTTTTGTTTTTTCTCCCCACAGTTTCCCTCTTCCTTACTCCTTGCACGGAATGGAGTTCTCTCACGGAATGGAATGACTAGATGTTCAATTTCAGGACGGGAGGGAAAGGGGAGGTGGAGTGGTGGGCAGAGTGCAAGAAAGGCATTCTTTGACAGCAGATTTACGCTTTTGAATAATTTCATGCCTTTTTGACTCTTTCAGTGTACTTCTGTGTCATTGTTTCACAAATACCAAGATACTCGAATTCTTGTAAAATTTTGGCATTTTATTTCCATTTTCGGGGGTAGAAATAAGGCATGATAAACCAAAAAAAAGTTGATTGGTTGATTGAAAACCATTGGTTGATTGATTGGTTCGTGTTCAGAATAAAACTCTTATGTATTTCCATCTTAGGGCTTTGTAACCAAACACATAGAGGAATATGTGTCAGTGACTAAATGAGAACCTTGATTTAAGTGACTTTCTAAGCACCCTTTCAGAATTTCCACAAGAAACCTGGCTTTTATTCATTTTCCTGTAACAGCATTAATCAGACTGAACTGTGAATCTATAACTTCTTTTTCTGAAGTTCTTTACCTTCAGATTCCACAGGACCCTGCCTACTTCATTTCTCACAAGACAGCAACTTTTGCTCTCAGAGCAAGTCTGTTCTCTCGACAGGGGGCAATCCTGTTAAGAAAAAAGTTATAGTATGTAATTAAGCTGGAGGTGTTTTGTGAAACTATATCATTGTGCATTCAAAAACAACACTGGCACATGTAATCCTAACTTTTAGTGCTAGAATTTACAGCTTTGTTCCTGAGTATGTACAGAGTGTGTGTATGTGCATGTGTGTTTTTCTGAGAGCATGCACAGCTACCTATGGGGATATTAAAATTATGTGAAAGGTCCCACTAAAAATACAAAGCCAGGAAATTCAGAATTAGGCTAACTTTCTGTCCTGATTTCACCCCATTGTGCTCAAGTATTGTAGGCATCTCAGAACAGCAGGTGATCTGACTGCCTCTTCTGTTCCTAGAGGAAGTATAAACTAACTTAAATGGGAAATATCACAAAAACAGGATAACAATTTCAGGACTCCACAAAGGAAGAAATGTTCTTAAAAATACTAATATTAAAACAGTAGTGAGCATGAGAAACTGATGGGTAGTAAATAGACATTTTATATAGACACTTTGGTTTTTTGCTATTGAATTACTTTCCAAATGTTTCATATTTTTTTATGCAAAATTTTTTGGTAATTGGATGTGTTAATGGTGGTATGCATAAGTTTGGATTCTTTGTAAATTTAAGCAATATGACTTCAGTGAAACTGCATCAATTTATCTTGCCAGAAGGCTGAGTGAGATTCAGTTTCAGTGGCAACATTAGTAAAAAGGAATATTCCTTGAAATGCATGACCATTTCAAAAAGCTGTTATAATTTTACTTATTGGTTGTGTTCAAGTTATTTTGTCATTAAATAAGTGTGCATTTCTTTTTTCAGTGCCTTATTCATTTTAAAGTGAAAATTAGCAACAGGCCCAGGCTTTGTCCCAGAGGGGAGTTCTCTCTCAGAAATGGTTTTTATGCAACTTCTTGACATAGCCTTTCTGCCTGTGGAGCTTGAGTGTGGAAGGCATAGCACCCTTGCTTAACTTCAGGGTCCTTTGAGAGTGACCACAGCCTGATCTGAAATAAGGACATAACTTTTATGGGAAGATTAAGCAACCAGCAGTAACTACAGCTAAGTGAAATAATGTTTTTATTGGCTTTCTGAACAGAGGAGGTCAACACAGCTAGACCAAACATGACCAAGTCTTTTGGACCAGAAGGGACCTGCTGTCTTTGTTGGCTTGCAGTCTTCCTGGTGTACTATCATCTTCTCTCTGTCTTTTCACCCTAATATCTTAGACTGTAAGGGGCTGGGGGTGTACTTTAGGGTTGGGTTTCCTGCACCCCAGCTCCACACAATCACTTTGAAGCTTTTTCTGCAGGGGTCTGTTGTTAAAATATGACATTTGAGGGTTGTTCATTTGGTTTTATCCAAAATAACGACTTCCAATGTTGTCCTGTTCTGACCTCAGCAGAACCACTTGTCCCTGTGAGGAAGCAGAGCTTGGGAAACGGGTACAGCAGGAGCAGGCAGAGCAGGCTGATAGCACTGTGAGTTGATCTCATACTCTGGGTCACACACCAGCTTGACTGCATGCCACAGCACACACTGCCTATATTTTTTTTTTGGTTCTTCTGTCTGAGCCATGTGCTTACTTGATCGGTCTGTTATAAGTCTGAAAGGGTGTCTGTACCTGGAAAATTTCATCCTTGTACTTGTAATTGCGGGCCTTTGCAGCTAGTGATCTGTACATTGAATTTTTGAGATCATCACTGGTGTTGGATATATACTTGTTACCACATCCTAGCTGAGAATCTAATTATTCGTAACATAGAAAATGGAAGGAAATGTAGCACCTTGCATTTTATGTGCCTTGTTTGTGTTCTAGAAAAAAAATGTGCCTCCTGTATTTGCAGAAGCTGAGATTTCCTTTTTTCTTTCCCTCCAATTCTCACTGTCCTTCACCTTGTTACTTGATGAGCTCTTTGCCCATGGCTGTTTCCAGCTCCCTGGAAAAATGATTCAGCTGTGTTTCAGGACCCTCTCTTTCTTGGTGACTCCGGAACTCCTGTAGCAAGGGGTGATTTAGTAAAATTGAAACACATTTACCAAATGATGTATTGAGGGCCTAAAGGGTGCCTCGAGGCCCACCACTGTTGCAAAGCTAACCAGAAGAAAGTCCTGCGAGAAAAACAGTTGAGCAACAAATCTCCAAAGGGAGGCACATGGTTTTAGGAACATCTTGAGTTATACTGTATAAGTGTCAAACCCGTCTAGCAGTGTTTATTAGTTTGTGTGGGAGGCGAAGTTTCAAGTAAGTTATTTGGCTGTAGCTAGACCATTTTTCTCTCTCCAAGAAAACACATCATCACTGACTCAGCAAATCTGTATGCCACTGTGACTGGTTTTAAGGCTGTCTCTTATTACAGACTTTTACCTATAGTAGTAGTAGTAAGGAAAGTTCTTTTTCTCCCTGACTTGAGGTGAAATGATACATTTTATACTCAGAAATTTGCACATTAAAAGTTAGTACAGTTATGGGTGCACAAAGTCGCAGAAGACCCATGCAGACTTTGTTTACATCGTGACCCACCGCAAACCGATGTCCCAGCCACCTGGAGAGGTCGAGAGACCAACCAGCTTTAGTCCCTCAGAGGTCAGAAGGTCCAAGAAACTGTATTAGTCAGTCATGTGTCACCAGGTAAGATTAAAAGCCTTGCCTGCTTCATCTCAAGGGAGTGCTAGGGTAAAGGCTGAATGTCTCAGCTTGAACCATCAAACAGCAACTTTTTTGATGTGCTACTGGTTGCTGAAAGGATGGAGGAGGGGAAAGACTGGGAGAAAAGGAAAGGGTGTTAAATTTAAGAGCACATATGTCTGAACTTTGGTAGCTATTTATCAAAGGAAGTTAAAATCGGGTCTTTTTTTTGGTGCAAGTTGCCTTAGACTGCAGGATAATTCCATTTTGTACAAGCGCTGAATTTTCCTTTTGATTGCATGCATTTCTAGCAATTGTAGCACCAATTCAGCAAAGCACATACTTAACTCGAATTGTTTACACAGGCTTTAACAATAGAAAGAGTCTATTCTGATGGGCAAGCACATTCATGTTTACCCACAACTCATACATGCAAGGGCTTGCCTAATTCCGTGACAGCTGAAATGAGAGGTTTAATTCAATAATGTTAGTTGTACAATTTAGAAAATGCAGTATAAATGAGCATTAGCAAATCAGAATGGTATTTACCTTTGTTTTACAATGTAGTGTATATGAACTGCGATTAAAAAATCAAAGTGATTTGCTTTGGAGCAAAAGGTTAAGTTTTCTGTAAGCGAAACATTGCTCTGTTTATGTAAGTGCCATTAACAGGAATAACACTTTCACATATTGTTTTCAGTATTAATGTTTGAGTTTTCCTTTATAAGAATCTTTGATGCCTCACCTTTTCCTGTTCAGTGTACAGTTCCTGAGAGGAAAATATTTTAATTTAAGAAAAATTATATGGAGGAAATATACTAAAATAGCACCTTTTGCCCAGCAGTTGTTGCTGGTATATCGCCCTGTCCTTTTAACAAGCCCATATGATAGATCTGAGATGTGTAATTAGTCCTAAATAGTAGTATTTTTAATGTGAAATCTAATAGCTTTGTGTTACACAGTACTCATGCAGATTGTCTGCTTATCAGACATCATTTTTTCGTAGTCACTTTAGAGAACTGCTTCTGTGTAGTCATAGAAATCATCCTGTCATTGTTTTTTGGGAGGTGGAAACCTGTATCTGTTTGTATGCAAAACAATCGTGAAGAGCCTAAAGCCCCGATGACAGATGCCCAGTGAAGGGTTAGTGGCACTGAGTCACAGGGGAGCGTGGCTTGCTGTGCCGTGACAGACATCACCTATGATTCTCATTCTCTGGTGGTGCTCGGTACATCTCTTGCCCTACTTCTATGCACCTTTTTTACAGCGCGTATTAGTTGTCCCTCGAGGTAAGCTTTATGCTACCTTTCCACCCACTGGAAAAAAAAATTTCCTACTCTCTGCGCTCCCACTCCCTATCTGTACCCTGTTGTTCCTTGCAGGATTGTCTCTGAATCTCATTTTCCACTCAGCTTATAAAAATCATCCATTTGTGTTTCCTCTATGCCTAGTTCATATGACCTCCTGTTGCCCTCAGTTGTCCAAATGTTGTATGCAAGTGGAGAGCAGGGGCAGAGGTGCTCTTGGGTTGAAGAGCATCAGGCCCCTCCAGTGTGCTGCCCTTCCCTGCTGATGCTTCTTACCTCTGCATGCCTTTACCTTTCCACCCTAACCACCTCATTTTTAAAATATAAGTAGTAGTACGTTTTCCATTACCCAAGGAATGGAAAATGGGGCCAAGCAGAATTAGTACATTTTGGCATTGGAAAGGTCAAAATATCTATCAGTATATTATAAAACAAAATAATTCAGTTAATATGCTGATTGATGTCTTTGTTAGCAACACTTAAAAGAAGTTTACTTTATTTAAATCACGTATTTCACAGTAGTACCAAATGAGGGTCACTTGATAAGGAGGAACAATTTTATCCCCATGTTATTGGACTGTTGCTTTCAGTCTGGGATCTGTGGATTTTAATGTTACATGATTATTTCCCAGGGGGCTGAGGAAGAATAACCTTTAAAAAAATATTGTCAGTAGTTTTATCTTTCCTGTTTAGGGATCTTACATGTCCACTGGAAAATAGTTTGGGGTACATAAACTGAAAGTCTCTGAAAAACATTACAAATATATTAAAAATCTGAGAAAACTACTACCAAAAGGTACTATTACAATTTTAAATACCAGAGAAGAAGATTCAACATATTGTGATGAAGTATTTCCAGCTATGCTATACAGGATTAAAATGTAAGGATTAAAGCACTATATCTCATGTTTCAGGAAATAAAATGGTTTACTGTTCTGTCCAGGAAACTGTTTCCCATGCAACGCATGACTTTACAAGGAGATGCTTACGAATCATATCACCCTTATTTCATATATATTTCATTTTGCAAAAATCTGATTGTGGACTTTATTGAAAGCTCATCCAAAGGTAGCTGTACTTGCTGTGTAAAATTTGCAGGATATTAGGATGAGCAGACTGAAAAAAAAAAAATCACTTTTAACGGTGATTTTTCCCTTGTTGCCGAAAACTGATGTTTCTACTTTGTATAATTGTTGTTGTGAGAAGAACAATTTGTTATTTTAAATTTAGAAAGGATTCACAATTTAAATGCATGAGTGCTTAACATATACTAAGTAGCTGCTCTGCTAGTTTTACAAAAATGCAGTACTGGATCAGTTGTTTTGATCGAGATACAGTTAAAAATTTCATTTAAACCCAAAATATGAAAAGTAGGTTTAAAGATCTTAACTTGATTTTTTGTCATGTTTACAGTGATATAAATTCATTGGCTTCAGAATAATTCTTATTGATTTTCATCAGTATAAGTTAAAGGAGACTCTGGACTTCAGAGAAAATCTGGATGTTGCTTTGTTTTTTAACTTCAGCTTGTTACAAAGAAATGGAAAAGGTTCTCATAGAATGGAAATTATGAGCAGTGTGGATTTTCAGGCAATCAAAACATTTTCATGATGTCATTAAATGTATCATTTACAACACATATATATTAAAAGAAATATGTTCTTTTGGGTTAGTAGAAGCACTGGGTACACAATGTGTTTGAACATGTTAGGCTTCCACTAGAATCTATGCCAGAACTGTAGAAACTTGCAGACGAAAAAAAACTACAACCTTTTTCTTGTGTCAGCATCTTCAGAGACAGAAACCTTTTTATCATATTTTATGTAAAATGAAGAAAAAGGTGTTATGGTGGCTTAATAGACTGTGCTAGGACTGCGTCTCAGTTGATAGATAAGTACTGCTATTAAATTCTCTCAGATTGATTGTAATTCTTTAATATTACTAGGATTAATAATGGATTTTCTTATGCATGAAACAACTAGTGTTTTACAGTCTTCCTAAGACCACAATTTTGTCATCAGTTGGGTTTTGCATGTAGTCTGGAGAGCCCGGAAAATGACGGTTCTTGAAATGAAACAGACACTACAGTAGTGGCTCTTAAAGCTTCTTCATTCATTTGGCTGTCTCTTCTAAACGACAGATTCCGGAGAAAAACACCTACTTCAAACAGCCAGTTTCCTGATGATACACAAAGGGTGAAACCCCAGTGCTGATAAAAGAAATGGGGTACTGATGCATAGGCCAGGATTTGTTTTTGTCTTGGGGCATCCAGCTTTGGAACTGTAGGTGCATTTAGACTGTGCCCCTAAAGGAATAGTTTTAAATATGTGTTAATGAGAGATGTGTGCAGCTTTCAAAACTGCATCTTTACCAGATGTAGGCAGCACCCTTTTTGAAGAGATGAGCTGTTTCCCACCCTGAGCAGCGTGACGGGTGACAGGCCTGGGCTGGAGAACCAACGCTATTGCATTATACCTCTGCTATTCCTTTTTTATTGTAGTATTGTTCCTGTAGTGGTTTGCTGACAAGTTATATGTTTTACAGATCAGGTCTGCTTGATGAGGAATCCTTGCTTTAAGTCCTGTCTAGGAGAAGTTGACTGTGTAAATCAGACCGTATGGTTCCTGTTGGAATGCTAATGATCTCAAAGGGAGGGCTGGAGTTTTGAAAACAAATCTAAGCTAATGGCCAGGGTTCCTGAAAGAGCTGTTAATACCATGAAAACTCATGTTTAAGGCCTCTTTTAAAATATAAAAACTTGTCAGACGCTGCTCTATTAGGGCTGTTTGCAATGTGACACACCAAAGCATCCTTTGCTACATCTGGCCACATCTTTTCTGCTGCGGTGCAGCAATTCCAGTGCTGCCAATAGCAATGCAAACAAGAGCATAATGTGGTCTATCGTGGTTTGGATGTATTCGCTGCACAAATAACTATGCAAGGCGGCTAGCCCATCATGCTTGGCCCCCGAATGACTCTTCTCTTGGTTAGTGTAGGATAGTGAGCTGCCAGACCAATGCTGCCCTCACACATTTTGAAAAAGTGTTCAAAAAAAGTCAAAATACATCAACCATTTAATAGAGTTTTGAACACTCTGCATTCATTCATACTAGATGTGACCAATGAGGTGTGTTTTTCAAAACGTCTCTGAACTGAGGAAGCAGCGTAGAGCCAGACACAAATGTGGGACTTGGCATCTCTCTTCCCCACCAATCCAAGTTAGTTTCTGTTGCTACCACCAACACAATTCCAGGTGAATTAGTAATGTTAGTATAGTACATCAGGTCTTGTTCAGCTGTGATAGCCAGTGGCATTTTAACTGCTGCATCATCTTGATCTGATGAAAATCAATATAAAGGGTGAAGTGGTTAACACAGCAGCAGCTTTGTTGATACTCTTCCTGGCACTGGCTGGCCATTCTGTGGAGAAAAATGCTCTTATAGGTTCAGCATTAGCAAGTTCTCACTACCTCCTGAGGAAGAAGGAAGCTAACCATTTCTGTGCTTCAAAAGGTATTTTGCATTCAGTTATATAAAGATGTCTGTAGCACTCCACCTAGACCTTTTAGATAGAATCAATCCTGAGGAAAGAGACATTACGTCTGCCAAATTTCAGGCCAAAGCAAGATTTTATAGCCCGATTGCAAACCCCTAGGACAGGGCTTTTTAATGGAAATGCTGACATAGCGTTAACTATTTTGTATGACTCCAGCGGGCACCAGCTTAAATTCCAGTTGTGATGTGCATTTAATGGCATGGGATCAAACACAGGATAATTGGGATGTTTTAAGATACTGTGTTTGAAGAGAATCAGTGTTTAAGCATTATTTATGAACCATCTCATTTAAGTGCTTCTGAAATGTGCCATTCAGTCCTTGGGTGCATGAAAAAAATTCTAGTCACATTTCTCAGAATGAACAGCAGCATTCTGCAGTAGTTTTCTTCTACAGCTTTAATGCTGAGGCACTTCCAAACAGACAGTTGGTATTATTTTGTGGAACCCTTACTGGAATAATTCTGGAAAATAAAGGTTTTCATTTTTCACTGTGGTGCTCTCTAGTTCTTCACTTCAGCCTTTTGAGGAATATTCTGATTTTGCTTGGAGAATATCTTGAAGATCATTTATCTCCAGTTAACAGTGACTTCAAGAAGACAGCAGTATTTGCTGTGTTGTGCTAGGCAAATCAGCTTTTTCTTGTGCAGTATCTTTCATATATTTAAAGTTAAGTTGATAGCATAAAAGTTCTCTCTCTCACACAACATAATATGCTTTTTTATTTTTTCATGCTGAGGAAGTGGTTGCTCCAAAATGGAAATTGACATTGATTAGTCATGTAGGTTGACAGTAAAACTTGCTTTAATGCAGATGGTGACTAGAACTCTCATTGCTTTTGCTGTGAATGGGAATGTAGTGTTGAAAGCATTCAGTTTTTCTTATTACTCATTTGTAGTCTGGAACAAAAAGCCATATACTTTATCCTAGAAAAAGAGCTGTTTCTTCAATTGTTATTTGCTGAATAGTAATGCTAACTGAAGTTATTTCCGTGTAGAAGGTTAGGAAGTTTCAGAGCTAATTCTAATAAGTTTTTGTAATAGTTTGAATCTGTTTTTACTTAATTAGCAGTAATCTGTGTGAAGGTCTCAAAGCACTTGGATAAGGTAAAAATTGAAACAATCTCTGGAGAGATGCCAGTCTGACTAAGCCAAAGACGCTGTCACTGGTTTCTGTTAAGCCAGACCTCCAGTCCTGCTGCAAGTCTGTCCAGCCAGGAACAGGAGAACCACAGTACTTTGCTTTCAGAAGATGCAATGGCAGAGTTGGTCAGTATTGGTCCTGTCCAACTTTTGAGAAACTTTGCTGTAAAAAAGACTCTGGAGTATATTTTGTTTCTGAAAGTTTGCAAATCATGCTGTTTAGGAAGCTTCCTTTATATATGAACACATTTTTGGGGGATATGGAAATTATATGTTTTTCATCCTTTAAAAAACAGGCACAAAGTGATGATATGTCCTAAATGGCTAATAACCAGAATTCCAATTAGTTCAGCAGTTGATGTAAAGTTAAAATTCTCTCTTAATCCTGTGGTAAGATCTAAATTATTTAAGTACTTCATTCCACATGGTTCTTAGAGTTGTGCTCTTTTGTTTTTTTTACTTTTGGGAGAGTCAAATGACACAAAAAAGTACTGTAGTGCTCCTGACTTTACAGGAAAAATCAGTAGTCTGAAAAAGACACTTCCCGTTCTTTAATAATGTTACGGGAGCCTACTGTTTGTTTGACAGGAAACAGAATATATTGAGATGCATATCTCAACAGCAGAGTTCCATAATGAAGAAAAACTATATCTATGCACTACTTAGGACTTCTGAAATTTTCTAGGAGCATTTTACAAGTGCAGTCATTTTCACTACCTTTCCTGTTTTTCATTTGGATGAGGTATCATCTGCCACCACTTAATCATATTTTTTTAGCTATTAAAAAGGCATGTAATTTTAATTTTTGTGGCTTATTAGTGTGAAAATGCCATTGGATTTGTTTAGCCTAAACTCATGGTCTAAATTCAAATCCCTCTGCTTTTGAGGATTACACTTTTAGAAACGTAGCCATCATAACCTAAAAATCAAGATACAAAAGTAAGTAACAACAAATATTATTTAAAGCAACTCTACCTGGAGCAGAAATAGGTACACAAATTTTCTAAAGTAATACTGTGAACAAAATACTGAAATACGATAAAGTAACATACAGTCTTCAACTGAGAAAGTTGAAATGATAATTTCATGACCTATCTGAACCTGGTGGACAAAGAATCCTAAATAACTAGAAAAGTGGAATGCATTTAACCATTAACCAGTCCTTTGGAGAATATGTAGTATGTGCACGGTCTCAATTTTTTTATTAATAAACAAATTTATTTAGAGATATGCATTCCTTTAAAAAAATTAAAAAGAAAACCAGAAATGGCAACAAAAAACTTGAGGGTGGTCTAAGATGTCTGTCCTCTTTATGTAACCTTTTGCATTTTGTGTTTAGGAACTGACATTCCAAATGATTTTCTTTGGCTTCATGCCTGGAGTGAGTACTGAGGCAGCAAATTAGGAATGCTTAAGAAGTCCCACGAAGGAAGATGTTTGCTGCAAAAGTGCAGCGAATGTGACACTTGCACTGGAAGCTTCTTAGCCTGCTCAAATGGTGAAAGATGGCATGGGTTGAGATGATGTAAGGGGAGTAAATGAAGACTGAAAGTACTGTGTACTGAG
Source organism: Cephalopterus ornatus (assembly GCA_013396775.1). Taxonomy (NCBI): domain Eukaryota; kingdom Metazoa; phylum Chordata; class Aves; order Passeriformes; family Cotingidae; genus Cephalopterus; species Cephalopterus ornatus. The sequence goes on from VZRE01013482.1 coordinate 429,163, forward strand.
TATACAAGGTGTTTGTGGTGGCCAGTTATCTGCCACTGTGACTGTGCTGATACTACCTTTTATTTGTGTTTCAGGGGCTAACTTTGTCACTCGAAAAATTAGCCGATCGGTAGCAAAGATTCACCTTGGACAGCTGGACTGTTTCAGCCTGGGCAATCTGGATGCTAAGAGAGACTGGGGTCATGCCAGGGACTATGTTGAGGTAAGGTGTGGGCCTTTTTCTGAATCATCTTCATGGTAGGGATAATGCTTATTGCTGTAACTTCAGTTCATGGTCCATGGAGGGCTATCTTGAGATTTTTTTTTTTGCCTCTTGAGGTCTGTTAACTTTGTTTTGCTCTTGACTTCAGATTAGGGAATTTAGTAACACAGCAGTCTACCCCAGGCATGACCTGAACAGAAAAATAAATCTTCGAGTTTACATTCCTTGCCTGAATTCCTGGGGAAGGGGTCTGACTATAATGTGGATCTATTTTAGAGTATTTCTTCCATTCTTTTGACAAATTTTATGACCAATATTAAGATAGCAGCAAGATGCAGTGTGATCTGAAGTCAAAGATCGTGCTGGAGGTTGGTGACTTTTATTTAATAAGGGAAGAAGGATGTATATAGTAATGATGAATGGTCTTTCTGCTTATACGTTAGAAAGAAGCATCACAACATAGTTATGATGGCAGGTATTGGAATGCATGAGCCTGGATTTAGTGTTTGAAATGTTTTTGTAGTCAGGATTTGTTTCTAATTTTATTCTACCCATCTACTTAAGCAGGCAAACAAACAATACCCCTGTATTGTATTACAAGAGGACATGAATGAGCATGTAGGAAATATTGTCTTTTCCCCAGGAGATTTTTGTCCCCATTTTGGTGCTTAAAGATTTCCTGTGGTCATTGGACTATTTCTGTCTTTTAATAATTCCTTGCTGGGAAACCGGATTTTACTTCACCATTCATTGATGCAGTTTAAAAAGATGACGACTGTTTGTTTTGTTTTTCTATATTACAAAGTAAGAAGTATCACAGTAGGAAAAAGTCTGATCTTTATCGTAAATTGAGATTTTAAAGGTAAAGTAAAAGCTGAGCTCTCAAATCTTGTTTATAGTGAAAAAGAAACAGCAAGAAAACAAAATCATAATACCTCAATGTAAACTTATGTTCTGGATGACATTAAAACAAGCAAACAGCCAAATCACCTTGGCATCAAAAGGGTTACATTAAAGTAAGCGAAGAAGGTTCTTTTTGGCACTCAGCTATAAATGAAATTGGCTTTGGTTCTGTGCAGCATTTGTGTGTGAGATGCTAAGGGCACCATGAGTGTCATGACTGTGCCTCCACGACTATTGTTCTATATTTGTAGCTACAACATTAGTTGAAGCAGTAAACCAGCCCTATCATATTATTAATGCATAAAACTATAGTCAAGAGTGTTCATAAAATCAGTTACCAAGTCTCAACTGAAAAGAAGTAAAAGATGCCAAATAAAATGATCAGTTGCATGAATGTAATGAATATAATTTGCTAACAAGCATTGGGTATTTCATAAAGAGTGACTATCTCATTCCAAGAGAACTTATACTAAGTCATAAATCATGGGATGAATCCTGATGTCTTCTTCCATAAGGGAAATGCAGAATAACCCTCTTGTGCCTTCTGTGTCAGACCCTTGTCCTGTGTTCACAGTAACACAGAATGGGTAAGGTTGGAACGGACCACAGTGGGTTATCTGGTCCAACCTCACTGCTCAGGCAGGATTACCTCAGAGCATATTGACTTAGAACTGTGTCCAGGGACTTCTTGAATATCTCCAGTGAGGAAGACTCCACAACCTCTCTGGTCAATCTGTTGCAGTGCACGGTCACCTACACAGTGAAGAAGTTATTCCTCATATTCAGGTGGAACTTCCTGTGCAGAAGTTTCTGCTCTTTGCATCTTGTCTTATTGCTTGGCACCACAGAAGAGAGCCTGGGCCCACTCTCTTGACACTCTCCCATCAGATACTTATATACAGTGATGACATACATCCCCTCTCAGTCATCTCTTCTTGAGGCTGAACAGGCCCAGCTCCCTTAGCCTATCGAGTCTATCATTCAAACCTTTAAAATCAAAAAGGAAATGAGAACAAGTCTATTCAGAAGAATGACTAGCTTTCAAGGCCTTTGGCCTCCAGAAGGAATGTAGTTGTCTGAGGTCTATGGCACGAACACATGTTTTTTGTGCAAGTAGCATTCCAGGCCTTTCAGCTACACATTTTGGGCCTGTCCCAAAATCTTCTGGAAAGAATTTCTCTCTAAAATATAGTTCATCTTGAGTATTTCTCATCCCGGAGAGGTACCCCTTCGGATAATGGGAGAATTATTATCAGTTCTCTAATTCCCTGAGTATTGTGGAAATGTGGTTACAGGCAGCCTTCTAATGGCTAAAAAATAGAGTAACTTTAAACTGGAAATAAACAATTATTTGAGGCTTTAATGGACTGGAAAGTAGGGCTTAGAGATTTAACGTTGTTCAAATAAATACATAGTATGTTAGAAAGCATGATCATATTTACAAGCATTTGGGGAGCTTCCTTAAACATATGGCTGAACACATAGGGATATATCTTATCCTCTCCATATGTAGTTTTAAATCCCATCAATATTAATACAAGTAACACATGTGCATATAGACCAGACCATGTACTGTGTTTTCTTTCTTCTTATTTCCTTATTAGGGATAATAATAAAACCATAAATACATTCCTTTTTGTTGTTTTATAAAATATTATGGGTCAATTCCTGATCTCATGAAAGTTGATGAGCAAATTCCCATTGACTTTGTGGAGAGACTGTATCCTGTATGTGTTCAACTTGAGAATGTCTGGTGGTTACAAAGCCCAGTATGATTTTGGGCAAACTCCTTTGCATACAGTAAAGTAGGGAAGAGTGTGCCTGCACTGAAGCATGTATGTGCCCACCAAGGGACGGGTTGAGGTTAGCTTTAGTAACAGATGATTCAGAAATTTGAGGTTCAAACATAGGTTCGTATCAGTGGAGAATAGCTGGAATATGTGTTTGATTAGGCTTTTGTTCTGGAACTTGAACTGCCACCTGCATGCACAGGGTACAGCAGCATTGTGTGGGTGAATGAAAACTGGGAAGTTCAACTCATTAGAAAGAAAGGATTCCATTCAGTGTCTGAAGAGAACAGAATAGAAATAAGTAGGCATTGAAAACTTTTTGTGTGAGATTATCACTTTTAATCTAAAATTACAGTGGTAACTCTTAACATATTGGCAGAAATTGCTGCTGCCTCTTGCTACCTCTTTCTTAATTTTTACTCTGCTGTGATCCAGCACAAGTCTCATGAGATGATATTAGAGATGAGGATCAATGCCACTGAGTTGGAAGAGGAAAAACAATATATCAGTGCTGTTGACATATGAATCTTCTGTGTACTATTTTGCTTTGTGAGGGTAATGTACCTTTCATTTGTTGCAGACCATCTGTGAGGTATTTTCAATTATTAGTTAGCCTTAAGAGTCTGTCTCATTTCTATGCCATTTATAAAACAGAAGGCATCATACAAATAGCCTCAGAAATCGTAGAAATTTTCCTCACCCAAGAGTCTTATTACGAATAAATATAGATCTTAAAAACATTTAACTTGGACCATTAAAAAATGCCCATCAATCACAAAATCACAGAATCCATTAGGTTAGAAAGGACCTCTGAGATCATCAAGTCCAACCTATGAACTAACCCCATCGTGTCAACTAGACCATGGCAGTAAAGTGTCATGTCCAGTCTTCCCTTAAATACCTCCCGGAATGGCGACTACACCACCTCCCCGGGCATCTCATTACAGTATCTAATCACCCTTTCTTGTGAAGAAATTCTTCCTAATGTCCAACCTAAACCTTCCCTGGTGCAGCTAAAGACTATGTCACTAGTTGCCTGGAAGAAGAGGCTGTCCCCTACCTGGCTACAACCTCCTTTCAGGTAGCTGTAGAGAGCGATGAGGTCTCCCCTGAGCCTCCTCTTCTCCAGGCTAAACCACCCCAGCTCCCTCAGCCACTTCTCTCAGGACTTGTGCTGCAGACCCTTCACTGGCTTTGTTGCCCTTCTCTGGACCCACTTCAGTGCCTCAATGTCCTTCCTGAACTAAGGGGCCCAGAACTGGACACAGTGCTCAAGGTGTGGCCTCACTAATGCTGAGTATAGGGGCAGAATCACTGCCCTGGTCCTGCTGGCCACACTGTGACTGATACAGGCCAGGATGCCATTGGCCTTCTTGGCCACCTGGGCACACTGCTGCCTCATGTTCAGCTGTCTTTTGACCAGCACCCCCAAGTTCTTTTTCTCCGGGCCAGTTTCCAGCCACTCTACCCTCAGCCTGTAGAACTGCATGGGGTTACTTTGGCCAAAGTGTAGGAGCCAGCACTCGAGTTTGTTGAACCTCATACCGTTAGTGTCAGCCCATTGATCCAGCCTGCTCAGGTCCCTCTGCAGAGCCCTCCTACCCTGTGGAAAAAGAGTAAGTTCATATTACAGTTCAACAGCTGAGACTTTTTCTTCCTTTCCTTTGGTTTCCTCTTTATCACCCACTGATGATCAGGCTGCCTTCTGCAGCTGTGCTGCCTACACTTCAGTGTTGTGCAGACAGCAGAAATACTGCACTGATAAATGCTGGAAAAGCGCACCAATATATGTCTTACAAAACTAAAAGAAGTAGTCAAAGGTAACCTTTTTAATAGTCTTTAGGTATTTGTACAGACCAGAAATATTCTCTCCTGCCTTCAATAGAAATCCAGCAGTATTTCAAGCAATAATTACAGAAGACTCATAATTTGGTCATAATTGGCACCAGTTCAATTAATTACATGTCTAGTCAAATGTTTAGCATTAAGTATGTGCCTACATTCATGGTGAAATCAGGGTGCATTTGATATTCTGAATGTATGGGAATCAGCTTCCATTAATTTATATTTAAATAGTGTAAAAGAAAACAATCAAAGCAAAAGAGAATAGTTTATAAATAAGTAATATAGTAAGTTATTGTACAAGCCAACCAAGCATATTAAGAAACTGCTTGAAGAGAGACTTGCCATCTCACTTCTTTTTTTTCTTTTTTTTTTTTTAATTGGTACTGGTGCTGATTCATAGTTTTCTCTGTGATTAAAATGCATAAGAAAATGCAGAGTCATTTTTACTGTCTTAAACAATTTCGTGCCCCTTGAAATTGAGATAGTAAAATATAATCTTTGTTTAAATCTCTAGTCAACATCACCTGGTCTTTTATTCATGATTTTTCTATTCAGCATTCTAATAGGCAGAAACTGACCTTTGGAAAGAACTGCTACCGTTTCTATTGTGGGAAATCCCTTCTTGTATGTTTGTGTGTATGTTTAAATATAAAAACTCTTGCCAGACAGAATTATTTAAAATTTTACTTTACTCTTGTGCATGAGAAAAGCAGTCAGCCAGCATGACTGTTGACCAAGGCATTTCTAGTTCTGTTTTGTTGTTTTCTTATCCTGTTAAGAATATGTTGTCTTTTCAGATACATTTTACCTTAGTCGGCTAAGACTTGAAGTTTTTTCTGATTAATCGTTTCGTCATTCCAGCTGAATTCTTGCTTGTGAGAGTCTGGCTTTGTTAAGGACCGTTGGTTGAAAAAAGAAAGTCAGTTGTATCTGTGTGTATAACTATCAATACCTCCTATAGTTACGAGATTGGCTCATGAACTTAAAGCATGTTTCTAAATGGGGTTACCCTTTTGTTATGGACTGAAGTGAAAAAGTTTTTCCTTTCTTACTGCTTTGTTTTTATGTTTAAAGTCTTCTTTAATAACAAAGAAGTATCTTCTAATAAAAGTTAAGAAATAATTTCAAACTCTCAATGCCGAACTTGTTTCAGTATGAGGGTATAGCCATCCAGGTAAAGTGTATTTCGTGTATTTCCAAATAAGAACATTTTCTTTCCATCAGCTTGCCTGAACTGGGATAACTGATGGCTCTATTAAGCCAAACTTACCTTCAAATTAAATCAGATATTCTCCAGTTGATGTGATTATCCACTAAACTGGTTTTTGCTTCCATCTAGGTGAAGTAATTGTGAGAGCAGCAAGGCCTGTATGAACCTTTAGGAGAAATATATGATAGACTGTGCTCCTTTGGAACCGCTACTGACTGTTCATAAACTCTTGACAGGTGGTACTTGCTGAAGCATTATCTTTTCTGGAAGCATGTATATTAAAGACAATGAGACAATGACTATTCCACCTTAGATTCTTTCTAATAGTTTAAAAATCTTTAATGTAGAACTAAGTCTCTGAAAGAATGAGACTGTTGAGAAAGCAATAGCTTCCTGAAGTAAGCATGCATTTGACAAAGACAGAAAATTCTTTGATTTCCTCATGTAAATACTCCACATGGAGATATGACGTGTCCAGGATAAAGGAAGGGGCATTTGACCGTGGTAGTATGTGCAATCAACCATCCACACAAATAATGATCCAGTTTTTCGGGATACAACACAGGCAGCCTAAGTGGCCACAGTACTGTCTCAGCTGGTCTCAGTGAAGTTCACCCAGCACCGACCAACAAGCACTGGCATTGCAATACAGCCACTTCCTCATGATGCAACAAGAGTGCTGGAAGAGCAGGTCCAAGAAGAAAAGATTGTCTTCCCTCTGATTGAGTCTGTAGGGAAAAGACATAGATAAGTGGATGTCCAAGAGCAATTCATGCTACCATTGCTTTAGTAAATTATTTGTACATATTGCACCTCAACAATATTCCAACACTACAAGAGTTCAAGTCTTGATTTGAGGTGGTAGATGGCATCACTGGCCACAAAATCAGTGTCTCCCCAGCATGCCTCTCATGCAGAATCAAGATAGGATCCTATGAGACTCTGCCATAATTTCTCTCTCTTTATTGCTGTCCAGGTAGGTTCCATCAGGCTCCCTAGGCTCAGTACGGCACCTGTGGCCCCACTTGACTTCTGGCTTCAGAAACCACTCTTTTAACTCTCTGATTTTAGTCAAAAACTTCAGAGTGGGACTGAAGACCAAACATTTTCTCCAAGGCTATTTCTGGGTGGTACTAAAATGAACTGTCACAAATTATAAGCATATAGTGAAGCTCAGTATATATTTCTTCTCCATTCTCCCATACAAGCAGAGAAAAAGCTGAAATTTAAATAATTATGTTTTCTTTCTGCTAGAGCGTGATTTGGTGCTAGGAAAGTGTAGGTATAATTCTCAAGTGTCTTCCTTCAGATTTTGAAAATATGGGCAAACTTTCCCTTATCAAGAGAGAACATGTTTTAGAATAACTGGGATAGTAAAAGTTTCCTTTTTAACACTAAATAAAAGCTTACATTTTTGTAAATATAACTGCACAATAAAAGACCTTATAGTGCATTTCTTTCCATGCGTGTAATTTAGAGTTCTTGACTATTAGGAATAGTTGCAATTCCCAACAGAGTAAGACACTCTGTCTATCACCTTAATTTTACTCATGAGGATGCTGTCTACATTAAAGAAAAACAAACCCAAACCAATCCTTCATGGTTTTTGAAATGGTGAAGTCTGTAAATAATATACTTCTAAATAACTACAGCATAAATTTGAACACGGTTTATTCATGTGCTCATGCACACACATACACAACCTGAATATCAGAATCACTGAGGTTGGAAAAGACCTCAGAGATCATTGCTTCCAACCTGTGACTGATCACCACCTTGTCAACTAGACCAGAGAACTGAGTGCCATGTCCTGCTATTCCTTGAACACCTGCAAGGGATGGTATGTTTCTGTGCATGGATGATTTTTGTGGAAATTATTTTTGATTTCAGGTATGTGCTATTTTCTCTTTAAATTTTATATGATTGATAAGAAGAGATTGTGCATGGAAGGAAGTAGTTTATTACAATAGACAGGAATGGTCTCCATAATTAAAATATAAAAATGAAGAAAGAAAAGGGTATTAACTACAATATGTAGGTGTTCTGTCTAATACATATCATATGGTATTGATTTCCAGCAGCAGTGGTAGACTGTAAGTCCAACTGTAAGTGTTGCTGGTATACTTTTTCTCCTTTCAGAAAACTCCTGATCTATTTCAGAACTATAGCATCATTTTCCCCTTTTTATTTTCTAGCAGATGTATTTTCTGTGAGGGAAACATATATGCAAATAGATTTTATTTTTTTATTATTTACATAGATTTTTCCTTTAACTTTCTTTTTCACCACTTTCATGTTTGACCTATTAGTGTTTTTAGGATTTACAAAGCCAAAAAAAAGTGCTTTCCTCAGCAAAACCATCTGGTTTAGTTTCCTGTGTCTCAACAATGATATGTGTATTATTATCAAGGCCACCCTGGTGGTTTTCTAAGTGGTCTTGTTACAGTGGTGGTCTTACAATTCAATTGGAGTGATGGAAAGGTTAGACTAAGGCTTCTTTCAAGTATAAGGTTTCCAGATTGATAAATTATGTATTGTTGTCATATTTCTGAGACTGACCTGTTTTGCCATTGTAACTTGAATGCAGTATCTCTTTCATCAAATAATACAACTACAAGAGTTCTCCTGGCAAATTCTGCTTTTCTAGTGTGTTCTTCTTGAAAATACCAAATTCAGGCACTTTGCATAAGTAACTGTAAATGCATGCTTGTTCCTATAATTTTAGTTTTCTGCTCTGTCTGGCAATGTGTGAAAGCCCAAATAAAATTATTACAGGATCCACATTTAGGAGCTGTACTTTTACTTGTTATAAGGTCAGTAGAAAACATATGGCTGTCAGCAGAGAGACTATATAATGCAGTGTATATACACCATCATTGCAGTCCACCTCAGTGCATGCTGCAGGACAGTGTTTACTCATTTGCAGGTGGCAATATAACACCAGGGTGAAAACAAGCCAGACTTTTTTAAAAAGGTCTGTTTCACCTTCCAATCCATCTTGTGGTGATTTTAACTTGGGGCAACTGCAGACGAGACTGTGGGAAAGAGATGAATCTCACGAGGGAGAAGAGATTGCTTGGACCCTGGGAGTGAATGCACCAGACAGTCTGCTCAAGGCTGCAGCTGCACCTGGAGCGAAACCACTGCCCCATCACGGAATATGGAGTGTGTTTGCCACAAGGTCAATCTTCACAAAATTTAACAGCAAGTCTCTCTTCAGTGTGTGTAAATCATGATTTCAACATTTTTTTCCCCATTGTAGTCCACATAAATTTTATGAATTGGGCAAGTTCAAGGCAAATTTGATGGAAATGTTCTCATAAACATTCTCTAGCCCGCTGCATGCAAAATTTCAAATGCTTACTGTACAATAAGGAAACCTTTAGTTCATGGAAAAAAAAAATGATGTTTATGAGAGAACTAATACAAATGAAATATATTCTTTAATCAGCTGAATCACTTCAATTGACATTTTTCCTTTCTTTCTTTGCTCTTTTTCCTATCATGAGTGGAAAAGAAGAAAGAAAGAAAGAAAGAAAATAAACCAACCAGGTGTGTCTACCTTTGAACTCAGAAATTTTTTTATTCAATCAGTTGGTATTTGGCAACATTTTAAAGAATGGGAAGCAGCATCTTTTATTGGTAAATGTTAGGTAACAGTAATACCAGGTACTGCTACCAGCCCCACCTGTAATAATCCAGATAGTTTCTCTTTATTAACTAATCTATGACTTTCAGGTTTATTTGAATCTTAGAGTAGCGTACCACATTCTGAGAAAGCTCTATAGCATAGTTGGTTTGAATTTTAATAAGGGGAAAAAAATCCCTTAAAACAGATCGTTAAAATTTAATGAGGACATTTTTAAAACCCCATAATGGTTCAATTTACACTGGAAGCCAAAAATAGTTAATGGTGTTGTTATGTCTGTGTGGCAACATCCTCACTATACAGTAATTGTTTTAATTTGAAATTAGGCCAGTAAAACATTATGGGCAGTGCATTCCCAAAACCAAAGTTTTTAGCCCTCCAACAATTTCAGGTCATTCCACTGAAAGAAGAAATGTTTTAGAGGATAAATTAAAATGTCAGGGCTCACTTTTATTGTACTCTAGCTGTTAATATTCAGTGCATTATTAAGAAGATTGGTTATCAGCAGAGTGACTGTTCTTTCCTGATCTGGGTACAGAAAAGAAATACCATTTTTTTGTTTGTTTGAGTGGAAAACATTCCCCAAACCCACAGGGTGCACTTAATATGCCACTTTTAGTTGTAGCAGAAATACTTGAATTTTAGCTGTAGGTGTTTTTGGATGAAGCCTTGACCTAACAACCAACATTAATGATCCAAAGATAGAGCAGCTGAACTTTCCAGTTGGCCTTCTTTGGCAGATTTTAAGCTTTCCCTCGGGATGGTTGACTTGGTTACCAGGTTAAGTACGTGAAGAAAGCTTATTGCTGTCTTGTGCTTGACTCTTTTCTCTCTTCGTCTCAAAATCCACGTGATTTCTGCACTAAAAGCAATTGTGTCTTTCCTCAGGAGTATGAGGTGCATTACATTTGCAAGGTAGGGGAGTGACATTGGTGTTTTCTTAGACCCTGCCCCAAGTCAGCTTGGCATTTTGGCTGGGGTGGATTTTCCTGCAGCCATCGAAGAGGAGAATGAAGTAAACAATGGGGCCCTGACATCATCCAGTCCCTGCATCTTAGGAGAGGGCTGTGCAAAACAGCTGGTCGTTCCTTCAAACCTTCCCAGCACTTCCTCCAGTGAAGGAGGGTCGAGGCTGACTGGTGCAAGGGAGCCGAGCAGCTGTCCTTCCTCACACACCCTGCAGATGCACTGGTCAAGTCCTGCTGCTAGCAACCTCGGTGGCCATTTCATTGCTTCTAGTGAAATAAAGGTTTTAATGATGCTTCTTAAGTGAGTAGGCCCATATATCTGCTTCCAAATTTTCTGTTGCACAGTGGGGTTAAAGGGATCTCTGCTATTGGATTTGAGGAAGAAAATTAGGGGATCCCTAACTATTCATATGAAATGTTGCCTCTCTGCAAGGACAAATTATTGGGATATTGTTTTTGAGAATTGAATGCAGTCCAAGCACATCTACTTACTCATTAACTTTGCTCTTAATAACAAGCTTTGTACTTTTTAGAAGCTGTGATATTTTTTAGTGCAAGTTGTGCATTATTATTTTTTGATCTGCAAATGGATTTGATTTTAATTTTTTTAACATCAGAAGAGATTTTTCTTCTTCCACGTGCACTTTACATGTTTCTTTAAGGAGCAGTAAATTGCATTAGTAGAGTATTAACTCCTGCTTCTGCCTTAACCTCTAGCAGGTGAGATGTTACTCTACACCGTAACAGTTTATTAAGGCAACCCTAATGCTCTAATACCACCTGCATGTGTTGCTTTAGACATAATGAAAAGTTGGTACAAATCATATGATCTTGTTGAACTGTGCTTTATTTTACAAGAAAAAGTAATGCTTTGTGTTGCTGATGGAGTATATTTCTTTTGCAACACAGGCATATTTTCCCCCTTACCATTAATTTATTATGCTGCATTTATTTCCAGACCAACACTACTTTCCCAAATCTGGTGGGAATTTCTCTCTTCCTCTGAGGTGTTTTAAATTCAACAAGCATCAGGTTTTTAATATATCATATTCATTTTATAGGGGAAATAATTGACAAGGGGAAAATATTTGAAGTATACCCTTTTCATTTTATTGCTGGTATTGTTACTGGTATCCAAGGTAGATATATACTAAAAACACTGCTGGTTTAAAACTGTTCATCTACCAGATTACAAGTGTATCCCAGGTTACTAGAAAGGTGTTAGGAGGCACAAGACAGGATGGTCTGTAGGCCGTGTGACAAACCAATACACGATAGGTCCATCTCCCAACAAGTGAAAGCCCAAGAGGTGCCTGGCTGCTGCTTGGCACTGGCCTCTTATCACCATCATCTGGTTACCAGAGAGCCTTGCTCTTGAAACCCCTGTGCCCAGAGGAGGCTGCATTTGAGTGTTGTATTCAAGCTGCAGATAGGGAATTACCACTGCTCCTATATGTGCATGTTCCATGTTTATTTAATGTTTTATTTCAGCTCATAATACCTTGTAAACCTTTTCCAGTGATTCACCTGCCATAACCATGGTGTGCACCACTGGAATATGTCTTTCTGAGTTGATAGTACTGGTAACAGAAATTATACTGGTTTGCAAGGAGGACCCTGCCATAGAGCAGGGCCCTTCTGTGTTCTACTTTCTGGGAATGCCAAGGTGGAGCACAAAGGAACTTCCCTTCCAAGGACCTTTTACAGGCTAACTGGTGCTTCATCTCCAGAAGAACCTTTTTTTTTTTTGAAAGTATTTCAAGAGCAGCTGAGTAACAATTTAGAACTGGTATTGGTTGGTGGTTTGTGCACGTTCTTATGTTCTGAGCACACTTTGTGTGATACTTTTATGTCATGTACAACATTTTGATGGTGTCTTAAAAATAAGGGTGCTATTATAGAAAATATACTATTTGGTCCAGATAGAAATACAGGGTAAGAATATGTGTGAAGTGCTCAAGCCCCAAGAGGACTGTAGGGCTGTGCGTTCCTTCATTGTCCCTTTGGTAAGCCTGAAGACCAAGGATGCTGCAAACCAACTGCAGGAACTGGTTTAGAGTTAAATAATCTTCTATATGATTTTTGACTTAGGTGGAACTTGACTTCATTCACTGTGCATTCATACATTTGTGAACAGGGAGGCAGAGGCCAGCAGAAGAGAAAGAGGCTCTGTGCCTGCCCAGAATTACACAGTACACCTGTGATAGGGACAGCCACAATTTGGCTCTAAAAGTGACCTCAGGAGACATTGAAATGACATTTAACACATTACCAATAAAACCAGGAAGCACAATAAAGAGTTTTCACCTGGCCTGCTTAGTGCCAGTTTTCAGTCTCAAGTCTGACAGAATGATGGAATTGGTGCACAACTGCTCACTCCTTGTAATTAAGTAAATTAGACTTTCCTTAAAGAAGGCTTTTTTGTTGCTGATGTTTGTAAGGTCACATCTAAAGAAAGGTAGTGTAAAACCAACAGGCACATGTGTAAAAGTATAGCTGGCAAAAGAACAAGTGTGAGTAAAAAGTCCACCCAAACCAAAAGTAAATTAATCATCATCGTTACCACATTAATTTTGGAGTGATTACAGAAAGTAGTGTTAAATAATAGCAGAATCATGCACATTTGACATTTACCTTTAAAATGTACTATGCAGTAAAGAGAAACAAGACTCAGTTCCCTTGGCTTAATTTATTCATATGAGGTTTGGGAACAAATTGTGTCATGAAATTGTATGCTGATGATAGGCAATTAGTCTCACTGATTTGTAGCAGTCTGATAATTTAAATACAATGTGTCATAAATATTTCAAGATGGGGGGAGGAAATCCAAATTCTGAAAACACTATCTTAACAATGTCTTGAACAGTTGTTTACGTTCTGGAGTTGCTTTAAAATAGTTGACTCATAACCAAGCTGACGGTTTTATTAGTAGGATCTTAAAGTGATCCATTTTTGCCTAGATATGTCTTTCACTGGGATACTGGTTCATATAAAGTCTCTTTCAGTGAAATAGCCTACTAACTTGTCATGCAAAGTCTAGCTCTGTTGGTTTTAGAAAGTACTGCTGGACCTTGAAGTGTTATTACACTTTCTTGGAAGGAAAAAAATCACACAAACTTTTCTATTTCATGAAGGCAGATAAAAGGTAGAAAATAAAACTGCCTGTAAACTAGAACAAAATGGGAGCGCTCAGGATGAAAGCTAGGATCTGGAATCCCACCCAGAACCAGTTCTGCAGCAGCTAAAAGGAGCACTGTCTGGCAGAGAAAAGTAAATTTATACTCAGGAGGACCACAGCTGATGGTGATATCACTGCATCTTCCTATGGGAGGGCTGTATGGGCAATACAAGATGTGATTAAGACCCTAGTTTATAGCAGAATGCTGTGTTCTCATCACCTGCTCTTGGGCCAAAGTGAGCTGCCAGCTGCCACTGTGCTTGATTCTGTCTGTGAAAAGAGACTGAAATTCTCTAACCTGAGTGGGTCACAAAACAAAAACATGCATAGAAAGAAGGATTTGCATTACATTTTGATGGTTTGTTTTCTTACAGAGTGAAGAGAGATGAGGGAAGGATGTGTTCAGTAGACAAGTTTGACTTGAGAATTGTCCTTAACGATAGACTTCTACTCCTGAAACTAAAAGAAACTGGCTCTGCCGGATCTCATTTACTGGCATATGAATATTTTGCATTTCTGCAGAATTAGCAATTTTGTATTGTCCACAGGCTCAGCCTGCCCACTTGGTTAGGGGAGAAGGCAGCAAATATGGGTTCCCTGTGTAACCTACCAGCACAAATAGATCTGTCAGCCTACCACTGCTAAAATAAATGCAGCTTTTTTGCAAATGATAAAACTAGTCAACAGTGACACAAATTAGATTGAGAACACCCTTGTAGTTGCTTCTAATTAGCAGAAGACACAAGTGATCTTAAGCTTTGAATCCTACTGCTTACCTACTGGTGGCAAAGTGCACAGTTGGACTGTGGCTTTAACTTACACACGCATCTACTCATCTACTTGATCAACCAAGTACGGTAGACCTTTTTTTCAGATTTCACCCTGAAACTCAAAAATTAACACCTAATTTTTTAACAATGACTTTTTAATAACGACTCACGTAATATTTTCATACCCAGTGTGTGTCCTCTTCTGCTGCTTTGTAACAGCTGCAGATGCCTTGAAGCAAGCCTGAATATGCATGCACGTGTTGCTGGCCCTTCTGTCTTGTGTTACAGGAGTGCAAAGATTTGTCCTCCAAGGCTGCGTGTGGGGACTGTTGAAGTAGCATCTGAGGTGTTACTAAAATTTTAATAGCAGCAGGTGCCCAGTCTAACAAAAGCATCCTTTCTCCTAGAGGCTCTCTAGGCACCAAAGCCTGAGAGGTGTCAGCAAATAAAAAGTACCAGTTTGTTTACACTAATTTTTTTTTTTGCTTTTCAGTTGCTGGAACTTCATTCTTTTTTTTATTTTGATAGAGCCATAAATCTTCTAGTTCCCATAGTTAGATGGGAAAAAATACAACAACAAAGACTGAATTTCAGTTGGTGAAGAGAAAATAGAGAGGGATAAATAAGTGTATTTGAATTTTTAACAAAAACACTTTAAGGAAGACAATAAAATTACTTGGTTGCATTAGAATTTTCAAGATACTAAGTTCCTTTGGATGTATACACAATAAGAATTAATTGGAAGTAGCTACAGTAGTATTCAGAATGAACTTGCCAAATCATCTGTCCAACAGAATTTGAATTAAAACAGAATAATAAAAGGGCCTAAGAGAGCAGGCCTACCCATAGAAACAAGAAAGATTTGTACCTTGAGCAGACTGCATTTGTTATTCAGTGGCTGCTATTACTGTGATGTTTGTTGCTTTATTTAGATGAACAGTTTGGCTCTGGTTGTCTTTGTTCTCGCTGTCCGGAAGACTTGGCACATTGCATGTCGTGTACAGTACGGTTAGAAAGGGAGACCTGCAAAAGAACATCCACCCAAGGCGAGCTGGCAGACGACAGCAGAACATCCTTTTCTTTGGAAGCAACTCGTCAGGAAAGCATTGGTCCTGCCTCTCTGTATTTAGCTGAATGCAGATGAGAGGCATGATTAACACTAATGAGTGACCAGGGATTTATTGTTTACTTAGAGATAAGGCATCAGCTTCCTTCATTGGCACATTCTGCCAAATAATTTGATCCTAGTTTACTAATTATTATTTGTTGTTGCTGGTTTTGATAGTGGTAGTTGTTGCTTTGAGTGATTTCTTTCACCAAAACCTTTTCATCACTTGCGCTTATTTTATTTTATTTTTATTGTAAATTGTCTAAACAGTTTGTCATTTGGGCCACAGTACTCTGGAGGTCCTTTACGTGCATCACATGATCTGCATCCAACAGTGCTTTTTCTGTTCAGTTCTTGCCCTCCTCCCCAAAGCTGAAATAAATCAAAGTAGGTTGAGACTCAGTCGCAATAAATCAAGACCTGTCCAAAACTGGAGCCTGCCCAGTCAAAATGTCATAGCTTGGCTTTCACTGAGGATTAATTAAAGGCCTGATATAAAGCCCAGATGTGCTTCAGGAGAGTAGCAAACTGCTTGGTGGTGGCTATACTAAAAACCAAGTCTCCCCATGAATCTGCCCACCCAAGAACATGGAGGAGGATAAGGCTGAGGAAAAGGAAAGAAGGGAGGGGAGAGGAGGAAAGGAGTAAACTGAATCAAGCATGATTTTATAGCATCTATGTTGGCAGAAAACAAGACAAGCTCTATGTTAGAGCACCTCTGAAAAAAATACAAAGCCTTCATGTGTATATTTCTAGCAGCCTTAGAGAACATAATTGTTAAAATGTTCAACATTAATCGGGAGTGGGATAAAACTAAGACAGTGAGTGAACTTTTGCACTTTTTATGGTCAAAAAAAAAATATATGTGGCATGTCCAGTCACTGAGCTTGCTTGGTGCCTGTTTTATATTAAATTCCTGAAAGTCGTCTTCACTAAAATAGTTTAGCTGAAGATTCCTGAGGCTCTGATAGGGACAGATATGGAAATGTGCATGTATCTAAATTCAGTATATTTGAATATAAATATGTAAAATATACTGAAATTACATGCTGCTTGCATTATGGCCTTTGTAAAACTCCAACTTTGGTCCAGAGGTACAGTGATTTAATTGAACAGTGCGCACAGAATGACCTCTTTTAAAAAAGACAGGCGCTTAAAGAGTGTTGCAGCTCAGTTGCGGAACACAATATATGGTTATTCTCACTCTCTCTTGCAGGCATAGAAATACAATTTCCTGGAGAAAAAAAAATAGTACCTGATTGTTTGTATTGAATTAAATGGTTTCCTGAATAAGATTAGTCCAAAATTTAATTTCATAATTGGTTTCAGTTTCTTTGAATTTGCTGTGTATAAGTAATGAGTACACACATGTGCTCTGATGAGATGCAGTGTTAAAATTTCAGAGACCTAGACGAGTGCTTATGGAATGGCAGGAGAGATCTGCCAAGCAGTGCTGCCCTATGATCTTCAGTCTGATGTAGTGAATCACTGTTTATGTAGCAGTCAGTTTTGATGCCCTGGATATTCCTAGGCATGGGATGTTCTTATGCATATGTATGTGATAGACTCGTATTCATTTACTTGTATATCTTCTTAGAGACATGACATCCTTTCTAATCTCTCCTCTGCCCAGATTAAATTAGTGTCATCTTGCAAAACAGGCAGAAAAGTAGGAGATAAGGAGCTGGACAAGAGGCACAGATTAAGGTTTTATTTCTGCAAAATGTGAGCCAAGAGTATAAGAGTTCTTTGTTAAGGCCCGAAGAAGGTCTGATGAAAGCCAGGGTTTGAGGGAAGCTTGGTGTCAGGCTTCACAGTCCTGCTGACTCTGGGGCTGGTCCTTCTTGCATATGGTAGATACATGTTTGTGCCACCTTGGCAAAGCAGAACCATCACAAGCCTTGACTAACCCCTATGTCAGATGGCTAGCAAGTGACAGGTTTTGCTCTTCAGCATTCCTTCATCCGGTGCAGTGAGGAAAAACGTAACTGAAGCTGATACTTTTCTCTGCTGAGTCAATGTGTCTCACAGAAACTTGCAATGCTGGTTGGGTACACATTACTCCATAGGTCACCAAACGACAGCTTATGCTAGGTTGCCTCATGCATGGTCCTGTCTCTAAAGGAACCCTCAACATTATTCTAATGACCTTCAGTCTCCCTGCTCATTTCTCAAGTCTTTGGTGCAGCCCCTTCACGTTTTCCGCAGTCTTGATTTTGATATGCTGTCCATTTGCTTCATCAGACTCCCCCTACACTGTCCTCCTCATACCCTACTTCTTTCAATAGCAGTTTTTAATTCTGGTCTCTTGCATGCTCCCAGATGATGTGTTCACCATACCTGTTTTAGATGGCAGACCCTTCATGGCTGTCACTGCTATTGCCACTAGTTGCAGGTGCTAAAAGAGTAAATATTCCAGGAGTCTTAATTGGTGGCTTTGCTGAGGAGAAGGTCCCTGTCAAATTGCAGTGGTTGTTAGTGTCAGGGAGTAGCCGGAACTGGGCTGCACCATGAGGGCGACAGGCTGTGCACTGATGGTGACCCCAGCACAGGCAGTGCCCTCATGAACCAGGGCACAGTCCTGCAGCATCTGAGTTGGATGGACAGAGCAGGGTACACGTAACAAGGTCCCATCAACAGTTCCAGGCGAGGCAAGGTGATGAGTCGGGTTTGGAGTCCATCCAGGGTTCCCATCAAGAGAAACAGAAAGGATTGGAGCAATAATTGAATGTAACTGGAGGTAGAATGGGAAAAGTTTGGAGTTTTATTTTAATTAAAGTAGGGGGTTGACCCAATTAACACAAAATTACAGTGTGTCTGTGCCCAAGCATACTGGGCCGTGGAAAGAAGACCTGTGCATGCATTCCCTCTGGAGACAGGGAGTCAGTGTGCCTTGTGGGGCTGCTTGCCTCTGGGAACAATAGTTGGCTTTCAGGTAGCCAACCTAGCCCAGGTGCTCCAGCTCCCCTCTCCTCTTGGGGGCTGCTGTAAAGTCACATTTGGGAATGCTTTACTGTGTGCGGGAAAACCTGGACCAGAGAGCGCTGGAGGAGAGAAACTTAGGGCTTGCAAAGGGAGCTAAGTTTTGTGACACCCATCCTGCAGAGGTTTACAAGAGAGAAGCTACAAGGAGCTTCACTGTGGTCTTTCCTTATGGCTATATTGTTTTCAGTCTGTAATTTCCTATAAAAATTTCACCATGGGTTTAAATTTAGCAAAGCCCATCAAAGTCTGGGAACTTCTTAACATTCTTGTTTGTAACAAATTTTAACAAAGTTCAACCTTTGAGCCAGGATTAGAAAACACTAAGAAAGCTGTGCTAAATTTAAAAATCTGCTTTAGTTTTAAATGTCTTTGCAAGCTGTTACTTCTGAATGTGAACTATGCCTTTGCTCTGTGTGTGTGTAAAGGAAAGGGGAGAAAAAAAGAGATTTAAAAGGCTAAGTGCTTAAAATTTGACAATTAGCTACTGTACATGCTCAGGAGCTTCCCCAACTTTCCCCTCAACCCATGTTTTCTTTATCTTCTGGGTGGTCCCTACCATCACTGTCCATTCTTTTAAGATCCCATCCCCCTCTTTTCCCCATCTTCGCTCTCCCTGTAAAGGGGCCCTCTCATTGCAGTCACCGTCCTTCCTGCTGGGAAGGCTGAGACCCCTTTGGGAGGCAGCCAGTAATGTTCATTTCATACTTGCAGAACCAGAGAGAGACGAGTGGTACAGAAGATAAGACGACAGCTTTCTTGTGTGAGAAGTAATGTGGAATCTTGAACCACCTAAAGCTGGGCCCAGATGAACAGCACAAGGAGTGTGTCCTGGCTGTCACGGATGCTGGGAGATATGTCCTTAGCACTTTTGGAAATAAATCTTTCTTCCTCCCTTAGAGAACTGGCAGTTCAGCTGATGCAAGTCAGTAGATCCCATTCAAAGCAATGGTGTTATGCTAATTTACAGTGGCTGCATAGCTTTCTAGGGTAAGGTAGGTGCAGAACCATTAACCTATAGGGGTACAGTTTTCCATATCGTTTCTGGATGGTAGAGAGCTTATTAGGATGTACAGTGTGTCTCAGTGAGACAGACAGACAAGGAAGTTGTGTGTAATGTGTAGCAAGTTTGTCTTCACGATGGGACTCTGAAAGCAATTGGAGTTTTGGATCAAGCTGTATCTGCTCAAGAGATCTGCTTCACTTAAATCAGCATATTTGTAGTAGTACAGTACTTCTTTCCCTTCTCCCCTGCAGCCTGGAGGCAGTTACATCTGTGTGAAGGTATGATAGCAGACCTTGCCCTGGGCATACCCAGGCCAAACTTCTTGGGATTTGCATTATTGACTTCAGTCTTCTGGTAGAGTCACCAAGGAAGAATTTTGTAGTGATGAAAGCAGAAATAATTTCTCCTCCATCTCTCATCAGGGTCTGTGCCCAGCAGTTTCTGTTGACCTGAAAACCAATGGAAAGTAATTTCCTGAGGGTTTTTTTTACAAGTAAGGATAGTAATAATTTGATTTTAGAAAGGTGTAAGTCGTGCATACAGTATGGTAATTGCTTGGTGTAGAAACTTACATTCATCTTGAAATCACAGTGTGCGTCTTAGCTCCATCAGTTCAGTAACAGTTTTTAAAGACTATTTCTTACCTTTGTTTCAGGCTTTATTGTGTACAACGCATCAACTCATGAACATCCTCAACATATGCATGATGGCACTTTAACTTGAAAATGAACATACTAAAAAAATTGTACTTGAAGTAAAAATGTCTCAGAATACTATTTATCCACTTCCTTGCTATAGAACACAATGGTATTGATGTAAAATGCTTATAACTGTAGTAATTAAGGAATTAATGGCTTCCAGGACTTCAGTGTCTTGTGATCAGTCTTGATGACTTGGCCTATGATGTCTCTGAACTTTTCACTGTGTAAGATATTATACCGTATTTGCTTAATGCAATTATGGAATAATCCTTTGTCCAGTTTCCTGGAACAATACAAACAGCCTTTTCTTCCCTCCATGTGTTCCTAGTTTACAGCCTGACTTGGAAGGGAGCTGTGTTTGTGAACTTTTGTTTCACTTCACACTGGGGTCCAATTCCAATATATTTCTTATTCGATTTTTGTTTTGAAAATGTTTGTGCTCCATTGTCAGGTCAATGTACGTTGTGTTGAAATCTCATCCTAGAGTTTTACCTAACTGCATAAAGATTGAGAGAAATATTAATTTCATTATATAAAAGTGTTAATAGTGTTATATTTGTTTTCCCTATTTTACTTTTAATCTCTTTGTGAAGGTAGTAGATTTCATGCTATCTTCAGTCTCAAATTAGTGACATTTGTGTTAGAGTTTGGACAAAACCAAAACCCTACATCTGACTAGGCCTGTCTTCAAATCAGATCTGGCTGGAGCTACTCTTTGTGTTTAGTTCCTATGTCCTATTTAAGATGACCAGACTAAATTTCTAGTTAACATGTTAGAATAAAATGCTGAGTCTAGCCCCTCATTATTTTTTCTTCCTTTGCAACTTATTAAACTGTGGAAGAGATGGTGAAGGGGATTGTCTGAAGATATTTTTTGAACATAAATTTGAACTGAAATATTTTAAAGTTTTTATATTTGAAAAGTATTGCTTCTGTGAAAGTTCATGGATTCTGCTAATATTTTTATGGGCTGGATATATTTTGAAAAAACAAAGTAATTGGAAAATGTTGGATGTGCTGTAACCACCATCTGCCCCTGCCTTAAAAAATGTGCATCGTTCCATACACACATTTCAAATGATCCATCATATATCATCACTTACTACAGTACTTCATTCATGTAGGTGTTAGTTTTTGTGTGCAAAAGGTCAAATCTTTTCAAACTTAATTCTGAATGCCTGCATTTTATAACAACCTAGCTTTTCTTTGAAGTTGGAATATATATTTTTAATATAATAATTCATCATTAGCTGGAGGGAAGAAAGGAAAAAAAAAATCATGTTCCTGCTTCAAATCAAGTTGACTGAGGTCTTTTGGTTGATCGTTCTCATTTCTAATATCAGAATTCCATAGTAAGTATGATATGTATTAAAAGCTGTAGAAATGAGGTTACTCCACCACCCTAGAACATTTCTGTCCTAAAAAAGACAGAGCATTTTAAATGTGAAAGTTGGGGAGTAAAAAGGTACTTAGTGAATTATTTGTCCTATATGCCATGTTTAAAAAAATTAGTATAAACTTGAAGTTCGTCCTTGGCATTGCTTGAGCTAATGTTTCATAAATCCTTTTAAAATGCACACTAGACCTGGAACAATTGTTTAGGGCCAAAGAGTATCAATGTAAAATTAGAAAAAAAATATCTTTGAGTTTGTTCTCTTGGCTTCTGGGAGCTGAGTGGGTAGTGAGGAGTCCCTTCCTTATAATAATGTTTTTACTAATAGAAATTTAGCAACAGTTTAAAGAAGATAACTCAGATGGAAAAGAAAGAGAAGCATGTCACTGCATTTCATTTGATTGTAACGCATTTATTTTTTAAAAGAAATTCTGGTCAGGACAGAGAATAAGGGATGAAAATTATCACGGGAGAAATAATGAAACATGTAGGGATTAGAAAAATATACAAGTAGATCTGTTAATTTTGTTTAGATTTAGTAACTTGGCCTTTTAAATTTGTTTCAGAAATTTTACACTGTGTTGCCTGTTCATGTCATTATAATTAGGGGTCTCTTGGTACTTCCATTAGCAGCAAATGTTTTCTTGCATTTTTTAACCCAACACAGAAATTAGAAAAAAAATAAAATAAAATAAAAATATCCAGCTCATTTTTTGTAAAGTGATGTCATAGTCCAAGTGTAAAGTTCGACACTGAATCTAGCCTGAGTTCATGTTCTGTTTGCAATGTGTAATGTAATTTTTCAACATGTAAGTCATTAGCACGTGTAGTTATTGTTCAGTATACAGTTAAGGTCCTTGGCTGTGCTCAGAACTTGCTCAATTGTGTCATAAAGAAGAGGTAACAGCATCTTTCTGTTTGTAGTGGTATTTTCAGTCTGGCTACAGACTGCACCACTCCCAAATTGCTTGGGGCCCCTGAACGTATTTCCTATATCCAGGTGATATGAGTCTCAGGTATGGACTGCTTCTCCCTCCTTCCCTACCTCAAGGCACCCATATCTCTTCCAGAAGCTGGGGAGAACAGTGGTGCTGCCCAGAGGTCTCTGTGATGCCAGGAAACTCTCCTATCTGTGTTTTCAGATCTGTGCAGCATTTTTTCTGTCTGATTTGCAGTGCTGTGGAAGTTGACCCTCTATATGCTTGTTGTGTAGTGATTGGGTTTCTTTGTTTGTTTTGTTAGGGTTTTTTTTATAAAGTGATAAAAAATAGTTAGAATTAAATACTAGTTTACTGTTGGCACAGAAGATCTGGCAGTCAGCTCAGTCAGTAAGCCACCAGATAGGGGTTCCTTGCTGGATAAAACCTACTGGCTCAACTATTCTGTCTTGGAAAGCAGTGCACCCTGTACAAAAACCAGAAAGGCAGGCCAGACCAAACATTTCTGCACTGTTCTTTGGGCCGTGGCACACACTGATGGGCCTGCACATGGTGGTTCCAGTTTTGGACAAATTTGTATTTGGCTAGGTTATTATGAATTCCATTTCTTTTAACTGGATTTTACTCTGGGAAAGAAAATTTGAAATTCACAACATGAAAACATGGTGAAACTTCAGTAGTGGTTATTGCAAGCTCCCAATGCAAATCTATAGGGTCTTGCACTATCATTTGCCTGAGCTTTCAGTCCCACGGCCACCACAACACATGATCTACACTGAAAGCCCATTTGGGAGAAATGCACAGCGGGTCTGTTTGGGCTTTTTGCATTGTGATGCATTTAAACTGACCAGGAGTTCACTTAGGATGCTAGCCACAAAATCTAGAGCATCACACAGAGCTGACCTGGTGATAGGCTTTGTTCTCAGCTGCATCCTTCTCATCTCTGAACATGGATTTCAGGACACAAAGTAGCCTGATATATTAGCCTCTTCCTAGGCATAGTGGGTTGAGTACAAGGTATAGAAGAGTTTAAAACAGGGGATCCTCAAATACACAAAAGCCTGTCTGGAATGCTCTGTTGTTCTAAGAAATTTGTATGAAAACTTCAAAACTGAATTTTGCAGGCAGGGGAAAGGGTAAAGTTTAGAAGCATTTGTTGCCACCTACAGCCAGGTAGCAGTGACCATAGGAGCCAATCAATACAATAAATATAAATGTCTGTGGAGCACATAGGAAACCACATTCTTTTTCCTTCCTGCCCACAGTTAAAACTCAAGGAACAACTTCATGCACAAATGATATATTTCCATTGAGTAACAAAATAAAATGAAGACATTTTAAGTTTTGCCGATTCTGACTTGCCATGTGTTTTACATGCACAGTGTGAACAAATTTATTTGATTAAATTACGATTCCAGATTTCAGCTTGCAGCAAGATCTATAGAGTATCCTTTCCTTACTTTAAGTATTTTAATATCTGATGTGACACCAACTTGCAGGGAGGCTGCTGAGCTGCTGATATGGCTCATGATGCCCCCAGCAAATTTTCAACTCATACCAGGAAAGATGTCACTACATAGACACATAAATTATATTTTTATTTCCAGATATACTGTAGGTATCTCTGTTGAGACTGACTTTGGAGAAACTGACTCTCCTGTGGGTAGAACAGGGGCTGGGAGGATGATGAATAATACCAAGGTAAAGATTACAGTGGAGGGATGGAAAATCTGATTTCTCTCAACAAGTTCATAATATGACTCACAGTTGGAAAGGGGGGTGGTGGAAGGAGGAGGAGGAAGGTGGCACCTCTTGGCAAGAAGAGAGGAGAAACAGGCAAACCATCACCCCACCCTAAAAAGCTTTCATACTTGGGCAAAAAATGGCACCAAATACTGGTTTCTCTGGAAGTTTGCCTCAAATGTGACTGAGAACATCTGATCCCTGAGCATATTTTTCAGGAGAGTTTTCTCTATTTTTAAAATGCAGTGGCCAGCAAAGGGAGAGCTGCAGATCAGGTGTAAGACATGTCCAAGCAAGATGTAAAAACCAAGAATGGAGACTGAATTATATCTGTAAAATGGACACAATGTGGGTGCCTCACAGAGATCGTTATGAAGCCAAGCTCACTCGGAGTGGAAGTTAAGATGTGAAATGTCACATCAGTAGGCATTATTATAGCTAATTACAAATACTGTTATTCTGAACACACATGTACAAATTTGCAGGATTTCAAAAACAGTACTAGCCCTTGTAATAGATAGAAAAGTTAGATGTAATATGTGTTACAATTCAAAGGGAAACTGTGAAAGCCAAGTGGCTTTTACAGCAGATTTAACTATATCAGTGGAGTGGCTTCAGCTTTTCAGGAATACACAGTTTCGCTATTTCATTCTGTTATGGGGTGGGAGAGGAGGGGAGAACATAACTAGACAAATGCCCCCACTACGCCTCCAAAAGAGAAGCCCCAAAATCCCCACAAACAACAAACCAAATCCTCCCAAAGAAATGTTGTGTTCCAGTTTTGAAATCAGCCACTTCATATAGTCATATAGCATTTCTTCCATTGCAAGAGGTCCTAGATTAGATTAGTGTGACTAAAATATTATTAATGTTAATTATTATATTAATATTTATAAGGTTAATCAGTAATATTTCCAAAACAGCATACTCTGTGATTTCTTTGTATGTCAGTGAAGAGAATTTTGGCAATAAGGATGAAAGGGCATGTTTATTTTTTCTCTAGGTATCTGCTGATTAGTTAATTAAATATTTTAATCAGCCACAATGACCTCTGTATTTGGGCTGCATATTGGTTTACACTGGATTTCACATAGCAGTGACTTTGTCCTGCACTGACTTTGGGTTACAGAAATAAAACCTGCCCCATCCATGGTAAACCTGGTTTCTTATCAGCTTGAGTAGTAGCGTACATCCTCAGACATCTGTACCATTGGCAGGGAAATGAAACTGAGCTGAGCTAGTCCTGCTAGCCCGAAGTTCCTGCTTTGTTAAAAGGTTCATAGCGGGCGGGTCAGGTATTTTTCAGTATATTTTTAAAAGCTTGGTTGAGCTAATTTAATTTCTGTTCATTAATTCCTCCCCCCATGCCCCCCTTCAGAATAAATGGCCCTTCACACGAATCCAATTTAGCTTCAATATACCTTATTCACACTGCCTTTTATTGCAAGCCACAGTTCAGCCAGCTGTAAGATTGCCCAGCTGCCTCAGGTTTCCCAATTTAGCCCTGGAAACGATTTCAGCATGGCTAAAACTTTTCACTGGCCAATTTGGAAACAGGATTCAGCTTGTGAAAAATGCCCCCAGAATGGCCACTGAAAGCAAAATAAAACAAAACAAAAAAAAACTCTACACACACAAAAAAGGTGGGTTGAGACGAGATCTGGCTGTGGATTTTTTTTTTTTTTCCTAGGGTTGAAAGGATGTGTATGGACTACATCGCAGGAGTTGAAAATCAGTTCTTAGCCTTGCACTTCTGCTACCCTCTGAGGGACTTCTCTGCTTGGTCTGGGCTTAATTGCAGCACTGATATAAACAAGGGGCTTAGTGTGAAACTCTGTACAGGCAGCTGGAGGTGAACTGGCAGTGAAGACCAGGATTGAGTTTAGTATTGAGGCAAAATGGCTTGGTTTTATCTGGGAGCAATAGTAGAAGGAAAAAAAAGTGTTTGCAGCTGTGTGGTGAGAATGCATGTCTAATCAAAGAAGTCCAAGGCATCAAATATTCATGTTTTCATGGCTCAGGGTAAAAAATAGTAACACTTCCAGGTCTTAAACACGATTGAACTTGAAGCTATGAACAGAGGTCCTGCCATTAGATCTGAGTTGTATTTTACAGAGTCTATGTGTGTGCAGCTCAACAAAGGGTTGATTAAGTGTGGATTTATTGTTGCACTTTTATAGAAAACCTTAGCATGTCTTGGAGTTTTTAGAGACAGACATGTTAATGAAAGCCCTTTGGCAAACGTAGAATTCTAAAATAGGCAACACTCAAAGTCTGGTCTTTCACCTAAGAAAAGTATGCATATATACTGTGATTATGTAAGTATTTTTTGATCCTGTATATAGATCACAGTAATTAGGGAACAAAGCGTGAAACTTATTTGCCCACATAACACTTTGTCCAATGAACCATATTTGTATTTAAGAAAATGGAATTATTTTCTGTTGCTTGTAGTAGAATCCTAACATATATATATATGTACACAATGTTATAATATTATTATTTGTAAATAACTAATTTACAACTTAGTGAAGGTAAGGAGAGGCATATATTTCTTAAGGCTAATGGAAGTCATGAAGATACCACCACAAGAGAGGAAGAAAAGCAGTTTTTCATATGACCATCCTTGGCTACATTCATAGTTTTGAGTGTGTGGGTGGAATTTTATCCCCCAACACTTTGCAAATATTGGTAGGATTAGAGTGTAGCTCTGAAAGGAAAATCTGGTCCATTGGATATTTTTATTTAGGAAGTGTTATTTGATTTCTAAAGGAGGGGAAAGAGAATTCTTGATGCCTGCCACTGACAATTTAACTAATAACTTCAAATATATGCCTGTATGCATCGTTACCTTCACCACATGCACATTTTTGTCCTTCTTTTTCTTCTAAAGCTTATGTTCCCTGTAAAATCTTGTTCATCATCATTTTAGAAGGTTTCAGCTAGGAAAACTGAATTTTAGGGTCATGACAATTATATGTCAGTGTCTGTATACGAGTAAAAAAGAATTAAAGAAATTTGACTATCTGGTGATATTAAGTAGATGAGCATTTGTAATGAAGTGGATTTATTCCTTTACCTACTGGTAAGCACTTGCTTAAGGTTTTTTTTCTTTACTCAAATAAAAAAAATGCTTTCCTGCCAGAAGTGTAGAAATTCATGGTAAAAGATGATAATGAGAAGTATCTACAACAGGATTAAAAATAAAATTACTTGTCCCCTGTGTTTAGGTTTAAACAAATTAGCCCAGGAATGTATGATATATTAAAGTAAGACAATCTCAAATACTTCTGTAGCTTTATTTCTTTAGAGTTTTATAAGGAGCTATTATATGGGTAAACAATGTTGATTCTGGTTATTGCACTTTGGGAGAAGAGGCTCTGGCTATTGTGCTGTGTGCATGCTTATTTTTATGAGTTTAAAGGATTTTGGTAACTGTCCCCATCAGCAAAGAAATGTAATTTAGAAAAAATGTCTAGTATGATGATCTCTGAGTTGTTTCCATGTAATCTCAATTATATGGACATTTAGTACACTATTGCAAAAGTACTGGGGCAATGGACACTTTGGAACAGCTGACTCATACTGGTTGTTAACTTCAGTGTCATCTTTGAGAAGCTGACCTGTACAACTAAGCTGTGAGAATCAACATCTTTAAAATTATTCACAGGTAGTCTGCACTTTTTTAGGGAGGTGAAAGCACTGAGGACAGGTTTTCAAAAGTGCTCATCATCCAATTATGTCTCCAGATGTTTTAGAGATCTCCTCATCACTCAACAAGCTCTCAATGCAAGCTACCTACTACTGAGTTGTTTCTGAAGTACAACTGTGTGGGAAGCAATTACTGACTGAGCAAACGTTTTAGATCATGAAATAAATTGTTTATTTCATGCATTGCCCATTCTCTTGGGACCCAGACCAAGATCAGACCCCCAATTCTGCAGGAGTTCCTGAAGGAGATCATAGCAAATCGTTTCTTGAAAGAATTTACACTTTTATGTATCCGGACTGAGGAGCATGAGCATCATGACACATTTAAATAGACGTGGGACGTCAGACGGAGTGCAAAGAGAACAGGGTGAGAAAATATTACGTGAAAAAGTAGAAAATAGCAGACACGTGGAATAGGGCTGCTGTGTAGAGACTGAGAGGAGAGTGGCAGGGGACCTCTGAAAACAGCTATTCATCATGGAGAAAAAATGTGAAAGCTGGTTTAAACGAAAAAAATGTTGGACGCTGATGACAACATTGTTCTCCCAAGGACCCTCTTTCAGCTGCTTATCGTGGATCTTGCCAGCTCAGTTTTTGGTTTCTTTCTCTCAGCAGCTTTTCTTCCTCTTTTTCACATGCCTAAAGGAAATAAGGAGGCTGTTTCACCTCTGGTGCTTCTGAAATGGCATCTCCAGTGAACTTTTCTTAGTACAAGATGCATTGTGCTTTGTTGAATACTAGTGCTATTTTGATCCAGAAACAACATAGCATCAATAAAAAAATAGTTGGATATTGTTTGCTTTTTAATTAAAGAAAGGTAGTTGCACACTGCAAAACATTCTGAAAGTGCCAGTTTAAGGCTAAAATAATGTTAAACTTAAAACTCACTTCATTTTAAAATGCAGGTGCCAAAAGAAGATTCTTAATTGTTTTTCTGAAAACTCAGTTTAGAGAAAAGGTGTAGCTATATGTTTTATTTAAGAATCACGTGTTTGTGGCTTTATATACTTTGCCACAGCCTTGGTTGCCTCTGAATGTTCTTTTAGTTTTGTTAATGTCATTATGCATGTTTTTGCCATTGAATACCTTGAGTTTCTATTACAGGTCCCTTAACTTGCCTGTGACAAAAGTATTTCGGAAATTTTATACAGAATATTGCTTAGACTTTGGGGTTTTTTTAAGATCTGCATCTTAGAACTGCATGAAACTCCAGATTTTTTGCTCTTGGTATGCTTACAGAAACAGAGAATTTGGATTTCCTATGGGGTTCATGTCTGTTCTCCCATTTGCCTTCTTTCTAGGAAATTAAGATTTTTTTCTAGCTGTGATATGTGACAGGAAAATAAGGGAAGTGGACATGCAAAATTAGTTGAATTCTTTGGGCACATACCTTTTCCTATCTTCTTTAGGAAGTGTAAAAATATTGGCATTAAAATAGAGCTATACTTTTTTCTCTCTCTCTCTACTGAGAGACATATGCCCTTTTTTCTTATCTATGAAATATGGTTATGTTATTCTGCAAATGTTTTGAATAGTTACTTGGAGCCAAAAAGAAATGAGAAAAGCAGTTGAAAAGCCTGTAGACAAAATGAATGTGACCAATTGATTTAATTTCTTATGCATTAAGCAAAGTTTCTTAAAAATAATTGCTAACATAGATTAGGAAGATAGATAGATAACTATGACAAAACCAATTGGCATATTTGGTGGGAAACCAAGTCATATACTTGCTTTTATGCCAAAGAGAAAGGGGGATGTTATGCAAATAATCGTTTATTAAAATTAAAGCCTAGTTTAGATTGTGACAACTAAGTTTATGTAGACTATTGAGGCATTCAAATCTAATCTCTCAGTTAAGATATCAAGCAGAGTTACCTTTTCCATGGGAATGTTATTTTCTGCTTTTTAATGAATGCGATGCTATCCTTTTCAAATAATTTCTAGGAATTTGGGGGGAGGATGAAGAAAAAAGAGAAGGGTTGAGATACTACTCAAGTAATTAACTCTTGAGCAAGTACTTCTTGAGTAAATTGAGTAAAACTGCAAGTGTATAACAAAATAGAATCATTTTTCTCTTCTTAGATCAAATAAACTATTGACTTAATCTAAGGATGCATAGATTTTATTTTTTTTTTTAAATTCTAGCTTTAAAATCTCTGGTTTTCTTTTTATTAGGACATTATTTATTAAGTGTGAAAGGTCACCCAGATAACTTTTTTTTAACAAATCTTTTTTAATACCTCTTGAAATATCTAGGCTTCAGGTTGCAATGATATTTCTATACCAAAAGTTACGGTTTCATCTGCATAGTGCCATCTGATGGAGCTATCTGATATAGATTAATCCAAGTCATTGCTGGCATTCACAGCTCATTTGGAAACTCCACTGAAATGAGTTGAAATGCTGCTTGCAGGAAAGTATGGTAGCAGTAATTTCAGGACACTAAACTTTTACACTTGTGTTTTTTCATTAAGCATCCCATTCACTGAATTTTTTTTGTAGAATACTTGGGCCATAAATAGTTCTGTTGTCTTTGTAGACATCCAGAGACAACCGTGCTTTTTTTTTTTTTCCCAGTTGTTGCGTTTTCATGGAAGTTGTGGAAATCCCTTTGCTGAACTTGGAATGGGATGCATCTTGGCGACATGGATGTTAATATACAGTCGTCTTTTGAAGGGCCAGATGGAATATGCTTAGTTTCCTTTATTCAGAACATAAATTTAATAATCTTCTAAATTTTACTTTTATTATTAAAAGAGATTATTACTCTAGATCTTGAATGCTTCCATTTTGGTGTGCAGACTCAGTCTGCCTGTTGAAAATGTGAGGACCATTCAATTCAGGAAATTGAGTCCATTTTTAGTATCTGAAGCTGAGTATTCAGGAGCTGAGGTGCCTAGAGTAACAGGCTGCTTTTGAAAATGCGGAGACCTTGGAAAATGCATAAATGCTTGTTTCTTTACCTTACTTTTGAATAAAATTAAAGAAAATAATAGCCAGAACATTTTCCAGGCAGACTCTGGTTTTCTAACTCCAGTGGAACGTATTTAAAGAGGCTACGTGTGTCTGATGACTTATTTGTTGGCTTCAGGATTTTCAGTTTTTCTTTGGTTCTGATGCTCTGGGGAATGGCATAGTAAATAATTGGGTCTCGCATAGGGCACATAGCTGGAAAAAATTGAGTTTTGCCTATTTCTAAGAATATTTTATGTTGGTCCTGGAAAACGTGCCCTTGTACCTCTTTTAGGTACGGAGGTCTGTCCAACCTGTTAGGCTCTGCAGAGAACACTGGCTCAGGAAATATGTCAAACTAAGAAGATATTTATAACTTTGGGGTCTTAAGCATATCTCAGCTAAGGCGCTCTGCTGGGCTGGGCTGGACTGTAATGCCACCTCTCTGATTAATGCTTCACTTCACTGGATTATGGGAGGGAGAGCTCAGGCTGGTGTGGAGCTTGTTTCTTCAAAGTTTGGTGTCTGCCACTTTACTTGCATTTTACCCTTGTGTTCATCACTGATTGGCCTTAATAAGAAAGGAAGTCAGCTGCAAAGAGTATTAGGTTATAATTTGATGGTCCCTCAGGCATATCTTCAGGATACAGTCCAGCAAAGTGCTGAGTCCTCCTGCAGCTGCTCACTCTCCATAAAAATACAGTATTTAAGAAAGCACAACAGGTTTTCAGTAAGGTCACTGTCGTATTTTACATTCTTTCGTTGGGTTTGTTTGTTGTTGGTTTGCTGTGGTGTTTTGGTTCTTTTTTCCAAATAAAAAATACCCCGATGACAACTACAGAGCTTGTTGAAATCCATGTTTTGGGCACTGTTCACTGGGGGGGATTGCTGCTTATCTTCCTGTTTCTTGTATTTGCTCAAATGCAGGTTTAAACTAAAAGCCACAGTTCTTTGCTGCGATGTGTGGACATGTTAAACTGATATATGTGCTAGATAAATGTGTAGTTAAAAGTGTGGGAGGACTTAATCTTTCCCAGAGTGAGTTTTCTTGTTTCTCCTTAAAATGAGAAGTAATTGCACTTATCTCTGTAGCATAAAATTTATCTCCACCATAATTTAATTTTTTTGTTTAGTATATTCTAATAAATTATAGACCCTTATTATTCTTCCAATACAGATGCCCATTATGACATTTCTAGGTCAGATGACTTCAGATCACAGACTGTTCTTTAAAAGTTATTATGCTATTCTATTTTACCCATGAAATATTCAGAGCATCCTTTTAACTTCTCAGAGGAGTGGGACCAAATTATTTAAGTATTTAATCTTTTATCTTGCACTTACATTCATTTTTCATTGATTTTGGCAAAACTTCCACACACTTTGCAGTTAAACCAGTATTTTGAAAGTTAAAATTTGGCGGGGAGTTTAAGGACAAATGATGAAACCTTGTAGCCTGTAAAGATAAATCTTGAGTAGCTGCCAGTAGGTAAATGACTAACGTCAATTCAAGCAATTTAACAGCAATCAGTTTGAGGTCAAGTAACTCTGGACAGTGTCGTTTAATGTATCATCGTTTTTTCCCTTCTCTGCAAGTAAACCACTGCTGACTTCTGCTCTTGTAATTTAACTTTTTTTTAGTACATTTCCTGTAGATTGTTCTCCTTAGAAGTCAAGTAAGGTGCTGCCAGCATTTGAAGGGGACTGGGAACATCAACAAATGGAAACAACTCTAATGTGAACCAATGGATTATTTGCATTCCAGTGCTTAAGTTATCACTTAATAGTTATAGGCTCTAGTGGCAAGACTGGACTGTGTTATGTTAGACTCAGGAATAAATGCTAATATCTTCAATGTTTTCAAATTCCCAACCATATTTGGTCAATTGTGCTAGTGTTGACCCTTGAAGGCTGCCAAGAATCTTGTTGGCAAAAATGCCACTTTGGTGAAGAAATAACTTCTACCACAGCTTTATTTGAAGGCTGTCCTCATTTAAAGGGGTATCATCTCACTGTTTCATGGCTCAGGTTTTGTCCTGTCTCCTTCTTCCTTTTTTTTTTTTTAATTAAATGTGTTCATCTCCCTAATAATAGGTTTAGTGTAAATTACCCTCACGCATTATATGCTTTTCTCTACTTTGAATGTTTTAATCTTTATATAATCCTTTCAGCAGGGAAGAATCTAGTTAATCTGCTCTGCAAATTCTTGTAAAGTGTCGTACAAATCCTTCTGACCTGCATGCACGTGCTCACGTTCTGTAAAAACAGAGCAAAATTAAGTTTCTTTGCACTGCTGAGTACAATAGGTCTGACCAAGACTACTGAAAAGACAAATACTTGTACATTTAAATATAGGATTTGGTGTAGCAGCCCAACCCAGCCAACATTCAGTCCAGTGTCTCTGATGGCTGCCAGCTCACTATGCCTACCAGGAAAGATGAGAAACTTGGAGTGGGCAGTTGTGGAATAAATGCATCATGAAGGAAATTTCTTCTTCTTTCCCTCTTTTAGAGTTTTGTTTATGTCCTAAAGCACAAGAAGTCAAACCCAAGGTTTTACGAAGGGTTGGTTTTGGGTTTTTTTTCAGTTGTGTGGTTTTTAAATACAGCTGAAGATGATCAGGCATTATAAAGGAAATTGACAGTTCTGTGTGGACATATTTACCATATATAAAAAAATTCAATGTTAAAAACCTAGGTTTAAGTAGTGTTGATTTGATAGAGCTAAATAACCTCTAGATAACATATTCTGCTTTACATAATTTTGCATTCACACACTTAGACACGCACACAATCACTGCAGATTCTTTTATTAAAAAAGCAAGCAGGAAAGCAAACAAGCAAAACAATGTTTGCTGATTCTGTTCTGTTTCCGTTCCCACTAGAGTGCTCGCTGTGCCACACTTGCTGCTGATTCATTTTTCAAATCTTGAATGATGACTCTTGCCTCGTCCCTGCTGTGCCTGAGATGAAAGCAGATGCTCTTGATCATATGGTGTAATCTGAATCCTCAGATTTCAGTTTGACCTGGCATGATTTCTTATGAAGATAATAATCTCTGTGCTACCCAGAGCTGTTGAAGGGAAATTGAAAAAAAACCCATCCTAATAATGCATGTGTTGCATATGGGGTTCTGTTTGGCTTGTAAGTTTGTTGGTGATTTGACTTCATTGGTCATTGTTCTAGCTAGTATGCTAGAACAAACCCATGGAAGTTTCTTCAGCAACTTTTTGCAATGTTCTCTGCAAGCATGTCTGCAACACTCACTTGAACACCAGGTTACTCAGTGCAGCATTTCATTTCAGCAATGACTTCTTGTTAGTGGGGTGTCCTTCTGATAACAGATAACTATGTTCATCAAGACTTCTCGCAAATGAGATGCAGACTGTGATATCTGGGCAAATAAAAGCAGGAATTAAACTCCTGTGCAGGCACTCGACATTTTATTACTGTAGTTTAGCCTGACTGGTTTCTGCACAGCACTGAGGTAGCAAAGCTAATGTTTTCTGTGGCTGACTGTCCTGAAATATTTGGAAAAAGGTAGTAAAGTAGCCATATCTGATGGGAGAGAGAAGAGAAGAGAAGAGAACATGTCTCTGTGATGCATCTACCTGACCCATTCAAACGTGGTCCGGCTGCCTAACCACAGACCTTGTTTGGCCTAAATGCTGTCTGTGTTGAGCAGAGTGGCTAATATTTTGCCCTTTCAATTTGCTGAATTGCTGTCTATCACAGCAATGCAGGAGAATTGCTTCTCAGACAGTGCTAAGGATTTTGACGTTCTCAGGATTCATTCATACTGCTATGAATTTTGCTAGATACTGTCCTTAACATCATTTAACAATGCTTTTCAGGTGCCTTTTGCATCTCCTTACCCTGATCTTCAAGGTATGTGTGTTCTATATGCATGTAACATCTTGCTATGACAAATATCCAGCGAACATATCAGTCTGGTAATTTGAGACAGGCACACATAGGAGTGTGGGAAGGAGATCAGTAGTCATTAAATAAAGATATTGCACTTCAGGAACGTGTGGAGCAGAGAATATCCAGGGAGTTACAGAAAGATGAAGACTCAGTGTGATCAGAATAATGGAGCTGAGAAGGAACAAACAGATGTGAAATGCTGTTAATGATCAGAACTGGACATTTTTTAAAACATGCTCAAAGGAAAATGGGATAAAGGAGATGGTGGAGTGGGGGAAGGAACAAATTTACTTCAAAGAAAAAAATACTGGTCAGAGGAAAAGAATCTGTATGATATTAGCTACAAGTAATGAAGATCTAATTGCATTCAAATGAGGATGACTAGTTTTGATAGGATGGAGAAAGGCTATAGATATATCTGAATTGTGAAGGGCTTGTTCTTTGCTCCACTCCAAAGATGGAAGATGTAGGCACTTGGGTCATGGGGAATAGCTCATTGCTTACAGTCCTTAAAGGACTACTGGCAAAATGAAACACCTTAATTGCAGGGAGGAGACCTGTTCTCATTCATGTATTAATTGGGAAATGTGATCTTATAATGTCTGTCCAAAGCTCATTTCAGAAGATTAAGACTCTACCAAACTTAAGGCACAATTTTGTATATTTCCAATTGCTTTCAGTTTCAAACTGTAAATCCCACAGCCAGGGCTATCACCACTGCAAACCTGCCCCTTGCACCTTGGCTAAAAGGCTTCAGCCACAGTCTTACTTAGCGACAGGTTTTAATCTGAGCACTAAATATTAGTTCAGACGATAAGCCTGGGTTAATGAGTTCTACAGATGCTAATAAATCACCACGGACACAGTCACAAATCTGCAAAATAGAAGTGGCAAAACATAAAGTGTAAAGTAAGAGTGAAGTGATTATCTGGGTAGAATATCATCCCTTCTACCCGGGCATGGCCATCTATCCTTCCGCCAAATCCTGAGGGTTTCAGCTCACTTTTCTATAATTGCTATGTTCTGTTTTTAAAGCATGGGTATCTTAAAGTTCAGAGGTTAGCTTTGCTCGCTTCAGAAACGCACTTTACATGCATTTGCCAATTTGGAGATCTTTGTCAGAAAACAGGAGAGCCTGAAGGATTTCTGCCTTAGTGCTTAGTGTTTGAATAATGTTTTGACTGTTACTGAATATGCACCTTTGTACTATTAGTCCTTTTCTCCGCAGATTAGAAATGGATTGCAAAATAAGGCTGTTTGTTTTCCTTGATTACTAGGAGGTCAGATATTGGGAAAAAGAAGTCATGATGATTCAAGAGAAGGTATTTTAAAAGATGACTAAATTTTGTGACTCTCACTGGAAATTGTTATCCTGATGAAGAGTACCTGTGAGGAGTATGAGGCTACCAACCATATTATGATTTGCTACATTCACCATGGATTCTTCTCCTGTGTTTAAATAAATAAATAAATGGAAATTGAAGTGGATCTTCAAAACAAGAAGATTAAAACAAAACCTCATGATTTATTTAACCTAAAAAGACTAAGTGTTGATTTATTTGCCTTTTTGGTTTTTGGAGCTTTCAGGGAATACTCAACTTATGCTTCTAAATTTTCCCTTGAAAGTAGAGAGACTTTAATACTTTTTTGTTTTAGTTTTATTTCTTCTAAAAAGCAAGCTGAGAGGTCTCTGCAATCTCATGACTCTGGGAGGAAGAAGTCTAAGGAAAGCACCAAAGATTCTGAGAGTGACAGCAAAAACCAGAACTCTGTTCATGTCCTGCAACACATGGAATCTGTATTCTGCCAACTGTGGTTTTTGGTCAAACAGTTGAAATGATAACCCCCCACTTCTAAAAGAGACACTTCAAGAAACACTCCTAACTCTTCTCTTTTCTCCTTAGCTATTCTACTGCCTAATGTAAGCTGGAGCCTCCTCTCCTACCCAAACCTGGTTTGTCTAGAAATACTTTTCCCTCAGAGTATAACAGTTTTTGTAGTTAGAACAACAAAGTAAGTAATACCTGTGTATCTGAAATTTGATTGATGAGATACTACATTAATGCAGTAAAATGCTCTTTGGCACAGTGTTCAGATAGTTCTACTTCGTAACTTCTGAAAAGCTCAGCAGCATGGCATAGATGCATGGGAAGAAAAGCAAACCTTGACAAAGATGAAGTGATGCCATAGGGGAAAAAAAAAAAAAAGAAAGAAAAAGAGGACAAGGTGCCAGAAGATTGATTAAATGTCAGGTAGTTAAGGACTGCAGTGAACACTGGCCAAAAAAAAAAACAAAAACCCCCAAACCGAAAACAACTCCCCTCCCCCATATTATTTGAAGATTTTTATATTATTATATAAAGATTTAAATATGTTGCTTTTTCTTCCCAAGTAACTGAGAAACACTTAAAAAGTACTTTTGGAAAATGCACTCTTGTGCTCAGTTATTCATAAAGGTAGTCCTGTCATTCAAACTCCACATGTTAAAATCATTTCTAATTTTTATTACCTCCATTTTAAAGCAATCTCAATATACAAATTCAGGAATTTGGAAATATAAAACTCTTCTGATAGACAAAACATTTTCTTGCATTTTTAGATTTGCACTGTCCCTGATAAATACTGTATTGATTTTTGTACTGAAGAGGATTTCAGCATTTTTTCATGGTGTATTAAATTAAGCTTTTGCATTGGAAATCTGATGTTGTGTCAAAAACACAAGTTAAATCTCATGGATGATGTCACCATGCAATTAAACGCTGAGGTTAACACTCTGTGCAGGTACTTTCCCCTCAAGCTATCTGAAATAACAGAGCTGCTATAATACAGCTGTGGCTGCTGAGGAATGCTGAAGCACACTCAATGACTCTTTGCATTTTTAAAAGGAATGTGTGCGGCAGAGAGAGGTTTAATTGCTCCTGCTATATGTCTTGTTGTGTGGAGGAGCCTTTGCTTGGATGGCTTGGGGTGACTGCTTTTGAAAGCGGGTCTGACATCTGCTTTTTTTATCCTCTCCTCCCCTCCTGAAATAGGACAGTCACATTTAACTGGCAGCATGTTTTTTTCTCAGTGTCACGCATTCATTCCCATTGAATAACTATTGTCTTTCACCAGGCACATCTATGTCATGCTTTCATATCTGCAGGTACAACCTTTAGGGTGGCTTCAAGCTTTATCTTTCTCCTCTTCTCTTTGACCTTTGTTTTATTGCCTGGATTTACTACAAAGTAATCATTTGACTGCCCCCTTCCTGAGCTCCCTCTTTCATCTCTCCTTAACATCCCACTCTCCAACACAGTATCTGCTAATCATCACCATGTTTTTCAGCCTGATGCTGTCAGATTATTTTTAATTCCTACACTTCTCATACACTGTCACTGTGTTCATATGAACAGGAACATCCGGACTAGATTTATCCTATGCGATCTTTGACTCACATAGGTCCATAATTCACCAAGATACTTGCAGCCAGGGGAGTTGGTTAGCTCAGCACCACTAAAAATACAAGAGGGGACTCAGGAGAAAGAAAATACGCTTTCTTAGGGAGGTACAAAGAAGGAAATGCAAGATAGTCACCAGTTACTGTAATTTAATACAGAAAGGCAAGCACTAAGCTTGAGAAAAGCTGGACTGAGCTCTAAATCTTGGATTTTTCCCAGTTTCTGAGTGAATCCAAAGTGATAATTTTTGCTTTTACAGAATGCTTGCGGTTGAAAGGTCTGGAGGTCATCTTGTTCAGTTGTCCTAAAAATGTCCTTGTTTGGTTTACTGTAAAGCATCATTATTACAAAGGGTAATCCCAGTTAAACTGGAAAAGGACCCCAACTTCCATGAGATTCAGTCCATTCCGTTGGTGAGCTGGAAATTAAATGCAACCAGTGGATTTTACCTGCAGTCTCTCTCCTAGTTAACAGTCATATAGCTCACTGAGTTTCTTATAGTCCCTGGGATAGTACCCACAGAGCAGCCTTGAACAGCACTTGCTCTGTTGCAAAGGAACACAGTGCCTCCCTCTCCACATTTCCAGCATGAGCAACTTGCAAGGGAGAAATGCAAACATGTAAACAGCTGTTGGGGAAAAGGGAAGGAGCTTCAAGTAACAGAATCAGCTGCCAAATTCATCGCTGCCATGTGTGCTGTGTATTGCTTGTCATCTCAAGTGAGTCATTAAGAGATTCCCCCCCCCCCC